>JAKZGU010000332.1:0-11763 GCA_022837005.1 Calonectria pteridis
TATAATAGCCTTAACCTATTAACTAGGCATAGGTTAATATAATTAAGCTATACTTTGCTATTTACTAATATAATATATTAATTTCCTTTAATTTAGACTTATAATTCTAATTATTTTTATGGTTTATTTATTATTATTATATATAAAGTCTTTTATAGGAGTTCCTTTAGTAATTTTATAAGCTTTTACTTTTATTACTCTTATAGCTCTAGTTCTATAGGGGGTATTATTGGTTTTTTAGTATAATTTTTATAAATTAATACTAGTCTTAGGCTTTTGTTGAACCTGAGGCATTATGTGCATGATAAAGTAGTCCGAAATGGGATAATAAGCCTTGTTTTAATAGAATAAAAGTCATATAATATATCTATAGCTAGTTTAGGCTTAGTATATTTTACTATCATGCTATAACCACTAAAGTGGAGAAAAGTAAGGCAACTAGATATATAGAACTTAGAATAATTAATCACGGTTTTAATAATTAAGAGTCTTAGAGCTATATAGAAGACCTATTTAGCTATAACTATTAAAAAATAAGCACTAAACGTAAGAAATAAACCATAATCGAATAATATAATCTTTAAATTAACTTAAGCAACTTTTAAGTTAAATTATGACCATGAATATTAAACCCTACCTTCTAAGTAGGTTAAATAACTAGGATTCCTTTGACTAAAGCTATATTATAAAGATTATATCAAAAAGCATCTATAATATAAGAATTTTAAATAATCTAAAGATATTTAAAGACCTATAACTTAAAGAGCTACCTATATTATTAGTATTAAAATACTTTGTAAAAGAACTAATTAAAGGCCTAAACTAAACTTTAAGCTTTATTTAGTTAGATTAACCTACTATAGATATAACTAAGCTATTCTTAGTAGACCAAGCAATACTAAAGAGCAAAATAATAATATATAATATTCCATAAGAAAAATATAAAAAGCAAAAAGAAAGAATTAAGAATATTCTTAATTAGATAATTAAAAAGGTTAACCTATTTTATATAAGGACCTATATACTAGTAATAAATAAATCAAAAGAGTATAATAATATTATAGAGTTCTATTATTAACTAAAATCTATATATAGAATAAATAATAAGCTAAGATAAAAATAAGCTTAAAATAAGTATTTTATAGTATTAAATCACACTTTAAACTTAAATATTAACTAGAATAATTAGATAAATTTATAGGAAAGGGCAATCTATATAGTAATACTTAAAGATATTACTAAGGTCAAGGAATCAAAGGACTAATTTAAAGCTATAATAAAGGCTCTAAACCCCTATTTTAGGGTATTTATAGAGTTTTAGTTATCTAAGAATTAAAAGGTAATAAAAAAAAATACCTATCTACTAACATCATTTACTACACTCTTTAGATAAGAATTAGCAAATAATCTACTAAGATCCTATAAAAGAAATAAACTTAAAGTAAGAAAGAGGAGCTTTAGACTAATATCCTAAAAGTTAAAATCTATACCTAAGGCTCTAAAGCCTAGAATAAGCTTTAAACCAAGCTTTTAAGGCTTAGAAGCTATACCTAAAAAGTATAATTACTTAATAAGCATAGGGACTTAAGAAAGACCCTTAAAGAAACCAAAATCAATTCCTAAAGAAAATAAAATATATATATTTTATAATAAAGTCTATCCTAATCCTAGTACCTAGTTTTATTAGCTAATATTCCTAGAATCTATACCAAAGGGCTATAAAAGATCAATAAAAATAGATAAATAATGGGAAAGATAACTCTAAGAAAACCCTAAAATTTAAAGACAATATAAGCAATTTAATAGTAAAACTCTAGACTTAACTAAGGCTTTAAATTAACAATTAATCAAATAAACCTAAATCTTCTATAAAGTAGCTATATTCCTTGGTTTGAACTATAAATATCTATTATAAACCTTAATAATTATAGACTTAGGGACAATAATTAATATATTTAATAATATAAAATAATTTAAAGATCTTATACCTATATTTATCAGAGAAAAAGTCTATATAGGATCAAAGGTACTTTTAATATATAGATATAAAATAGTAAAAATCAAAGTTCAAAATATAAGAAATAAGCCTTATTTCCTACTTTTAAAGAATATAGTATATTACCTAGAAATTAACACCAATCTAATATCCCTAAGAAGACTCCACTAAAGAGGATATTAGTGGGATCAAAGAAATAGGGATAATATCATCAGATATATCAATAGATAACCACTATACAAATTAATAATAACATATAATTAATACCTTATAAAATATAAGCTTATTTTAATAACTTAAGCTTTATTTATAGTAAACCAAACTCATAATAACTTATAGAAATCTAAAGTCCCTTCTTAAGCAAAAGCAATAAGATAATATAAACACCTAGATCACCTAGGACCTAGAGCCCTAGAACACTTAATCAATTATACAAGTAAAGCCCAAATAAAAGGTCTATTAACTATAGAATATAATACATATAGGCTAGGAAAAATAAAATATTAAGAGCACTATAAACCATAAAAATAAAGTTTAGAACCTAGAAAGAAAGTTTTTCTTAACTTCTATGATTTTCCAAAAGATATAAATAATCTCACTTTCTATACTATAATAATAGATCATATATCTAGGTTCTATTAGGATTATTATTTTATAGACCAAAAAGAAAAAAACCTCCTCTAAATACTCAAAGATTTTACTTAGATATTTAAAACTAGATATAAAATCAAGCTCCAAGTAATAGAAGCAAATAATAAGCTTTAAAAAAGTAAAATAATCTATATATAATTAACCTAAAAGGGTATCTAAGCTAAAGAAAGTGCTCCCTAAACCTAATAATAGAATAAATCAAGAAAACATTCTAAGGGGATAGTAAAAGAGAAAATAAGGATCATAGTAATTAATAATGATTTACTAATAGAATTATAGCTAGAAATAGTCAAAATAGCTATATACCTAATAAATAGAACCCTAAAATAAAGACTTAAATAAAAAACTCCTTATAAGAACTTCTTTAATACTATATAAGGCTTATCTAAAGAAAACAAACCTTAAATCACCTATCTAAAGAAGATTAAGTATAAGTTATTTATAATAATAAAAGAAATATAAAAGAAAAAAAAAGGCTTTTATCCTAAATAACCCTAAAAATATAAATAGATTACCTAGTAAATTATAATTTATAGAATATCTTTTATATTTAAAATCTAATTATAAATTAAATTTATATAACTTAAGATATTATATTTAATAAAAAAGAATTATTCTTAATAAATAAAGCTAAAATAAAAAAAACAATTAGCAAATAAACCCTTAAAAATATCTAAGAAAAAATAAAATCTCTCTTAATCCTAAAGCAAATAGACTAAGTTATAAACCCTATTTAAAATAAAAATAAACTTAAAATATCTAATATAAGCCTTAAAAGCATTATTAAAGACTTAGAAACTAATAGCAAAGAAAAAAAAAAAGAAATACATAATAAAAATACAAAGTATATATAATCTAAATTCATACCCTTCCCAATACCACTAAAAAATCCAATAATAAGCTTCCTAGCCCTAGCAATAGGATAAGAAGGCCAACTAAAGATATAAAAAATAAACTTATAAATAAAGCCATTTAAGATATATTAAGTACTTTATATAAGAACTAAAATTATACTAATTATAAAGTATAAAGAGATTATATTAACCAAGATATTATATTCTAGACTTAGATATAAAAACTTAAATCCCAAGTATAAACTATAAAAGGATAAAATAAACCTCTACCCTAATAAAGAATAATTCCATTATAAGAATCTACTACCAATACCAAAATAGCATAAAAACATAATAAAACACAAATTTAAGAAAGAATTCCTATAAATAAAAAAGATATATTTAAAAAGCTACAAACAAATAAAGTCCTAGACTATAGTTTTAAAGAGCAAAATAAATATTTATAACTTACAAATAATTAACTATATATAGGTATATACTTATAAGTTCAATAAATATAACTATTTATAAAAATATAAAGCTAGACTTATTATTCAAAAAGACCAATAGTAAAAGTCAATTACAAAAGAAATATATATAGTAATATTAATAAGAAAATCATTCTATATACTACTAACAATAATAACAAGATTTAACCTAGAGCTACTATAATATAATACAATAAATACATTTATAAATATAAAACTACTAATAAAGGTATATATAAAACCTCCTCTAGGATATCATAAAGGTAAAAATAAGAGATAAGTATTATTCCTATAAAAAGCACTTTATAGCCTAAAAATCATACCTCTTTTATAGCAAATAAAGCTTAGAAATATATTATAAGCTTTAGGCTTTAAATAAATCACTTATAAACTATATTACTTTATTAAAAGAAAACTATTTATCTTCTTTTATATAGATAATATAATAATAGCATATACAAAAGAAAATAAACCATAGGCAAAAAAAATAATCTCAAAATTAAAGTAAAAATATAACCTTACCAATAAAAATAAACTACAATAGTTTCTTAGAATAAAAGTAATCTAAGACTAAAAGCAAAAAAGAATCTAGGTAATTTAAAATATATACTTAGAAAAGATTCATAAGCTCTATACCTTAGACAAATAATATATAACTCCAATAAATAAAATAAAGCTCATACCCAATAATAAAACCACAATAATAAAGATAGCTAACTAGTATAAGCAAATAATTAGCTCAATACTTTATATAGCCATAATAAATAAACCAAATATTATATTTATAATCTCTCACTTAGCAAGATTTATAGTAAACCCAAGCAAAACATATATAAGAGCAGCAAATTAAGTATTATATTACTTATACATAACTTATTTCCTAGCTTTATAGCTTAAAGGAGAAAATAACTTTAAAGTTCATAGTAATATATTATTTACTAATAATTCCTTTAATTATAAAAGCTTATAAATATATATAATAATATTATTTAGCAAACTAATTAAATAGCATACTAATAAACAAGATATAGTTACAATCTTAATAATAAAGGCAGAACTACTTACTCTATCTCAAGCCACAAAGAAAGATCTCTTCCAATAAAAACTACTTATAGAACTTAAAATCAAGCTACAAAATAACATTTTAAGGCTTATTTACAATAATCAATAAATAATTAGCTTAATCAAGAACCCCCTTAAAAAGCTAAAGACTAAACTAAAACATATAAATATCTATAATTATTAGCTATAAGACTTTATAAATACAAAAACAATCTCTATTTTATATAAACATAATATAAAACTAATAGCTAATAGTCTAATAAAAGCTTTATAAGATAATATATTCCTCAAAAGCAAAAAACAATTAGGACTCATTAACTTAATAGAACAAATACAAAGCCAATAAAATAAAGATCTTTCTAAATAAATATTAAAAGAAATTTTAAAAGGGCTAAAGCTCTAACTATAAAAATAATTATATTATATTTATATAAAGAAAATAATTCTTATATTATAATAAAACTTTTTATTTTAATTAACTTAATTTTTAAGCCACCTTTCTAAAGGGTAAAATCATAAAATAAGCCATATAATAGCCAAATAAATAATATAAAGCATATAGAAAAAATTTTTTAATTAAGGCAAGGGTCTCCTGCGGAGGGAAAGATGCCCTTATTACACTCCTCTAGTATTACCTTTGCTATAATATAGCATTTGCCCTTCTCCTATAGAAAATTAATATTAAAGTATAAAATACTAAAACAAAGTACAAAAAAGTAAAACAAACTTTCTTATTAATATCATTATCTTAGATATAATCTAAAAAGAAAAGCACTATAGAAAAAACAATAATAAGACTAAAGTAAAAGTTAATAAATAAACTATAAAATAGCAAAATAAACTATATAAGTATAAAAAAATAAAATATATATTAGGCAGTAAGAGCCACTAGGATTACATTGCTCATAATAGCACCTACTACTAGGATAGTCTTAATATTTTCTATTACTTTAGCCTATAAAGGCCAACCAAAGGTAAGGCAGGCAAAATACCTACTATTAATAGATAATACTAGAAAAGAAAATAAATTAAAAAAGACTTAAAATATAAAAACCAAGTACTTATAGTTTAACAACATAGTACTTAGCAATAATAACTTTATCACAGTAGACTACTTTAGTAGCACAAATAATAGTATAAACAAGGCAATAAGCAAAAATATTACTAGATAATTAGCAACTTATTTCTTTATTCTAAATTATAATAAAAATATACTAGAAAGAGAACTTAGGATTATAGAAAGGAAAAATAAAGAAAAATTAAAATTAAAATTATTAAAATATAAAATATTAATATAAAATAACCTACAAAAGCCAAGAATAAGCCTCAAAACAAAATAAAAAAATATAATAAATACTTATACCATAGTAAAAGCAAAAGAAAAAAAAAGAAATATTAATAAAATAAAATAAACTATAAAGGCTATATATTAATATAACTTAGTTATAATCTTTATTAGTAGAAATACTTATAATTCTCAAGCAATAGTAATAAAAAGAAAAAAAAAAGAAAAGATTAAAATCAAGAAAAAGAAGTACCTTTTATAGACAAAGAGCCTTTATAATTAATAATAAAAGTAAGGCTAAAATAAAGTAATTTACAATTAATAATAAAAATAAGGCTAAAGCAAAGTAATTCATATATTATATTTACTATTTAAATACACACAATAGCTATTATTATCAAATATACTAATAAAAGATAACCAAGATCAATATGCTAAATGCCAAATGAGCTACAAAATATTATTTCAAAAGGGTTATTCTATTTATTAAGGGTTTATAATAACTATAGATTTTACCCAGTTTAATCTGGGGGGGTATATTAAACCCAAGGCATTATGTACACGATAAAGCAGTCCAAAATAGGATAACGAGCCTCGTTTTGATAGGATGAAAGTCATATAATATATCCGCAGCTAGTTTAGGCTTAGTGCATTTTGCTATCACGCTATGACTACTAAAGTAGAGAGAAGCGGGGCGACTGGATACACGGAACTTAGAACAATCAATCACGGTTTCAACAGCTTTTTCTTTATTATAAATATTATACTTAGAATTAAAATAATTAAACTATTTTTTTCTTATATAATTTAGTTTATTAATTAAGGGATTAAATATAATAATATTTCTATTTACTTTTTTTTATTCTTTAAATATATAATTATTAAAATAAAAATTATAGATTAATTAGAGGGATTTATTCTTAATATATATAAAAAAATATTAATATTCTTATTTTACTTATAAATATTTAAAGCAAATATTATTAAAATAATAAAACTAAATAATTTTTTTATATCCTAGGTAATCTAGGCTAAGTCTTAGATTATTATATTCTTTAAAGATAATAATAATAATAGATTAATTATAGAATTATTATTATACTATTATATAGATATTATTATTATATCTAAGGTATTATTATAGTAATTAATTATATATTACTTCTTTAGATAACTATTATTAAGTTCTATTCTCTGCTTAGGTTTTAGTATTATTATATATATTAGTAAATAGCTAGGTTATATATTAAATATAGCTCTATAAGAACTATATCTATGCTATAATTCTATTGGTATTATTAGTAGGTATATAGGATATAATAGGTTATGGTTTTAATAAGGTTTAAGATCTTAGTATAACTAAGGTTAATACTAGTTAGCAGATAATTAGTTTAAGTTTATATCTTATAGTTTAGTATCTATTATAATCTAAAGTATAAGAATATAATATTTTATCTTTCCTACTTATTATTAGAAGGATTCTACTTATATATAGTTAGACTTATTATGTGATCTCTTTGGTAGGTATCTCCTAGGATCTATAATAATCTAGCTATATAGTTAGTAAATTAAATAAGCTATATATAAATTATATCTTAGGACCTAAGAGTTATAAGCTATAAGTATTATATAGACCTAAATATCTAGTAATTAATCTTAATAAATATATTAACTTTCTTATTTAATCTAATACTAATACCTATAAATCCAATTAATAAGGGAACTATAGCAAGTATACTACTATTTTGGAATTATATTAAACTAGTTAATGTTTTTATAGTTAAGGGGGAGGCTAATTTTTTAGGCTTTCTTAAGGTTATTAGGTTAGATATATACTTATCTTTCTTTATATATAAGATAAAGTTATTAGATATAGTTATTATATTTATCTTATACTATTAGTAGCCTTCTAGGAAGGTTTAAGGGTTATCTTTATAATATAGTAAGGATTTATCTAGTATTTTTATAGGATTTCCCTTTAGAGATTAATTATTATATTAATTCTAATATTTTTAATTATATTATAATAGTAATTTCCTTAGATTATTAGATAGTTATACTAAGGGTCTTTTCTTTAGTAATATTTTTAAATTATACTTTTGTTACAAAAAAGCGGCCCGCAGCCCTAGCCGCTGCAGCAAAAGGTCATACTATGCCTCGGTTGCCCAAAATACAGCTAGCTAAGCCCTATAGCCCCTGTAAATACAGGGGGCGGGCTGCCTCACAGCAGCCGGGCACTGGGTTCATAACAACTTTCTTATATATTTTATAGTTTTTAGTAAGATATTCTTTTTTATTATAATTATAGTAAATAACTTAGAATAAGTCTTACTTTTATATAGTGCCTAGAATTATAAGTTTAAAATTAGTTTTATAGATTATCTTTATATTCTATTTACTTTTAGTATTAATAATATTTTTTTTATTTTAGTTCTTTTATTATTAGTATTTATATTATTAGTTATTAATATATACTATATAGATAATATAATTATTAAATTAGGTAAATAATTTAAGAAATTAATAAAGTTTATTTTATATTATATTCTTAAGTTATTTATAAAACTTATTAATTTTAGTTTCTTTAATTTAATTAAGTTTAGTAATATAATACTTAAAATTAAAGAGAAAGCTATTATAAGATTTTTTCTAAATAAGTTTAGATAGTTCTTAAAGGGCTACTTATTTTTTATTAATAATATTATATTATTTCTTTATTCTCTTTTTAAAATAAAAAAAGTCTTTAAAGAAATACTTAGTAGTTAGTAAGGTATTATTTTAGGTATAAAAAGTAAATAATTTTAAGGGTTTTTTTATAGCTCTTATAGGTTTACTTTTTAGTCTTTTAATAGTATATTAAATATAAAGAGGTTTATTTTTAATAACTATAGATAGAAATATAGCTTAATAACTCTTAATTTAAGTTAACTATTTTTATAAGGTATTAGTATCTCTTTTCTAGGTTAGTAGTTTCTTAGGCTTAATAATTTCTTTAATATCTTTTCTAGAAATAATAAAAATATTAAGATCTAAGATATATTTTTTATAAGCTATTACTATATTAAGTTATCATTATTCTAAAGCTTAAATAATTATTCAAAGTTTATTAATTTTATAATTATTAAGTTATTTAATTAAATCCTATAAGTTATTAATAAAAGTATCTACTTTATTCTTTAAGTTAATATTTTCTTACTTAAAAGCTTTAATTTATAGCTTAGTTTTATTATCCTTATTACTTTTATTATTATTAGTTGCTTTTAGCTTATTTATAGGGATATTTTTATCTTTATTAGTAAATATAGGTTCTTTGCCTTTATTACTAGCTTAAGAGGACTAGCCTAAAGAGGATAAAATTACTAGAGCTATTATAAATACTACTTAGTAATTAATATAAGTAGTTTTATTAAATAAGAGCTTTTGATATATAATATTCTAATTAATTTCTAATTATATAGATTAATTAAAGTATAAGATTTATATTAGCAAAGAAATATAAAGTATATAGTAGTTTCTAAGTAATAAATAAAAGTATTTATAAGAAAGATATTATATCTAGTAATATATTAATTATAGATTAATATAACTAAGTTATATTAAAAGCTAATTAAGACTATTTCTTATAATATACTTTAATCTACCTATATATATCTATCTAAATTATAATTTACTTTTATATAGTATAAAATATATGTAACAGCTGGGTCTAGACTGGCAAGATAAACCAAGGGATAGCGGAATCTTATTAGCTAGACTATAGGCAAATACGTATTATTTAGAGACTAGAGAATAAGATAATATTATACTATTAAAGGGGTTTATTTATAAATAAGATTAGGCATATTAGATTAAGTAATACTAATAAATAAAGAATATTATATCTAATAATAAATTAATTAAGTAAATAGATTAACTAATAGTAACTAAGTTATATTAAGAGCTAAGTTATACCCTAAATAGTAGTAATTCCTATGGTCTTATATATATAATATTCTATATAAGCCCTTAGAGTATTCTAGGCCTTAATACTAAGCTATAATACTCCTAATCTATAATCCTTATTAATTAAAATAGATCTCTTTCCTTTATATAAGGAGCTTATTTCTATATATCTAAATAAAGTAAGTCTAGGAAAATACTAGCTAGTATAGGCAAATAAGTAGGGCTAAATTACTTAAAAAGTTATAACTAAGTATATTATACTAAACTTCTACTATAGTACTATAGGATAGTTAGTTAGAATAAAGTATAAATTATAATATAATATTCTTTTTCTTAAGGTCTTATCCTTAAGCCTATTTACTTAAGTAGGTTATAAATCCTTAACTATAGAAAACCTTAGTAATAAGTAGTTTCTTTTCTTTTTAGGTTTTCTTTCTTTTTTATCTAATATAATATATTATCTAGTATTAAGTATAAGTCTTTAGAAGTAATATAAGAATAGGGACTTCTCTTTTTTTATTAATCTTTTTAAGTTAAAGATAATAAAGTATAAATAGTATTAGTACCTTAGTTATAAGTATATTATGAATATAGGTTTTATTTATTATTCTAGATATATTATAGGTTATATAATATATAATTATTTTAGATCTAATTTTATAGTCTATAAAAAGAATCCTTTAGTAATTATTTCTTTTTTAAGCTAAATAAGTATGATATTATAGATAATTTAAAAGAAGTAAAAATTATAAAAGTAATAGATAAAGATAAGAAGTAAGCTAGATAGCTTATACTTATTCTTTAAGGCTTTTTAGAAGTCTTTTAAGGCTATATAGAAGATAATATCAAAAGTATAAAAGATAATACTAAAGATATAGTCTTAGGTAATTTCTATATTTATAAAGCTTAAGTATATTAAGTAGCTAAAGGATTATTTAGAGTAATAAGGTCTTTTAGCAGCTAAGGTAATTAAGGCTTATTTATTTATAAATTTAGTTACTTCTTTCTCTAAGGATTCTTTTATACTTATTTCTTTTAAAGAAACTCCTTTAATTTCTTTAAGTAATATATAAGGTTTTATAATAGTTTCTAGGTTTATCTTTTCTATTCTTTTCATTTAATATAGTAACAAATCTAATTATTAATTATATCTTTCTTTAGGATTTTTTTAATCTTATATTCTTTTTATAATTTAATTATTAGTTAAATATATAATCTAGTACTAATTATAATAGTATTATTAATTATTTTAAATAAGAAAATATAAAAGATTAAATAAATCTTAATATCTCTTAGTAGATTAAGTTTATAATTATTTTTTAAGATTTTCTTTTCAATAAAAAAGAAGCTAATATACTTAAGATTAAGCTTTTTATTTTATTATTTTATAGTAATATGTTTAGTTATTAATAGAATTATATCCCCCTTCTTAAAGGATAATCCTTTTATCCTTTTATAATTATAATATTCTTTTATATATATATAAATAAATTTAAGTTCTTTCTT
>JAKZGU010000333.1:0-11562 GCA_022837005.1 Calonectria pteridis
TTGCGCCCCAATTATACCCATGGGCGCCCATATAACCCATGGGTATTTCCTTTAGCCTATGGGACTACCCATTTTTAAAATGGGTACCCATGGCTACCCATGGGCTGGGTATGATATACCCTAGCAAGAACTACACGACGTGCTGAGAAATGTAGAGGCTGATATTAACCGCAGTAATAATATGCTGGTTATTCAGCAGAGCCCACTGATCGCCCTTGATCTCCGTCAGTGCCACGCGACAGTCGCGTCACTCTTTGCCTTAATTGATCAGCTCGGCAAGTATCTTGATCGTCCTAGAGGCACTCAGAGAAGGATGGCAGCCATGAAAGTAAGCCTAAGACAAGGTATGGATCGCCTGAGGCAAGAAATGGACACAGTTTTGCAGACCTTGAGAGTTTGCAGTAGCCAGTACGTGGTTGAAGTCCTGGTCTGCCATTCGTGAAGATTCTGATACAACTGGCACAGACAAACTTCTAGAGCAACTGAAGCTGGTTTGCAGCGTTCGCTCAACAACTTGACAATGATCAATGATACGATGGCAGAATTTCAAAATAAGGTCAAGTTTGATCGCGGGGATCAGTCACGCAAGTGTCATTGCACTTGTAATGGCAGTGGTTCACGTCAGCAAGAAAATCCAGCCTCAGTCTCATTCAACGTCTGTCTTCCAAAATGGCTGTCCAAAAAAGCTTGGAACGTTCATTTTAACAGTGGTCGGAATTTGCCTCTTCACGTAACGATTAGACCATATAGCCAACGGTCCAGGAAAGAAGAAATATTTTTCGCAGTGGGACGCGGCGATATCAGTAAAATGCTGCAACTTTTCTACAATGGCGATGCATCTCCATGGGATCGAGATGATCGAGGGTTTTCACTTCTTCACGTGAGCAAAGCTTTGCCAAATGAGATTATTTTTAGCTAATATTTCCAGTATGCTTTCTCTTCAAACAATATGGTTCTATGCAACGAGCTGCTAGGCATGGGCTTAAGTCACTTCATTGATGAACCAGCCGATAATAACCTGTTAGTAATCTATTGCCGCCTTAAACACCCAAACCTCCGATGTGCACTTTGTTTCACGAATCACTAATTATTTCCACAGTACGCCGCTCCAGCTAGGTCTATGGGTATCGCTAATATCCAACTCTGGCAACGGGCGGGCGCTGAACGAAGAGCTCTTGAAAATTGCTACAAAGCATCTCCACCGCTCTTCAAGTTGGAGATCTCCAGCATTCTTTCTAGATGGCTGTTGCTCAGGACCTAAGAATGTCAAAGTTCTGGCTAGCTTTCAGCAAGTCGTTGCCCCTTACTTTTTTGACCAGTCTATTTATGCTAGATTGGAGACTGCTCGAGTATATGTTCTTGTCAATCGAACGGCCTGCCCCCCAGATCCAGACATCCTCCTATTTCTTCTGGGTCAGAAGAATATCTATGAGCTGACAGACATAAAGAGTTTTAACGGCATAATTCTGAGCCTGCTTCACATTTTAGCGATTGGGTTTTCTCGTTCCCATCGTGACAATGCGCTAAAGTCGATGGCCACGGAAGGATGGCTCGGCAACGACAGCATCCAAAAATGGAATACTCTATGTCACACCCTTATGCAAATGGCAAGTCTTGATGAGATCCACGGCGAGCAATCAATCCGGCTCGACTGTTCGTTACAGCACGATTTACAGGTCTCTGTGTCAGGTTGGCACGGGTCACCTTTGATCTCCGTTTTACGAGGGGTTTGCTTGGACTACGTCCACAAGGCAGATGGTAAAACAAACCACGCCAAAACATGGAAGCGGCAATGGAAGAAAATCTTAACGTCTCCTGTGAAATATTGGCTCCGACAAATTGTTGGCAGAGGCATAGATTTGATGGAATACGGGAACAAAGAAAAGAAGCTCATTAGCAAAGCTCGCGCTAATGATCCAGCATTTCTTGACTTCACCATCAAATCGAGGGATTCGATCTGGGAGACTCGAAGCTACGTCGAGAGTGATTTACCTGTGGTGCTTTCCGAAATTGAGATCGGTGCCAAGGTGGAGGATTGGGTATTCGAGTGGAATGTCGACGTGGATAGACTTCTTGGGGAGTTCCAGTGCGAGCTAGGTGTTTACTTCAAACCTCGGTCTCCAAGTCCCTAGGCTAATTTATTTCTAGTATAAACAAACAAGAGTCACGTTCAACCGGGCGATGCAAGAACTTGACGTACAAAGAGAATTGGAGGAGAATCAACAACCTGATCAGATTTACCTCGAAGCTTGCACATTCAATGCAGAGTAATTCGCGCTGTACGGTTTAGAATTTCTGGAAGTCTTGTGTGATATTTACGTTTTGGTTAATGCATGGATTGCAAATTGACTCTTTTGCACTGTTCAAACATATCGCATCGTAGGCGATGAGTTGGTGTGTTTTCCTTTTAGCCTTTTCAAATTGCAGAAAGTCCTGCCACTATTGTCTACCAGAGCTTGATAGCCAACTTTTCATTTGGTCAGCTTTCAGAGAAGTTGGCGCCCAGGTTGGAGTGGGCCCTTGATAGATGTGCGTATTCGTGAATAGAAATGCATCATGAAATGGAATTCACATATAGCATTTTTATCTAATTTTAACCAGAAGGCAAGTCCTTCGAGTTTGAGTATTGTAACTGCATATAGTGGGCGAAATCTGCCCACGGGGCCTCGTGAAAAAGCGTGCAGTGACCATTTACAATCGCCAATTGCCGAGAAACATTCACGCTAAGAGATGTGCATTCGTTACCATCAATATTCTATGCGATGACGTGGACTCCGATAACGGAAACATTTTTTTTGAATGCGGATTCATTTCGCCCGTCGCAGGACTCCATTGTCGCCTGTTCATGGCTTCAAAGTTCGGTTCTAAGGAATCTTTCAAACCCCGGGTCTTTTTTCGGTCACCGAGTCGTATTCATGCCCGTCATATGCGACATAGAGTGACGTCAAGTCCAAGGAGATATCTCAACCTTACAAAAGGTCATTGAGTTTGAAACAGAATCAGGGCCGTGGGGGGGCCTAGCCGCGCTGATAAGTGATAAATGTGCGGATGACTGAAAGCGCGGCAGAGGTGGCTTCCATGGTAGGGTTGCACCACTTTGCGACGGTCCAACGCGCAATGGCATCACTATTACTCCACCTTCAGGTTCCGATGAATGCCCTTGGCGAGCAATTAATAAACTTTTCGAGTCAATGCACATGGTAACCGTGTGTTGAATGAGCCGTGCCGAAAGCCGAATACGTGGAAATATTTCCCATACGTAGGCTTACCAAGTAAATCCTAAATTTCCACGGAAAACACCAATTTGTATCGATATATCCATCTTGTTTCCTATCATGATGCTAAAGTACCCCTGCGTGCCGCACATCCCGCACTCACACACCAGTACCACACAGCGCAAAGAATGGTCCAATAAGTTTGTTCATAGTAAGAGTGATATCGATGAATACTACGGGGGGTTATGATCGGCGCACCATCATCATTTGGCCCGGATTGACCTCTATTGCCACATAATTTCCATAGTTACATAGGTACTGTCTCTCCATCTCCCCGATTGGCCCTCACACTTGTGCCCTTGTCAGTGGCTTGAATCGACCTGAGAACAATCGGCAGTCGAAAAGATACGAGCGGCGATCTTAAATTCCATCGCAGCTGACATACATTAATTAGTCCGGCACTAACGTGTATCGCTTTTGTTGGGTGTTACAACTCCCTATGCTCTAGCGAGCTGTCCTATCTCTCCGCGTGTCTGTCTGACCATCACGATTCGTCCCGCGTCAATATGACGCCTCCTACAGGAAACTGCCGAGGATTTCTCAGATAATATATGCTAGCTAGCAGTCATACTGGGGTGGCACGGTTACTGAATCGAAAAGGTCAACGAGGGCTAGCGTCATCCCTAGATTGCAGCATGGGTGGGCGGGTCAGATTGCTTTCGAACCAGCCAAGGGGGTCTGACTGACACCTAGGGATACTTCAGAAATCGCCGAGAGATGCGGCATGGTTCGTTCGATGCAACCTTGCTCGGGCCGAGACCACGTGGAATCGGCATCATCTGACTTTGCTGACTGATCTCCCCTCTTCCCAGTGCGAGCTGGGACACGATATTGAATTGCATTCACACTCGGTGAGAAATTAGCGCTGTGTATGGTTTGGTTCTATAGACTTTATGAATTCAATCTACGTGAGCCGTCGGCTGGGCTGCATTATTAAGCCCTCCCTTTTGTCGGTACCTGAGACACGCGTAGCTTCAAGATGCAGTAAATGTGCCATCATCGGCCCCTTCCAGTCGTCCCACTCACGGGATTGGGCCGTAGAAGTCGTACCGGCCCTTTGGGTCGTATTTCTTTTTCAGCGATCGCAGGCGCTTCTGGCGCCACTCCTCGCCCCCGTACCATTCCTCGGGCGACTCATTGCCGAAGGCGTAGTTGACATACACGCGTCTCGCTTTGTAGTTGGAGCCCTTCTGCATGATCTCACGGAACTTCTCGCCCGCCTCAATGGCCGTCTTCTCGCGATCCGGTCCATCAGGTACGTAACCTAGCGAGGCAAGGGTGAGAATGTTGCTATCGCGGTATGGGAAGGCGCTAGCGTTCAGCCCGGCAGCGCGCACCCCCTGCTGAGGATAACCTTCAAACATGCAGCGAGAGCTGAGACCGTAGGGCGACCCATCACCCATGATCCCGGCAAAGACATCGTAGGCCTCCTTCATGGCCGCGGTGTTGAATCGCTCAAGATAGACGGAGAAGCGCATGCCATTCTCCCCAGTCTTTTGGCAAGGCGGCATGTTTATCCCGGAGCCGATAAAGTCTGAGAGGTCTGTGTACTGGCCCGCGTTTTTCTGGATATCAATCGCTCCAACATCGAGAAATGGCTTCAGCCAGGCGTCCTCGACAGCTTTGACGCCCTCTTGCATGATCATGTAGATGATGACGGGCTATAAAGAGGCCAATGTTAATATCCGAAGCTGAGGAATTGGTCGAAGCCATGCACCTACGTTTTTGGCATCAAGAGTCCTGTTGTTTGCCCACATGGACCAGCTAACAAGGCTTTTGGTCTGGTTGCCATCGATGAAGCGGGTATTGGCAGCTTCGTACACCTGCTCAACTTTTGATCCGTTAAAGGTGAGTGTTGCAATGGCCCACTCTTTAGACTGGGGTGTGTAGATCTTGGAGGTAACGGAGGTTACAATGCCGAAGTTATGTCCGGCTCCCTTCAAAGCCCAGAAAAGATCATCTTTTTCATCAACCGTCTTGATGGTACCATCAGCTAATACCACATTCAGGGATATGTACTGGTCTGAGATAAGGCCATAGTGTCCTTGCAGGAAGCCATGGCCACCACCCAGGCCAGGACCCAGGTAACTAACGCATTCGGCGGTTCCCGTCACTATGACTGTCAGGTCGGTGGATGCCAAATTAAAGGAGTCAAGAAACTTGCCTGTTTGTTTACCTGCTGCCCACAGCTCATGCGTCACATTCGTTGACTTGGTGCCCCCGGCAACAGTGACAGTCTTGCCGTCCTTACTAATCTTGACGCTGCTCAGCTTCCTCAAGTCAATCTGAACGCCCGACTTCATATTGCCAAGGGTGGTGATGGTTCCGTGGCCCGTATCCACGGCAAGGAAAGGCAATTTCTTTGCATTCGCATATTTGACCTGTGTAAAAATGTAAGTTAATTGCAGGGCTAACCCCCGCGCAACACTGAGGATGCTTACAATTAGTGAAACATCTTCTTCTGTGCATGGTCGTACGACGACGTTTGCCAGGGGGCTCTTGTAGGTCGACCATCGCAATAGCGTTATGTTGAACCCCGCAGAGCCGGGATAATAAATCTCAGCGCAGCTGGATAGCCCTGTCGTTAAATTTTGTGCAGCCGGGGAGTCATCGTAGGGACACCTGCCAGCTAGCTCGGCGAGGGGACCGAAGTCAGCGGGCAAGGCGGTCGCGGTAGCGATCCAGGTAGCTGCTGCTACAATCGTTTTCGGTATGAGCCAGCGCATGATGAGTAACTAAGTTTTTTTTTAAAGTTTTTTTTCGCAAAAGAACGCCTGTACAGAAAGCAAGATTGCTTGAGTGAATAGTATGTAATCACGATACCTCAGTTGAAGTAGACATCCCTCATAAGAGGATCGACGCAAACACGTCTTTATATAACTACATATTCGGGATCATTCATGGTCGGGTTTCTTAGAAGATCGGGTCTTCTGAGAGGTCGGGTTTGCTAAAATATCACAGACCATTTACTATAGTCCCATCGATCATCTTGTTGAGGTAGCTATGAAAGTATGCACTAAAGCACATTAGAGTGACGGGGATGTTCGATCATAGTCGTTGGGTTGACACTACCGCCATCGGGTGGTTCCCAATAATCTGCTTATTTGCATTTGTAAGCCACGTAATCCAGACACGCAAGAATGCACCCCCCCTTTCTTTTTCGCTGACGGCTCCCATATTGCTACTGTATGTGCAGAGTAATCACCTTCGTCGCTCCTGATTGGTTTCAACCCTCAGTGACGGACGCACAGATCAAGATACGAAGACATACGTAGTCATAGCATCAGCTCTGTTTACCGGCTTTGAGGCTAAATTTCCTCGTATGTTCCAGAAATATCGTAAACACGGTCATGGTCGCGGTTGCACTACACAGCGCGTAGGAACGTGACTCGACGTCTTGCGCGGCCACAGCTTTGGGCGACTCGACTGTTTACCCTAATGTACCCAGTTTTCTTTATTCTCGGCCTTGCAACAGCTGTACTTGCACGTACCTGTGTTTTGTCAAGCCTCAGAGATGTGCTAGAGTGTCTTCTCAAATCCACAAAGTGCTTCCTCCTTGTCAACCCCAAAAGCCACTTCCTCCGTCATCCAGCCATGTTTTCCATGCTTCCACTGTGCATGGATGGAGATGAGACACGAGCTGAAAGAGATCAGCGCCTGTGAATACTCGGCCGCTTCCAACTGGTTTTCCTTGGGACAGGTACATGCAACCTTTCGGCTTTCCTCATCAACATGACACAATGAAAACATGCCATGGCCACGTGCTAGAGTGGTAGAGAGATTAGCTTGTATGTATTTGCTTTGTTCCTGGCTTCAACCACACTGTTCTCCCTTCGCACAAATTCACCACAAGGTGCTACATCCCGATGCCCCGCGGCAATCATCCGCGTCCCTCGATCTTTGTCATCCAGACGACTTCCTGCATCTCTCAAAATGCGCTTTATATGTGCTATCGCCTTGGACTCCAGGTGCACGACCTGCGAAAGATGAAGAATATCTATCGGAGGACTCTGTGCACTGATTCTTACGCCCTCATGGTTCTTTGGCTGGGCTAACGGGCTGAATGCCGAATCGGGGCTATGAGACATTTCCTAGTCTTGAATATGCGTGTCTCTGTTAACGCGAGGAGGATTATGTCTCCGACCAATTATATTCCCATAATCGCTTATCAAGTCCCCGAAGATGATCGACTCGGCCATTTTGTTGTCATGTGCACATTTCTACCGTGTTACAGAGTGTTAGTCACAATTTCGCATGGGTTCCTTGGCCGATCTATTCTCATGAATCTTGACCAGTTCTAGTCAAATGCAGATCTGTATCAATCTGCGTCGAATCGTAACCTTTTATCAAGAAAAATACGCGTATTTTACCAAGATCCCAGAGTACGAGGTGGATATCACCAAGTGCGAGTCTTTGGAGTAGAAGTAGATTAGTTGATTGTCCCTGGTCAAAATAGAGGTGAGTGACAAAAGTGTGATGTCATTACATGCTAGGAAAGACATCAAAATACGTTGGAAAATTACATTTGTCTTTGCAATAAGGTGCTGTGTACAGGCCAAACCGGCCCACTCGCTAAATTCTGTTGGTTGTGTTACCGTCAACGAGCCAATGATAGCAAGCTGACGAAGCTATCATCTCCACATGTGTGAACTTTGAGATGCTTTATTTTATAGCTCTATTCTTAGCTCAAGCTACGCTGATTCTGGCTGTCAGACGAGATGATATTTCGCGAGCTAATGGCATCTACCCTGTTCCTTCATGCTTGGCATCAAACTCTGTGCAAGTTTCCGGCTCTTCGTAAGTGAGGAATTATGTGAATGGTCGTGTGGACCGGCTTATGTGTAACTATCGTCCAATATTACTGAGCAGATGCGCAGCGACGCGCGGGACTTTGGCCTTGCGTCCAACACGCTCAAAACTATTTTTACATTCGTCACAACAGTATAACATCGCAAAAGGATACATTTTGACTAAAATAAATGACACTAGCGTACAAAGATAGCCAGGGCTAAGGTATAACAAAAGTACGGGTGTTTTATAACACAATCCGCTTTCAGTTCCCAATAGCCTTACACCTCGGCTGATCGATGCTCGCAGGCAGACGCCCTCAGTTTCCCAAATTGCAAGATCTTGTGCTTGTCCGTCGACCAGGCATGATGATGACACAAATTATCATCCTTGACGATAGGTTCATTGTAGCAAGGTTTCTTGTTGCATACCTCGTCTTCCTGGTCCAGACAATGCCCATACTTACAGTGGTACTTCTTGTCGCAATCTCTTTCCTTGCAGATATCAAAGTCTCCGTGGTCGTTTCCGGGCTTGTACGTTCGATCGTTTTGGAGTCGCCAACTCACCGACTCGTGCAGAACCGCGTATTCTGGAATATCGCGAGTACGGCACAAGCTCGGCGCGAACCAAGAGGGCTTCCACCTATTGTTGACAAGTTCCCATCGAGGAATCAATGGCAAGAATTCTAATTGAATAAGTCTAATGTCGTTATTTGAGAGGGAGGTGGGAGATGCTTACCCATGAGTGACCATAGCAGCACCTGCATGAAAGACGTGCCGGTTTTGAACTTGAGGGGATCGTGCAGGAATCCAAGCTTGAATGGATCCGTGTTGGACTCGTCTAGAGCCTTGTTCCTCCAGTTGTAGTAGCACCTCTTGAAGTTCTTGAGACGCCTTTTGTTCCAATGAAGTCGTCGTGCGGGGTCCACCTCCTTTGACTCTACGTCCTTGAGTTCGTCAATCATCCATTTCAGCGCGACGTCGCTCATTTGCATCGGCTCATCAATTTGCTTGTCCCTCTTTTTGCCGTTCGCTGTCTGCACGCTGTTCTTTCGGCTGTGCTTCTTTTCGCTGATGGCCGGCTTCACATTGGGGCGCTGCTTCGGCAGGCTGCCCGAAAAGAAGTACCAAAACCGGTCCTTCCAAGTTATGTTCTTCGCCTTTGGATCACTTGAGTTCAAAAGAGACTTCTCGACTGGGTTCTGGGCGAGCCAGCCGCCACCAACATCGCAATGGCTCCCCGGGAACCAGACCTCCTTGACGTCTTCCTTTGTCACCGCTTCTTCCTTGGCCTTTATCTGGGACGTCTCCGAAGTTTCACTCATTGATGAGCTTGGGTTGTCCCCGCTCGATTTGGCAGCTTGCTTCTTCTTGTGGTGGTGAATAGCAGCAATGTCCTGCGACAGAAGAGAAGGCCTAAACTTGACGCGTCGCTCATCAATAGCCACGGCGTGCCGGACGTGCTTTGCCGTGCCAAAAATGGGCATCGGTACTGCCGCGCGGGCTTCGAGAATTTGAACCGAGTTGACGCAGTCCCAGATTCCCAAAAAGTGTACCTTGATGTTTTTGGCGATGAACCTGGATTTCTCTGCCGTCGAGTCCTTGCGGCAAAATGTCCGGCTGAAGGCTCTGATCTTTTCCAGGGCAATTTCGATGTCGCTCTTTTCTTCCTCTTTATGCTGGTGTCCTTCCATCATTAAAGGCGCCGCCTCGTCCTCGTCACCGCTTCCACTGCCATATCCAGTGTCGGCATCGCCGTGGGATATAGGGCTATGGCATTCGGCCTCCTCGTCGTCGCTGTCAGACTCAACGTCGGAATACGCGTCAACAATCTTCCCATCACCAAACTCCTCATGGTCCACGACCAGGTGGTTGAGCGTTTCTTTGCCGTGTTCCTGTAGATTTGCCTTGCGCTCTTGCGTTCTAAGCTTTAGATAGTCCTGGTAGAGGCGAAATGCAAATGGAACCATCTCCTCGTTGCCTTTGCACAGCAGACCAACAGTATTGATCATTTGTGCCAGGAATTTGGCAGTGAATGCACCACGACTGAATCCAAACATGTAAATCTTGGCACCCTGGGATCACCAAGCATTAGCTGAGCGTAAATATTCGTCTTGCAAACCACAACATCATACCTCTTCGTAGTAACGCATGAGAAATCGATACCCAGCCATAACATGATGCTCAAAGGTGGTACCAAAACCTTGGTCTAATTTCTTCGATGCAGTGCTGATTATTTCGCCGGCTTTTGATTTGTTGATAGACTCGTTTGCTTCATATGTACCGATCCCAGCTATGCCAACTATGAACATCAGGCCCGATACAGGAGGAAATTCAAGGCTCACTTTGATAGTAATGGTATTGGTTTGGGCGGTTACGATCCAACTTGGACAGAAGCTTCACAACGTTGGTATCCTCGTCAGTTCCAGTAAAGCTGTTTCCAGTGCCATCGAAGCACAGCACGAGCTTTGTGGGACCCTTGTGGGACGATTCGTTTTCGGGGGTTTGAGCAGGCATATTGGTGAAGCTGAAAAGACGTGTTGAATAGAGTTGGAGGCAATGAAAAAGATGCCGGGTGGGAACATACTCATCCGCTTGGAGGGACGGGCCATCATTTATGCAAAGGACCCTTGACCAAACCTACACATTCCTGTATTCGCATAAATCGCCTGATTGATACTGAACACGTCAAAGGCACGCCCGAGGTCCTAATGATCTCCATGATTAATTTTATTGCAAACAAGGAAAATTTCCACAACGGGCTGTGGCTAGCTGAACGCCCATTTATGAGACAAAGTATACCGACCCCGCGTTCATGCTAAGGCGAGAGCACCCAAGAGCGGAAGCTTCCGTTTGCTGTGGGCTGAGACAGAGGTAAATCTTCGACCTTAAGGCTCGCCTGTCGGGTATTTCAGCAAGCCATTTCGCCGAGTGGGCCGCATCGACTGATCCAACCAGGATGAACTCGTTAACTACTAGATCTTAATACTGAAAATCATCGGAGGGCACTCAATGCGGGTTGTGACCGGTACTGTTCATGCTCCGTTTTATTCTCTGGTCTTTACCCCCTTTGGTGGGGGACACGCTCGTCTTTCAACAGCTTCACATTGAGGGATGAGTTGAACTTTATTAATTGCCCAGATTTTTATTTCCGTATATTATAAAACTTAAATTAAGCTAATCCTACCCTGCTTAATCTAGCCCTATCTAATCTACTTAACTAATCTAATTATTTTAAGTAATATTTTATATAGTACTTTTTTATTAATTACTTAGGTATTTATATAAATAATCTCTAGGGTATATAATAGCTTTTAGAGCTATATTTTATATATAATATTATATATATTAATTAAAAAAATAATTTTATTATTAAGTAAAGTATTATTTTATTATAGCTTATTTAATAGGTTTTAAAGCTAATTTCTTTAGATATTAATAAATATCTAAAAAAATAAAATTAAATAAATATTTAAAAAAATATTATAATTAAATAAAAT
>JAKZGU010000334.1:0-11477 GCA_022837005.1 Calonectria pteridis
GGAAGCGGTGGCGGCGGGCATAGGCATGGGACACCAGGGCGGTGACTGCCGAGACGTCGACCCGGGTCGGGTCTACCCGCAGGTAGCGCACACCCGCGCGTTGGGCCAGCCACTCGCTCAGGCGCTCCAGGCCGAGCTCACCGCCGGCGCTGGCGCCCAGCTTCAGGTTGGCCAGCAGCACCAGCGGATGGACCTCGCTGGCATTGCGTGCGCCCGGGGCGGAGAAGCGGATGCGCTCCAGATCGGCGGCGGCGACCAGACCATCGGCGACCAGTGCCGCGGCGACCTGGTCGAAATCCAGGCGGCCGTGCGGCAGGGGCACGACCCCCGCAGGGACGCTGGCAGAAGCCGCAGGCAGGCGTGGATCCATCCTCCATTTCCCCAGGCACGGAAGGCCCGTGCGGTCGGTCGCTATACTAGCGCACCCCTTCTGCAGGCAAGAATCCGCCGCATGTCCGCGATCCCGAACGTTCCGATCACTTTCCAGGGCCTGATCCAGACCCTCAACCAGTATTGGGCGCAGCAGGGCTGCGTGCTGATCCAGCCGCTGGACCTGGAGGTGGGTGCAGGCACCTTCCACCCGGCCACGTTCCTGCGCTCGATCGGTCCGGAAAGCTGGAATGCCGCGTATGTGCAGCCGTCGCGCCGCCCCACCGACGGCCGCTACGGCGAGAACCCCAACCGCCTGCAGCGCTACTACCAGTACCAGGTGGCGATGAAGCCGAGCCCGGACAACATCCAGCAGCTGTATCTGGATTCGCTCAAGGCGCTGGGCATCGATCCGCTGGTGCATGACCTGCGCTTCGTCGAGGACAACTGGGAATCGCCGACCCTCGGCGCCTGGGGCCTGGGCTGGGAAGTGTGGTTGAACGGGATGGAAGTCACCCAGTTCACCTATTTCCAGCAGGCCGGCGGCCTGGAGTGCAAGCCGGTGCTCGGCGAGATCACCTACGGTCTGGAGCGCCTGTGCATGTACCTGCAGAACTGCGACAACGTCTATGACCTGATCTGGACTTACGGTCCGGATGGCACCCCGGTTACCTATGGCGATGTGTACCTGCAGAACGAGATCGAGCAGAGCACCTACAACTTCGAATACGCCGACGTGGACGAAATGTTCCATCGTTTCGATGCCTGCGAAAAAGAAGCGCAGACGCTGGTCGATGTCGGCCTGCCGCTGCCCGCGTATGAGCAGGTCTGCAAGGCCAGCCATGCGTTCAACCTGCTGGATGCGCGCCGCGCGATCAGCGTGACCGAGCGCCAGCGTTACATCCTGCGTGTGCGCGCGCTGGCCCAGGCCGTGGCCAAGCTGTACGAGGCCAAGCGCCTGGAAGCCGTGGCCGCCAAGGAGGTGCAGGCATGAGCACGATGCAGCCGCTGCTGATTGAACTGGGGACCGAAGAACTGCCGGTCAAGGCGCTGCCGGGCTTGGCCCAGGCTTTCTTCGATGGCGTCGTGGATGGCCTGACCAAGCGTGGCGTGACCATTGAACGCGGCGATGCCAAGCCGCTGTCGACCCCGCGCCGCCTGGCCGTGCTGCTGCCCGGCGTGGCCGTGGAACAGCCGGAACAGCACAGCGAAGTGCTGGGTCCGTACCTGAACATCGCGCTGGACGCCGAGGGTCAGCCGACCAAGGCATTGCAGGGCTTCGCGGCCAAGGCCGGGATCGAGTGGACCGCGCTGGAGCGCACCAGCGATGCCAAGGGCGAGCGCTTCGTGCACCGCTCCACCACGCCGGGCGCGCGCACCGCGACGCTGCTGCCGGAGATCCTGCGCGAGGCAATCGCCGCGATGCCGATCCCCAAGCCGATGCGCTGGGGCAGCCACACCTACGGCTTCGCGCGCCCGGTGCATTGGCTGGTGCTGCTGCACGGCCCGGACATCATCGAGGCCGAGGTGCTGGGCCTGAAGGCCGACCGCATGAGCCGCGGCCATCGCTTCATGCATGACAAGACCGTGTGGCTGAGCGCGCCGGAGGACTACGTTGCCTCGCTGCAGGCCGCCTATGTACTGGTCGATGCCGACGCGCGCCGTACCCGCATCGTCGAGCAGGTCAACGCGGCGGCGGCCCAGGCCGGCGGCCAGGCGCGCATCACCCCGGACAACCTGGAACAGGTGGTCAACCTGGTCGAATGGCCGGCGCCGGTGCTATGCAGTTTCGAGCGCGAGTTCCTGGCGGTGCCGCAGGAAGCGCTGATCGAGACGATGGAGATCAACCAGAAGTTCTTCCCGGTGCTCGATGCCGGCGGCAAGCTGACCGAGAAGTTCATCGGCATCGCCAACATCGAGTCCAAGGACGTGGCCGAAGTGGCCAAGGGCTACGAGCGCGTGATCCGCCCGCGCTTCTCCGATGCCAAGTTCTTCTTCGACGAAGATCTGAAGCAGGGCCTGGAATCCATGGGCGACGGCTTGAAGACCGTCACCCACCAGGCCAAGCTGGGCTCGGTGGCCGACAAGGTCGCCCGCGTGGCCGCCCTCGCCGAGGCCATCGCGCCGCAGGTGGGCGTCGAGCCGGTGCTGGCCAAGCGCGCCGCGGTGCTGGCCAAGAACGACCTGCAGTCGCGTATGGTCAACGAGTTCCCGGAGCTGCAGGGCATCGCCGGCCGCCACTACGCCGTGGTTGGCGGGGAGTCGCCGGAGGTGGCGCTGGCCATCGACGAGGCTTACCAGCCGCGCTTTGGTGGGGATGACATCGCGCTCTCGCCGCTGGGCAAGGTGCTGGCCATCGCCGAACGTCTGGATACGCTGGCCGGTGGCTTTGCCGCAGGCCTGAAGCCGACCGGCAACAAGGATCCGTTCGCGCTGCGCCGCAATGCGCTGGGCCTGGCCCGTACGGTGATCGAGAGCGGATTTGATCTGGATCTGCGCGCGCTGATCGGCACCGCCATCGCCGGCCTGCCGGCAGGCGTGCAGCCCAGTGCGGAGCGCAAGACCGAGGCGCTGCCGCAGGAGTTGTACGACTTCGTGATCGATCGTCTGCGCGGCTATTACGCCGACAAGGGCGTGCCGGCCACGCACTTCAACGCGGTCGCCGAGCTGAAGCCGGCCTCGCTGTACGACTTCGACCGCCGCATCGATGCCATCGGCACCTTCGCCGCGCTGCCGGAAGCCGAGGCACTGGCCGCGGCCAACAAGCGCATCCGCAACATCCTGCGCAAGGCCGAGGGCGAGATCCCGGGCATGATCGACCCGGCGCTGCTGGCCGAGCCGGCCGAAAGCGAACTGGCCGAAGCGGTGGAAGCGGCCATCGACGACAGCAACGCCAGCCTGCACCAGAAGGACTACGTGAGCGTGTTGAACCGGCTGGCGCGCTTGCGCCCGCAGGTGGACGCGTTCTTCGATGCGGTGATGGTCAATGCCGAGGATCCCGCGCTGCGGGCCAATCGCCTGGCCCTGCTCAAGCGCCTGGGCGACCGCCTGGGCAGCGTGGCGGCGATCGAACACCTGTCCAACTGACGCTGCGGGGCCGCGCGCCCTACGGCGGACCAGAAGGCGCGGCGGCTTCGGCTGTTCGCGCCTTCTGCGTTTCCGGGAGGCGGCGCTCCGATACTCGTGCCGGAAGCGTCATTCGATGTCGATACCATGTCGCGGACGCTTCTGTCCGATGATGTGTTGTCATCAATCATGCCGCGTGTGACGCACGCGACTTTCTCGCGGAATTTAACGGCGTCTTCACCGTCGTTCTGAAACAGCCACGCCGATTTCGCATGCTCGCGATGGCCCGTTATGCTGTCGCCATGCAGCCAACGAAATTCGCCCTTCCGCTGATGTTCCTGTCCCTTGCCACCGTCTCGGTGGCACATGCACGGGGGACCATCGAGAAAGTGGACATCAAAGGATTGGACAAGGGCGACGATGCCGAGATGATCGAGAACATCGAGGTCTCGCTGTCCCTGTACGACACCATCGGCAAGGTCCAGGGCGAGTCGCGGCTGGAGTACCTGTTGTCCCAGGCCGAGCGCCAGACCCGCGAGGCGCTGGAGCCGTTCGGCTACTACAACCCGACCATCACCGTGGAAAGCCCGCGCGAAGGCGAGAACCTGCGCGTGGTGATCCAGGTCGAGAAGGGACCGCCGACCGTGGTCCGCCGCGAGCACATCGACATCACCGGCCCGGCCCAGCTGGACCAGTATCTCCAGGAAGACCTGGAGAACTTCAAGCCGCGCAAGGGCCAGCGTTTCGAACACACCGAATACGAAGCCAGCAAGATCAAGGTGACCCGTCGCTTGGCCGAGCGCGGTTACTTCGATGCCGACTTTACCCAGCGCCAGGTCCAGATCACCCGCGCCGAGAACGCGGCCGACGTCGATCTCACCTGGGACAGCGGCCGCCGCTACAACATGGGTGAGATCCGTTTCCACCAGGATTACTTCGTCGACAAGCTGTTCGACCCGCTGGTGTACTGGGACGAAGGCAGCTACTTCCACGAAGGCAAGCTGGACCGCCTGCGCGAGTCGCTGACCAAGCTGGATTACTTCAGCGTGATCGACATCCAGCCGCGCCCGGACCAGGCCGACGAGAACGGTGACGTACCGGTGGACGTCAACCTGACCCGCGCCAAGCGCACGATCTACACCGCCGGCCTGAGCTACGGCAGTGAGAGTGGCGCCGGTGTGCGTGGCGGCCTGGAGCGGCGCTTCCTCAACAGCCGCGGCCACAAGATGAACACCCAGCTCGACTATGCGCAGAAGCGCAAGAGCCTGGTCACCAGCTACCGCATCCCCGGCTTCGCCTGGCTCGACGGCTGGTATGCGTTCACCGCCAGCGCCTATGACGAGCAGACCGATTACATCGACCTGCGCAACTTCAAACTGTCGGCCAGCCGCAGCGGTGAAATCAACGAGTACTGGACCGCGATCGCCTCGATCAACGCACTGCGCGAGCGCTGGCGGTACGCCTCCGGCACCGAGTTCACCGATGCGGTCTACAACACCTCCACGCTGGTCTACCCGCAGCTGGTTGCCGACTACGTCAACGTGGACGATGACATGTTCCCGCGTCGTGGCATCAGCGGCAGCGCGACCCTGCGTGGCGGCGTCGAGGGCGCCGGTTCGGACACCAGCTTCGTGCAGGCCAACATGGTGCTGCGCTGGTATGTGCCGATCGGCGACAGCGACCGCCTGATCCTGCGTGGCGAAGGTGGCACCACCTGGACCAGCGATCTGGTCGCGATGCCGCCGAGCCTGCGCTTCTTCGCCGGTGGCGATCGCAGCATCCGCGGCTATGCCTTCCGCGAAGTCGGCCCGCGTACCGCACCGCCGGACAAGTACGCGCTCGGCGCGAAGAACCTGGTGGTCGGCTCGGCCGAGTATGAGCATTACTTCAAGGGCGGGCCCTGGGGCGCGGCGGTGTTCGTCGACACCGGCAGCGCGTTCGACAACACCATCGACCTGCATACCGGCGTGGGCTTCGGCGTGCGCTGGAAATCGCCGGTGGGCCCGGTGCGCGTGGATATCGCGCACGGCCTGAACAACCCGGATTCGCAGTTCCAGCTGTACCTGAACATCGGAGCGGACCTGTGAGTACGCCGACGCCGTCCGCCCCTGCCACGCCGCCGCCGCCGCGCGTGCGTTTCTACCGCAAGCGCCGCTTCTGGGCGTGGTCGGGCTTCACCGTGCTCGGCCTGGTGCTGCTGGCCCTGCTGCTGGTGTACTGGCTGCTGCAGACCGTGGCCGGCCGTGATGTGCTGCTGGCCCAGGTGGTCGCACGGTTGCCGGTCGGTGCCTCACTGACCTGGAGCAAGGTCGATGGCCCGGTCGCCGGGCCGCTGGTGCTGCACGATCTGGATTTCCGCTACGACGACATCCATTTCACCGCCGAACGCGCGTACCTGGATCCGGACATCCGGCCGCTGCTGGGCCGCAAGCTGCAGCTCGATGCGCTGCAGATCAAGAACGCCACGTTGAACCTGGCCAAGAGCGATGAGCCGTTCGAGCTGCCGTCGTGGCCGGATTCGCTGCCGCAGATCGAAATGCCGCTGGCGATCCAGGCCGACACCATCATCATCGATGGCTTCCGCATCACCCAGGCGCAGCAGCCGCTGATCGACATCGCCAAGGTGCGCGGTGGGCTGGAGATCGCCAATGGTGAATTCCGCGCGCGCCAGCTGATCGTGGACAGCAGCTACGGCGATTTCCGCGTGGACGGGCATTACCTGCCGCGCAGCGATTACGACACCGACATCACCGTTGGCGCGCTGATGCCGGCCCCGCGCGGGCGCACCCCGGCGCGGCTGGGCCTGGTCGCCCGCGGCGACCTGGGCCATATGGAAGTGGCGATCGCCGGCAATGCACCGGCGCCGCTGCAGGCCAGTCTGGTGTTCGATGGTCGCACCGACCCGGTGTGGAAACTCGCTGCGCGCAGCAAGGAACTGGACCTGGCATTGCTGGTGCCGGGGATGGACGCGAGTTCCAGCACGCCGATGGCGCTGGATGTGCAGGCCGATGGCAAGGGTGGCCAGGCCAATCTGCAGGGCAGCTTCAAGCAGGGCGACATCGCGGTGGAACTGGCACCGTCCAAGGTGG
The DNA here is from genome assembly GCA_022837005.1 of Calonectria pteridis. Taxonomy (NCBI): domain Eukaryota; kingdom Fungi; phylum Ascomycota; class Sordariomycetes; order Hypocreales; family Nectriaceae; genus Calonectria; species Calonectria pteridis. The sequence continues at coordinate 6,525 of JAKZGU010000334.1, forward strand.
GCCTGGCCGACCAGGTGCTGACCGTGTCGCCGCTGCAGGTGAAGGGCTTTGGTGGCCAGGCGCGGCTGGAAGGCATCGCCGATTTCACCGACAAGGAAAACGCCAGCCTGCGCTTCTCCATCGTCGCCAACGACCTCACCTTCGTGCCCGCCGCCGATACCACCACCCCGGGCGCCGCCGCGCCGGTGCCGGTGACGCTCAAGGAAGCACGCATGGGCCTGGCCGGCACGCTCAAGGCGTGGGCGGCGGTCGGCCGTGCCTCGGTGGAACGCGAGAAACAGGTGGCGGATCTGCAGTTTGACGTGCGCGGCAATGACCAGGCCGCCGTGATCAAACAGCTGCAGGCCAGCACGCCGGGCGGTTCGCTCGACGTGACCGGCCAGGTGGCCTGGGCGCCGCAGTTGGATTGGGACGTGGCCGCCAAACTGGCGGGCTTCGATCCGGGCTACTTCGCGCCGGGCTGGGACGGCAAGCTGTCCGGTTCACTCGCCTCGAAGGGCCGCCAGTTGCCGCCACCGGCCGGCAGTCCGGCCGGTACCGCGGGCAGCTACGAAGCCACCGTCGATGTGCCCGGCATCAAGGGCACGCTGCGCAAGCGCACGCTGGATGCACAGGGCAGGTTCGCGCTGCGCGGTGAGCAGGGCGAAGGCAACCTCCGGCTGGCGCTCGGCACCAGTCGCTTGACCGCCAAGGGCTCGGTGGGTGACCGCCTGGATATCGATGCGCAGCTGGATCCGGTGCAGCTCGCTGACCTGCTGCCCAACAGCAGCGGCAGCCTGCGCGGCCACGTGCTGATCAAGGGCGCACGCAACGCGCCGGACATCACCGCCGACCTGGTGGGCAGTGGCCTGCGCTGGGACGATTGGAGCGCCGAGGCGATCAGCATCAAGGGGCGCCTGCCGTGGCAGGGCGACAGTGGCACGCTGGCGGTACAGGGCAGCAAGGTCCAGGTCGGGATGCTGCTGGACACGCTCAACGTCAATGCCCGCGGCAGCCTCTCCAATCTGCGCCTGGATGCACAGACGAAAAACGAACTGGGTGCTGTCTCGCTGGAAGGCGGCGTACGCCAGCAGGGTCAGGCCTGGCGCGGGGATCTGACCGCGCTGCGCATCGCACCGGTCAAGGGCGATGCCTGGAGCCTGCGTGCACCGGCGACCTTCAGCGTGCAGGGCAGCAACGTCACCTTGAGCGATGCGTGTCTGGGTGCCGCCACCGGCGGCGCGCTGTGCGCCAGCGCGAACTGGCCGCGCGAAGGGCTGCTGGTGCGGGGCGATGCGTTGCCGCTGTCGCTGGTGCAGCCGTGGCTGCCGCCGCAGTCCGGGCGCCGCATCTTCCTGCGCGGTGAAGTGAATCTGGATGGGCGCATCCGCCCCCGCGGCAACGCGTGGGAAGGCAGTGCCTCGGTCACCTCGCGCGAAGGCGGTGTACGCCTGGGCGACAACGCGCGCGGCGAGCTGGTGCGTTACGACCAGTTCTCGGTGAACCTGGAGATGACCCCGCAGCAGATCAACGCCAAGCTGGGTGTCGGCTTCCAGGGCGATGGCTTCGTGGATGCCAAAGTGCAGACCGGCTGGGATGCCAACGCGCCGCTCAATGGCGAGCTGTACATGAACATCGCGCGGCTGTACTGGCTGGAGCTGTTCTCGCCCGACATCGTGCGCCCGACCGGCCTGATCGAAGGCCACGTCAGCCTGCGCGGCACCCGTGGCACGCCGTCGCTGGGTGGTGAGGCCACGCTGAGCAAGTTCAACGGCGAATTCCCTGCGCTGGGCCTGACCTTCGCCGAAGGCAAGGGCAGCTTCACCGCGCAGCCGGATGGCTCGGCCAAGATCACCGCCCAGGCGAATTCCGGCAAGGGCACGCTGTACGTCGATGGCGGGTTGTCGTGGTTCGGCGATGCACAGCCACTGCAGCTGCATATCCACGGCGAAAACGTGCTGCTGGCCAACACCAGCGAGCTGCGCGTGATCGCCAACCCGGACCTGGATTTCACCCTGGCCGGCAGCGCGATGCAGCTGCGTGGCACCGTGCACGTGCCCGAAGCGGATCTGGACCTGGAGCGTCTCGACCGCGGGACCTCGGTCTCTGAAGACGTGGTGGTGCTGGACCCGGTCGATCCGGAAGAGGGCCCCAGCTCGCCGCTGGACATGGATCTGACCGTGAGCCTGGGCGACAAGGTCAAGATGGCCGGGTTCGGGTTGAAGGGCGCGCTGACCGGCAAGATGCAGGTGTGGGCACGCCCGGGGCGGGAGATGACCGCCAACGGCGGGCTGGAAGTCAGTGGGCGCTACAAGGCCTACGGACAGGACCTGACCATCACCCGCGGCAACTTGAACTGGAACTACAACGCGGTCTCCGATCCGCGCATCAACATCCGTGCCCAGCGCACCGTGGGTGATGTCACCGCCGGCATCGACGTCACCGGGCGGGCGCAGTCGCCGCGCGTGGATGTGTGGTCGGAACCGGCGATGTCGCAGTCCGAGGCACTGGCCTATCTGGTGCTGGGTCGCAGCCTCACCGGTGCCAGCAGCGATCAGGCCCAGCAGGTCAACGCAGCCTCGGCCGCGCTGTCGGCCGGCAGTGGCCTGCTCGCCTCGCAGCTGGGCGCCAAGCTTGGCCTGGACGACGCCGGCGTGAGCCAGTCGCGCGCGCTGGGCGGCTCGGTGATCGGCTTCGGCAAGTACATCTCGCCCAAGCTGTACATCGGCTACGGCGTGTCGCTGGTCGGCAGTGGCTCGGTGCTGACCCTGAAGTACCTGCTGCGCCGTGGCTTCGATGTGGAGCTGGAATCGAGCACGGTGGAAAACCGTGGGTCGTTGAACTGGCGACGGGAGAAATAAGCTGCGGCCGATGGTTCAGGTGCCCCTGACCATCGGCCGTTGCCCTGCGGGGCCTCAGTGGCTAAGGTCTCGGGCTGTTCTGACGTACCGGATGTGCCCATGTCTTCACGCAAACCCCTCACCGCCGCGCTGGCGCTTGGCCTGACCCTCGCCGCCGGTGCCCATGCCGATGAAGGCATGTGGATGCCGACCCAGCTGCCGGACCTGGCCAAACCGCTGAAGGCGGCCGGCTTCAAGGGCAACCCGGGTGACCTGGCCAACGTCACCGCGCCGCCGTTGAGTGCGGTGGTGCGTGCGGGTGGCGGCACCGGTTCGTTCGTGTCCGACGATGGCCTGCTGCTGACCAACCACCATGTGGCCATGGGCGTCATCCAGTACAACACCTCGCCCGAGCACAACCTGATCAACGACGGCTTCATCGCCACGGGGCGCAGCGATGAGCGCGCGGCCAACCCGGATTTCCGCGTGCTGGTCACGGTCGGGTTCGACAAGGTCACCGATGAGGTGCTGCGCGATGCGCGCGGCAAGACTGGACGAGCGTATTTCGATGCGGTCGACCGCGCCAGCAAGCAGCTGGTGGCCGAGTGCGAGAAGGAAGGCAACATCCGCTGCAGCGTGGCGGACATGTACTACGGCACCGATTTCTACCGCATCCGTCAGCTCGAGCTGAGCGATGTGCGCCTGGTCTACGCGCCGCCGCGCGCGATCGGCAACTACGGCGATGAGATCGACAACTTCATGTGGCCGCGCCATACCGGTGATTTCACCCTGCTGCGTGCCTACGTGGGCAAGGACGGCAAGCCCGCGCCGTACAGCGTGGACAACGTGCCGTACCACCCGCCGGCGCACCTGAAGATGGCGATCGACGGCCCGAAGACCGGCGACTACGCGATGCTGGCCGGCTACCCGGGCATCACCTACCGCCATCGTACCGCCGCGGAATTCGCCGGCCAGATCGATGCCGTGCTGCCGCGCCGCGTGGCGGTGTTCCAGCAGATGATCGATACCATCGAAGCGGCCAGTGCGAAGGATGCCCAGGCGCGTACCCGCTACGCCTCGCAGCTGCAGTCGCTCAAGAACAACCGCAAGCGGGCCGCTGGTGAGCTGGAAGGCCTGCTGCGCAGCGATGCCAAGGCACAGCGCGCCGCCGATGAAGCGGCGATGCTGCAGGCCACCGATGCGAAGTACCGCGGCGACATCCAGTCCTTGATGAGCTCGCTGTCCAGCGGTGCCTCGGTAGGCGAGCGCGATCTGCTGCTGGATCTGCTCTCGGCGCAAAGCCAGCTGCTCCGCTCGGCACTGACCCTGGAGCGGCTGCGCATCGAATCGGCCAAGCCCGATGCCGAGCGTGACACGGGCTACCAGCAGCGCGATCTGGCGCTGATCGAAGGCGTGCTCAAGCAGGTCCAGCGCCGCTACGATCCGGCCATCGAAAAAGCGTTGCTGACCACGCTGCTGACCCGCTACCAGCAGCTGCCCGACGCGCAGCGCGTGCCCGAGTTCGACGCGGCCTTCGGCCGCACCCCGGCCGCGCTGGCCAAGACCTTGGACACGCTTTACGCCAACACGCACCTGGGTGACGAAGCCGAGCGTCTGTCGCGCTTTGCCGCGGCGAAAGAGGGCAAGGCGCTGGCACACGATCCGCTGATCGATCTGGCTGGCCCGCTGGTGGCCGCGCAGCTGCGCCTGGATGACGAGCGCAAGACCCGCGAAGGCGAGCAGCTGCGTCTGCGCCCGGCGTACATGCAGGCCCTGTTCGCCTGGCGTGCCAAGCAGGGCCGCGCGGTCTACCCGGATGCGAACCGCACCCTGCGCATCAGCTACGGCAAGGTGCAGGCACTGTCGCCGCGCGATGCGGTGCATTTCGACCCGGTGACCACCGTGGCCGGGATCGTGGAGAAGAACACCAACGCCTACCCGTTCGATGCGCCCAAGCCGCTGCTGGCCGCGATCGCCAAGGGTGACTTCGGCTCCACCGCCGATCCGGTGCTGAAGACCCAGACGGTCAACTTCCTGACCAACCTGGACACCACCGGGGGCAACTCCGGCTCGCCGGTGCTCAACGCCAAGGGCGAACTGATCGGCCTGAACTTCGACAGCAACTGGGAGTCGG
>JAKZGU010000335.1:0-11458 GCA_022837005.1 Calonectria pteridis
TACTATAAAAAACTTAATAAATAATATATAATTAATAACTTTATTAAGCAAAAAAACTAAATATATTTCCTATATTAAAATAATAAATATAACCACTTATAAAGTTACTAAAAGAACTCCCTATAAAGTCTTTTTATATTACTAATAGTAAGAAGCTATAATAGCTTAAATTAAAAGTTTATATTAAAAGATAATAATATATTATAATAATTAATAGTAGTGCTAAGATAAACTATATTTATCTAAGGATTATAAATTAACTTTAGTTATTATAGAGGGATAAGATAGACCTTTATTTTATTTTTAATTTAAAGGGTATTATATTTAATTATAATAATAAAATAATAAGCTAAAAGATTGATTATCTTAAGGTCTTTATTAATAGAAAGAACTAAGGTATTTTTTTTAATATTATTAATATAGGAGTATATGATTTAGTCCTAGGGTACCTATAATTATACTACTATAATCTATATATTAACTAGTATATTAGCTAAGTGTAAATCCCTTCTTAGGATAATATAGCTAATAGTATAGATAAGTTAAGATTTTTAACCTTTAGTTCTAACTAAGTAGAGGTACTAAGTAATAATATAATAGATATTTTGCTATTAAAGGGAATATAGTATAAATATAAGGCTAGTTAAAAGAGATAATAGTAAAAAACAATTGCTTATCTCTGTATATAGTTTTAATAGCTTAATAAAGACCTTAAAAAGATAAAGGAGAATCCTATTAATAATTAACTTAAGAATATATTAAATTAATATTAAGTCTATAAGTAATTATTTATAGAAGATCTTATAATAGGATTACTAGAGCCTAATTAATAGGATTATAAAATTATTTTAAAAAAAGAAATAAATACTTATTTCTTTTTGATTTATAATCTTAATTAAGTAGAGTTTAATACTTTAAAAGAATATATTAAAGATATACTATAAAAAGAATATATATAAGTTTTAAATTCTAAAGCTAATTACTTAGTTATATTTGTTTCTAAAAAGAATAGAAAACTTTATCTTTATATGGACTATTAATAGCTTAATAATATTACTATAAAAGACTATATACTCTTGTTTCTTATTAATAAGATAAAGGATAGGCTATATAGAATAAAGGTATTTACTATGCTTAATCTAAAGGGAGCTTATAACTTAATTAAGATTAAGGAAGGAAATGAATAGAAGATTATGTTTAGGACAAAATTCAGGCTATTTGAATACTTAGTTATACCCTTTGGACTTACTAATACATTAGTATTCTTCTAAAGAATAATTAATAATATATTGCGAGAATACTTAGATATCTTTATTATTTACTATCTTAATAATATTCTTATCTTCTCTAAAAATAAAAAAGAATATATAGAATATATTTACTAGGTTTTAAAAGTACTTTAAGATACTAATCTATTAATTAAACCTAAGAAGAGTATATTTTATACTAAGAAAGTAGAATTTCTAAAATATATTATTTTATATAATGAGATCTAGATAGACCCTAAGAAGATTGCTATAGTTAAGGACTAGGAAGAACCTAAGAATCTTTTAGAAGTATAATCTTTCTTTAGATTTACTAATTACTATTATAAGTTTATTTGAAATTTTGGCAAGATTATAAGACCTTTTATTACTCTTATAAAGAAAGGAGTTCCTTTTTATATAGGGAATAAGGCAATAGAAGCCTTTAAGTAGTTAAAAAAAGCAATTACTATTATATTTATGCTTGCAATGTTTAATTCTAATTGACCTATTAAATTGGAAATAAATTCCTCTAACTTTGCTATTAAAGCCTAGATCAAACAAAGGGATAATAAAAAAAGACTTTATCTTATTATATTTTATTTATATAAATTATATAAAGTAAAACTCAATTATCTAATTTATAATAAAGAGTTCCTTGCTATTATTAATATATTTAAAGAATTTTAGTAGTATTTCCTTAGAAGTTAGTATAAGATTATAATATTTACTAACTATAAGAATATCTCTTATTTTATAATTATATAAAAGCTTAATAGAAGGTAATTATATTATGCTAAATACTTATTTGAATTTAATTATTATATTATATATATTAAAGGTACTAAGAATACTTAAGCTAATGTAATTAGCTAGTATACTAATTATAATACTAGAAAGAAGGTAGCTATAGAATAATTACTTTAGTATACCTTTAATAGTAACCTTAAATAGGCACCTATTAATAGAATAATAATTAAGGCTAAGAAGATTATTATTACTGTTTAATACTAAAGGCATAAAGATAATACTATTACTATATTAGGATTTATAGTAAAATAAAGCAATTTATTACTTAAGAAGATTAAGGAGTATAATAAAGTATTATTAGAGGATAAGTATAGCTTTAGGCTATAGGTCCCTAAGGAGCTATAAGATAAGCTACTCTAAGAAATATATAAATACTTATTATATAGATATAGAGGTATTAATAAAACCCTTAAATAAGTTAAATAGATATTTTCCTTTAGTTATATAAAGAGAAAGATAAAAGAGATTATTAAGTAATACTTACTTTATAAATAAATAAAGGCATTAAGGTATAAGCCCTATAGAGAACTATAGCTTATCCCTATTATATCCTAATTATAGGAATTAATTATAATAGACTTTATTATTAACTTACTACTTTCTATAGACTCTACTATTAGTAAGTACTATAATTATATCTTTATTATTATTAACTAATTAATAAAATTCATTTATTATATTCTCTATAAAAAGATAATAAGTAAAGAATAGTTTATATACCTTTTTTTTTAGGTATATTATAGTAATATATAGACTATTAGTTAAGATTATCTCTAATTAAAAGTAATTATTTATATTTAAATTTTAATAAAAGCTAATAACTTTAATAGGCTTATAGTATAAGCTTATTATTACTTTTAGACCTTAGGTAAATAAATAAACTAAGAGGTAAAATTAAGAGATTAAATATTACTTATAGTATTATATTAACTATAAGTAAACTAATTAAGTTAAGAAGCTTTTTATTACTTAGCTTATTCTTAATATATCTTACTAAGAGAATATTAAGATAATCTTTGCTTATACTAACTTTGGATTTACCCTAGATACTTTCTATAGTAGCTTAAAAGGACTGCTTACTATAAAAGCAATACTTTAGTCTAATTAGATAAAGTAATTATATACTAAGATAAAGAAGAAACTTAAATTTATTTAAATATATATAAAAAAATATTATAATAATAAAAGGATAAAAGGACTATTCTTTAAGGAAGGGAATATAGTCCTATTAGTAACTAAAAATATTATTATAAAATAATAAAGTAAAAAACTTAACCTTAAGTATATTAGCCCCTTCCCTATTAAAAAGAAAATCTTAAAAAATAATTATAAACTTAATCTATTAGAAGATATTAAGATTTATTTAATCTTTTATATTTTCTTGCTTAAAATAATTAATAATATTATTATAATTAGTACTAAATTATATATTTAATTAGTAATTAAATTATAAAAAGAATATAAGGTTAAGAAAATCCTAGAAAAAGGCATAATTAATAGTTAAATCCTTTACTATATTAAATAGAAAGAATAGGAGAAATAAACCTAGGAACTACTATAAAACCTTATATACTACTTAAAGAAATTAAAGGAGTTCCTTTAAAAAGAATATTAATTAAAGAAATAGATATAATACCTAAATTAATAATAAGTATAATAGTCTTTATTAACTGCTTTTTAGTATTTAATTCTTTTAATATAGTATTAACTATAGCTAGACCCTTTGTTCTTAGTAAATATTTCTAATAATAAAGGTAAATTAAATAACTAAGTGCCTTATTTAACTTTACCTAAATAGCTAAAAGCTTTTCCTTTATTTCTTTTTTAGCCTAATTTAAATAATTAGTCTCTATATTTAATTAATCTACTAAAAAAACCTTATTAGCCTAAAAGAAAAAAAAATATAAAAATAAAAAATCATATATAAATAATTATTAAAATATTAATAAATTAGCAAGAGTAAGTAATGCTTATATACTTATTATAATAAATTAACTCCTTAGTATATATAATATACTTTAATCCCTTAGAGGAATACTAAGAATATAATATTATTACTAGATAACTATAGTTTATAATAGTCTTTACTAATTTAGTATAATAATAAGTAATAATACTAAATATAATATTAATAAAGAAAATCTATAAAAAAAGAAATAAGTTATAAATCTATAAGATATATAAAAGTTAGTTATTACTTTGGTCTTAGGAATAAGACTCTTAAAGGGGAGATATTATATTATAACCTAGACCTTACTTAGATAGCTACTCTATGGACTATATAGATTAGGCCTATTTTTAGTGCCTAGATATATTAATACTAACTAATAAAATAAAGGCCTAGTAAAACCTTAGCCCTAGGCTATTAATTTAAGCTTAAAATAATTAATACTATAGTAATTATAGTAATTACTATAATTACCCTAAATAAAACCCTTACTTTCTTATTCTAAGCCCTATCCTATATAATTATATATTTAAATCTTAGAAATTATTATTATCTAGAGTATAACTTAGCTTTTAATATAACTTAGTTACTATTAATTAATATATACTTTAATTAATCTATTATTAAATATAATATCCTAAGATAATAATTATAGCTCTATTCTATAGCTATAGATATTAATTCATCCTTTTTATTATTTTATATTATTTAACCTAATATGCTTGATCTTATCTGTAAATAAATCCCTTTAATAGTATAATATTATCTTATCCCTTAGCCTCTAAGTAATACCTATTTGCTTATAGCCTAGCTAATAAAATTCTGTTATCCCTTGGTTTACCTTGCTAGTCTAGACCTAGCTATTATACTTAAATATATTAGTTATATTACTTCTAGAGATACCTATATAAGACTAAGGTAAATAAGATAGTAAAGAAAAAGAATTAAATAAGTATATTAAGTCTATATAATATTAGTAGTAATTTAGCTAAAAGTACTATTAGCTAGAACTTATTAAAGTAAGAGAAACCCTTAACTTTAATCCCTTAAAAAGACCTCTTAAACCACTCTAACTACTAGAAGATAATAGCAAACTTAAAGCAAGATAATATTAGCTAGAACCCTTCTTATAGGAAAGAATATAGCTAAAAGCACTAATATATAGCAGGACCTCATAGATAGAACTCTAGATATTCTATACTAACCTAGAAGTTAACTTCTTAATATAGCTATAAAGCTTTTAATTAAGCTATTAAAAGATAATATATACTAGTAGCTGCCTTATAGGGAATATAAAACAAAGGTAGGCAAACTATATTAACTAAGAATAAAGGGAAAACCTATATAGTATTAGCTAAGAAGATTTCAAGTTCTAGCTATTAACCACTATTAATAATAAGCTTACTTACTACCTTAAGGCAATCTTATAGCTAAACTACTATAAAATATAATAAGGATAATTATTTTAAGCCTTTATAAACTAATATAAGACCCTAGAAGCTAAGCTATCTAATAAGCTCTTAGACTCCTATTAAGTTTATAATATAATTTAAAAGCTAATTATTGCTCTAAAGACTTAGCTTATTAATAGTAATATCCTAATAACCTAGCAAGTATTTATTAATACTAATATCTAAGCAAAGATAGTTTTAAATAGACTTTAATATCCTATAGATAAAGTAATAGGTAGAACCTTAATTTCCTATTAAGTTTAAAGTAAACCTATAGCCCCCTTACTAGTAGCTTTCCTGGCTAAGAATAAAGGCATTATTTACTATAAATACAATAGACTAAAATACTATATATTCTTATATACTATGCCTAATTATACTATTTATAAGAGTAATAAGTATATAATATAAAGATATTTATATTAAGATAGTATTATTATACTTATAATAGAACCTAATAATATAAGAGTTAATATATTATTATATAACTAAGAACTACTTTAGACTCTAGCCCCTTATATTTACTAGAAAATATAAATAGCTATAAGACTAAGAGGCTAATAGTAAGTAAAAAAGATATTAATAGATATAAAGGCTAAGATAAACTTTATATATTCTTGCTATATACTAAAAGTAAATTAATATTAAGTATAAAAAAGCAAGATCTAATTAGAAATAATAAATAAATTATTTATAATTAACTATAATAAAGTTAAACTATTAACTAAGATTATAGATAATATTAGTATAATATACCTAAAGTAATTATACTTTTACCTTATAAAGATCTAGTACTATAAAGCTATACTAAGATATTTATAGTTCTATATAACTAAGCCCTAAGTACTTAGTTAAAATAAGAGGATCTAAAAGTACTCTCTTAAGTAAAAGGATATTAAGGTAATAATAAGTTAAAAAAGGGCCTAATAGGCAACTAAGAAATATATAATAGCCCTAATAATAATAACTAACCCTATCTAAGTCCTTCTCCTAGTAGACTCTAAGGCAGTAAAGTAATAAACCAATAGCAAGCTACTAGTAAGAAAATATTAAAAGCTATATCCTAAGTACTATAAGACTTTTTAGAACCTAGAAAATAAGAAGCTATTAACTCTAAGTAAGTATATATATACTATTAAGCTAGAAGAAAACTAAATACTACTATAAGGATCTATATATAACCTAGTAGTAAAGAAGCTAGAAGTTCTCTGTAAATACTTAGTAAATATGTTAGCAAAAGGCTAAATCTATTAGTTTATTAACCTAGCTAGGGCCCCTATTCTTTTTATCCCTAAAAAAGAAGGTAAATTAAGGCTATATATAGACTATAAGGGCCTTAATAAGATTATAAGAAAAAATAAGGTACTATTATTATTAATTTTAAAAATCTTAGACTAGCTAGCTAAAGTAAGGGTCTTTATAAAGCTTGACCTTAGATATATACTATTAGCTATATATTTATAAGGGTAATAAATAAAAGATAATATTTTATTATAAATATAATTACTTTAAATACTTTATTATATTATTTAGACTTATTAATACCTTAATAATCTTCTAAGAATATATTAATAATACTCTAAATAATCTATTAAATATTACCTATATTATATACCTAGATAATATTCTAATCTATAATAGTAATCTAGTAAAGTATATATAGTATATCTAATAGATATTAAGATACCTTAAAGAGGCTAGTCTTTATATTAATTTAAAGAAGTATAAGTTTAATCTTAAATAAATAAACTTTCTAGGGTTTATTATTAGCCTTAAGGGAATTTATATAGAGCTAGAGTATATTAAAGCTATAGTAAATTAGCTAATATCTAGTAATATTAAAAAGATCTAAGTCTTTTTAGGTTTTATAAGATTCTATAAATACTTTATTAAGAATTATAATAAAATTATAATACCCTTTATAAATTAGCTAAAGAGTAAGGCTATAGGCTAGATTATATTAAATAATAGTAAGCTTATAGTATTCTAGTAATTAAAGAATAAGTTTATAAAAGAACCTATCTTAGCTTATTTTAACCTAGATATACTTATATAAGTAGAAATAAATATATTAAAATATATAATTAAAATAATCTTATTATAGCTCTAGTAAGATTATTAGTATCCTATAGTATACTTCTTAAGAAAGCTAGTTAAGACTAAGCTATATTACTTGACCCTTAATATAAAGCTTTTTATAATTAAGAAAGTATTTAAGACTTAAAGATATTATCTAGCCTATATAAAAAAGATAAAGATACTTATAGACTACTTTAATTTCTATTACCTTATATTAAAGCTAAAGCTATTTATAAAATAAGTAATTATACTAAATAGTCTTTACTCTTTTAACTTTACTATTACCTATAAACTAAGCACATAAAACCTAGTAAATAGACTCTTAAGAAGGCCTAACTATTATAATAAGACTATAATAAGGCAAGCCTATAAGGTAACCCTACTATAGTTTCTTAGCAAGTTTATAAATAGCCTATAATAAGATATTATAAAAATAAAGGCCTAAGTAAAAGCAAAAATAAAAATAAGACTAATCTAATATATACTAAGAAAAGTTAATATAAAAAGATAATAATAAAAATACTACTACTTAGCTATAAGATTAGTAAAAGTAAGACTTAAAAAAGTAAAAGTATAAGCAAATATTACTTTATTAGTAATAATATTATAAGAGATATAAAAGCTAGACCTAAAAATATAGACCAAGTTAAAGATAAAAATACCTTATAATAAATCTATAAATAATAAATAATTATAAACTATATAGTCTAGAGATAAGATAGAACTTCTTAGGTAAAAAGAGAGAATATTTATCTCTAAAGATATATAAATAGAAATACTTTTACTAATATATAATAACCTTATAGTAAATTACTAGGGAATTAATAAAACCCTTTATAGATTATAGGTCTAGTACTTTTAGCTAATAATAAAGAAAGATATAAAGTAATATATATAAAAGTATAAAGTATATTAAAAAATAAAACTAAAGTTATACTTACTATATAGTAAACTTACTTTACTTTTAATACTATCTTGTCTATAAGTAAAAATATTAATAGACTTTATTATAAATTTTCCTAAGATAAATAAAGATAATAGTAAAAAATATAATAGTATTCTTATTATTATAGACTAGTTTACTAAGTATATTTTATATATAATAACCTTAAAGTAAATCACTACTAAAGGGCTTATAACTCTCTTTCTAAAAAGAATCTTTTAGGATTATAGCTTATCTTAAGAGATTATAATAGATAAAGGATCTATATTTATATTAAAATACTAAAAAACCTTTTATAATCTTATAGTAACTAAGTAGCTACTTAATACTATCTTTTACTTATAGACTAATAAGTAAATAGAAAAAATAAACTAAATATTAGAATATTATTTATAGAGCTTTTATAACTAAGAATAGACTAACTAGCTAGACCTTTTACTATTAGCCTAGTTTATCTATAATATAAATAAGTACTTATCTATTAGTAAAAGCCTAGTAGAGTTACTATAAGATTTTACTCCTAGAGGGCCTAAATATATATATAACCTAGTACTAATTATAAGCATAGTAATAAAAGCAAGGGGAGAACTTATATATAAATAATATATAGTAATAAAGCAATTACTTAGCTATATTAGGAAAACCTAAGCTAAATAGTATAACTAATAGTAGAAACTAATAAAGTTTAAAGAGAGGGATTTAATATTACTCTTAACTAAGAACCTAAAGCTATAGCAATCTAGTAAAAAGCTAGTAGAAAAGTATATAGGGCTATATTATATATATAGAAAAATTAGTAACTATAGGCTAGCTTACTAGCTTAAGCTATCCTTAGATATATAAATATATAATATATTTTATATTTTTAGCCTAAAGAAATAAATAAATAGTATAAATAAAGTAATTATATAAGAAGATAGCTTAATAATAAAAGAAAATATATATAAGATTAAAAAGATCCTTATATATAAAAATACTAAAAATAAACAATAGTATTTAATTAAATAAGTAAACTATAACAACTTAAAAAACTTATAGATAAAAATATAAAACTTTATAAACCTAAGTTTCCTACTAAAATATAAGTAATAACTTTATAATAAGAAAATAATAAGTAAAAAATAAGAATAATTAAGAAATACCTATAGCCTAAATATTTTCATTATCTACCTAAGTAAAGAGAAAAAAGAAAAATACCTAGCTAGTAACTATAATAATCTAAAATAATTAAACCAAAGATAATCTATAATAAACTCAAAATAAGCTAAAAGAGCTACTACTATAAAATTAATTAAACTTATTACCCTTATCCTTACTATTATTCTTCTCTAGACTATTAAAGAAGGTAAAACTATTAATATAAAAAAGTAGCTTAGGTATAGTAGCCTTATTGTTCTTATACTATAATAGATAGTACTTAGTAATAATATATAAAGAGTTAAAAATATTAATTAAAGTCTTAAAAAGAGTATAATTATAAATATATTTCTTTTTAGTAACCTTATTATTAGTTTATACCTTAGTTATAATAGCCTTAATAGTAATATTATAAGCACAAATATATTTATTACTAAAGATATAATAATAGATAGTATAATAAAACTAGATATAAAAATATTTAATCTTTTATATAACAAGTTAATAGTAAACTCAAAGTAATCTTATAATAAGAAAAACTTATATTAAGATCCTTAAAATTCTTCTTCTTAATTAAAAAAGTACTAATAGCTAAGAACTTTTAGAAATTAAAAAAAAAATATAATTCTTCTTAGAGAGCTATTATATAGTAAATTAGTAGCAAAGATAAGGCAAGAAAACCAGAAAAATATACAGGCTTATATAGTTTATTATTCTTAATATAATAAATATACTTAGAAAATAAGACTACTATAGTTAGCAAAAACAAAGAGCAATAAGAGCAAAGTAAACTCATAGAATATACTTATAGCCTTTAGCTAGTATATAAGAGGTAAAAATAGAGACCTTACTAATACTCTTCTTTAAGTAAGACATCTTACTAAGATACTAGTTAATATAAGCATAGAAATAATACTAATAACTAAAAATATATAGTAAGTTAATAATAACCTTATAATATATACTCTCTCCTAATTGCTAAAAAACAAATATAGCTAAGTAAATAGCTAAAAAAGAATAAAAAAAAGGGAAAACTTATAAGGGCATACTAAGTAATATAAAAAAAGAATTTATAGATAACTAAAAGTAAGTTAGTAAATAACTTATTATATATTAGCTATACATAGCACTATAGGTACTTTTAAGACCAGAAAAAGAGTATATACACTAATTATTATAAGATTATTAAAAAAGAAAAAAAAAGACTATTATAGGCATAAGAAAACATAGTTATATTATAGGCAACCAAGCTTAATAGCTACTAGCACTAGTAGCTAGCTAATATCTTTATAAGTATAATTAACTCTAGTTATAATCTAAGACCTAAAGTATAATACCATGCATTTATAGTAACCTTACTTTTACTATAAAGGCCTAAGAATAGCCTATAATAAAAAAAGGGGTATTATTAGGACTAAAATAAATACCTCTTTAATTATAGATTAACTAAACTATAAGCACTAAAAAGCAAGTAACTATAGTAGTAACTCTACTATAAGGCTATAGTAAATAAGAGTAACTAGCCTTAGTAAGTAGAGTATAATAAAGGTATAGTAATATAAATATAAAATATAAAAAAAACTTAATTAAGATAAAAATTAAAATTATTATTATATTATTATTAATTTATATTAATTATATTATATTTTTATATTTACTTTTAATATTTCTTTCTTATAAATACTGCCTTTAATATATAGCTATTACCTTTATTAACTGCCTTAACTCTTTTACCTTACTTGCTTATATATAGTCTTAATTTAGTCTTTAATATTTTTTATTTATTTATTATTTTTAGACTTATAAATCTCTTTAGTAAAGTTATATTATATCTTAGTTTCTTTAT
>JAKZGU010000336.1:0-11188 GCA_022837005.1 Calonectria pteridis
ATAACTATTTTATTTAATAATAAAATAATATCTTAAAAATAATTATTATTTTTATTAATATTAATAAATTTAAAATTAAAAAAATAAAAATATAATAAAAGTTTATTTAAAAAATCTATAAATTATAGTAGAATCTATAAATAAATAATATTAAATATAAAATTAAAATTATATATAAAATAAAGATATAAATAAATAAGAAAAAGCAAAGATAATAAAAAGTCTTAAAAAGTAATAAGCTAGATTTCTTAATTAATAAATCAAAAGCATGTTTAAATATAATATATGTGTATATAATAATTAGTGTGTAACAATCGGGGGGGGGGGGCCCTTGCATGTTAAACGGCAATAGCAGAATGTCAAAGCACGGTCACGGCAACGTCACGGCGGCAAGAAAAATAGCCGGCATATGCCAGCCTCACCCAACCAGTAGTTCCGTTTTAGCGATCAACTGTTGCAAGCCAAGAAAGTTGAACAAAGACGTTGTCACAATTTTAGATTCAGAAATCTCTTTCCGTCATGCGTTTCCTTGATGCAATGCCTGGCTGTTCCGTTCATTGGCTTGCCATTGTTTCCCGTCTCAAATACGTCAGACCAAATGCGAAATGGCCATGTTCCTCAGCGTCTATGGTATCATGACAACGCAGGTCAAAATTAGGCAGAGCATGCGAGCATAGCGCCATTATGATAGAATTTGGCCCACGAGCTACGAGCCGCGACCAGATTGTTGTCATTCATCCGGACTTGGCTCTCCGCCTCGTCCAGATGGTTTCGCTAAAGATCAGTCGCGCGGCGCGTCGCCAACATTCCAGGGGTCCTGGGACCCAGCACGCTCTGACGTTTGCACTAACACGATCGTCTCAGATAAAGATGTCTGAAGCTGCTAGAAAGTTTATGTGTTGCCCAATGCTCGGCGCTAGCCCCCTCCCTTATGGTTGCCTCAACAGTTTGAGTGATTATTATCGTCCGAGCTTTGGGAGCCGAGACGATTTGTGTTGGAAGCACTGGATTGGTTTCTACGGCTGGGCACGGCTAACACGGATGTGAATAGGGCTGCTGACAATTCAAGTTGCCGGCGGGTCACTATCAACTTTATGAATGACTTGGACTTGAAAGCCTGGTGGCGAAATTTGCGGGCGCACAAATCTTCAAGGTGGCGACAACTCCTAGACCAACATGACCGGTAAGGCAGGGCAAATGATCTAGAGATGCTATACGACCCAAACTTTTAGATTCTGTATGTGTCAGCTGTGGCATAGGTCTCAGCTGGACTGCACATTAGCGGCGTGTCACTTTGCTTTTGCGGTAGCTGGAAATCTAAGTGTGATCCGTCTCATTCATCAACACGCTTTACATGCACATCAAGTACAGCAGTGGCTAGAATCGTCCTTGGATTAATTTTGAAGAACCTTTTTATCACGTTGTATGAGGACCATTGGAAAACAAAAATCCAGAAACCTCTTGTATCACATGATCCATCGGATGTTGTGCATTTTAAATAAAGATTTCACAGAATAATTCTGCCTCGGGGTCGTATATCCACATCAATTGCCCCTCAGAATGACCTATCTCTTCAATATTATCCACAAGCCCATCCTCGTTTATCGTCATCCCAAATTGATCCAGTCTTTTTCGGAACCTGCGACTTCCAATGCTCTTTAGAGTATGTTTTGGGGCCCCACTCCCGCTTACACCCGTGCTGAGTGAAGAGGCCTTTTTTCCAATCACTCGAGGGGCGACGAATATAAAAAATTGTTTAAGCGTTGGAAGCGCTGCGCAGATTACAAGGAGGTGGGATTCGGCAAGACTGTAGTCGAATTTAGTCATGACTCCCTTGAGTTTACATGAAACTTACCTGGCAACGATGACACCAGACATTGTCCAGCTGGCATCCTCGGAGTCAAGGGTGGGCTGGAGCAGGCTGAGCCGGATTATCGAAGTGATGAATGTTCTAACCATAAGTTATTGAGGGTTTGAAACTTAGTAGAAGCACTCACATTGAGCCCACGGAAAATAATCCAAAAAGGCCAAGCTTTTGGTGGGTTGGTATTTGCAACCGCACAATGATGGGGATGGGCATTACAAGGTACACCAAATCGGATACCGCCCCGAGAGAAGCCCTGGCTATATAAAGAGCCGAAAGATTGATGCAGGTTCCGTCAATATCCGAGTTCCAACCCTTTTGCAGAGGTCGACAACCCAGTATGAGTGCAAAAATTACTACCACATTATAACCGACAGCGAAGAACAGCGCTACCCAATTCGTACGTTTCCACCATGCTTGTGGGGATAAGCGGTAGTAGAATAGCCCGAGCGATATTTTGCAAAAGGCTGTCAAGATCGAACCTAAAATATTTGTAATAACAACGAGCTAAATCGTTAGCATGGAATGAGACAGATGTGGATGATACTCACATATTCCTCTTTTTGAAGGCGTTGAACTGATAGGCCCGACGCGTGCACACCGGAAAGCTTTTCGACAAAGGCTTCTACTAGAAATTAGCTTGAGTTGAACCTAACCAGAGTAGAAGGTTTCGTACGGATCTGTATGATTTGTACAGCGAATGAGAAAATCCAACCGAAAACGAGGCAAACTGGATGGAATCCGTCAGCATTCATGAATAGTGCGGCTTATTATGACCTACTTAATTGAGCATCAAAAGTACGTGCCAGCCGCACTTTAACATAGAGGTGTTGAAAGAAAAAGAGTGTAGAAAGCGGAAATCCAATGGCAAATACCACGTATGCTGC
Organism: Calonectria pteridis; assembly: GCA_022837005.1. NCBI lineage: Eukaryota > Fungi > Ascomycota > Sordariomycetes > Hypocreales > Nectriaceae > Calonectria > Calonectria pteridis. Next base: position 2,752 of record JAKZGU010000336.1, read on the forward strand.
AACCTGATGACGTTGTTCAGGGTGCTCGGAGTTGACCCCATAGCTTGTCGTCATGGCGGCGAACAATTCGCGGTGCTGGAGCCCGTCCAGTCACCAGGAACTTCCGTACTGGACTGCTAACCCAATGACTTTGGTCCAGCCGGCACCTTCCAGTCAGAATGAAGCCAACGCCCTGATTCCCCAACAGCACCAAACAGCCAAGGAACCATTCAAATATCTACAAAACCAAAACGGATCTATTTGATGGGCCATGATTTAAAACAACAAGACTTCTTTACGCAAGGGCCAACATGAAATTGTGTAGATACATCCATGAAGAGAGCATGCTATGGCCAAAGATTAATGAAGATGGAACGTCGGTCCTAATAAAGCGCCCACTGCCACGAGTTACAGTTTCGTCTGATGCGCCAACAACGGAAATTGCACCCGAGGACATGTTTTGAAACAGGTGGCCTGCCCCGAATGCCCCTCTAGTCGATTGTCTGTGCCCTCGTCAAAACCACTCCACCGAGCAGAGGGAGTGGGCCTGAACATTGCAAAGGTCCGTGTCATGGGGTCTTTTCCTCATTGTAAAAGGGCCGTTTCCATCTGTGCAACACAGCATAGGCTTTTTGCAATTCTTTTAGAACCTGGCGCTCAAGCTTTTGAACGGCGTCGATACCCACTTCGCAGTGGATGGAAATCAGCGATACCTTCTGACGTAATCATGAACATGCCGTGCTACCACTTGGTCAATCAAGCTGGCAGAAATAATGGAACCTCGGTCGACATTTCCATCCTCTGCCATTTTCAGCGCGTCTCTGAGGGCTGAAAACCCAGCGTTTAGATGATTCGCCAAGAGACCGTAGTAGAGTTGGGCGAAAACGTCCTGCTCTAGCTTGGTGGGTCTCTGCAAAGCTATGGTGACATGACCATGTTTCACCGATAACCTGTTGCGAAATACGTCCAATACAGTATACCAGGCACATTGGAGGATGAGGTCAATATCTTTGTGATTAAGAGTGGCTAGGTACTAGAGCGTTTCTAGAGAGCCAAACCATGCAGCCAGATAGACCAGGTTTCCCGAGTTTTCAGCGACACGGTAGAGCGATGCGCCGATGGCTACGAGCGTGCAGGGACGCCAACTTGCTGCGCTGCACCATGTAATGGGCGGGCGTGTCCCCAAGTCGGTCATGGCGTTCAGGTCGACCTTGTGGGCGTGAAGTAGACGCGCCATCTGCATCATCTCGCCGAGGTCCAATTCAAAGTTGGCCAGGGTGTGCACTGGCGTCCAGTCCCATCTATCGCGAACAGTGGCTGATGCGCCCGCAGTCAGCAGCATTTTCGCCATCTCCATTCATGCTTTTCGAGTGGTCTAGTGCAAAGCCGTGCTGTCATCCGCAACTTGATTCGTATTTACATGCCACCGGCACTTGTGCGCCTCGAGGAGCGCCTGGACACACCCAACACTGGTCCCGTGGGCGACCCCCATCAGTGGCGTAAGGCCTTTGAACGTTAGCCTGTTCACATGGGCCCCTACTGCCAACAGCAGTTTGACCGCCTCGCTGCAGGGACAGAGCGACGGATGGGTGGATATCCCCGTGTCGCCGAACTACTCAATGGGCCAGAGTTGATTCTGGTCCAAGATCACCTGCTGCAGCGCCGAGCCATCTCCCTTCAAAGCTTTGTATTTCTAGTTTGGTTCTTGGCCTACTTCCTCGTCATCAAAGAATGAAAGGAGCAGCAGCACCAGTATAGGAGCCGTCTCGGATCGCCCACGATGGGTCAATCGCCAGAACTCGCTCCCCTGGATAGATGCGATGTTACTCACCAGTACCCATCCTTTCCCGCGTCCGAACGATCATTTATAAAATAGTCCAATCCCGACTCTATAAATTGGCAGAAAGATAGCGGATCTATCATCTACAGTTAAATCTGCGAAAGCATTAGAATCGTCCTGGCGGTCGCAGCCAATAGCTTGGCTTCCATTGGATGCTGCATAGAGCTTAGAACGAAATCAATCCATGTCACAAACACTGTTCAAGACGGTATTAGAACTTTATCCTCATGGGGGTTGCTTCACTATACCATAATCTATGGTTGTTTTGAAATCGTAGCAGCCAAGAGCGTAGGGTTGGTTGCATCTTGCCTTTTTGGTACTGTAATTGGCCACATACGCTCGGTGTTGGCGACTGCGCTGCCCTAACCGTTGCAGAAACCTCCAGTTTTGGGATCATCCGGCTGCTATAACCGCGAAGCTTTCATGATAAACTCGGAAATTCATTCTTTAGTACAGCCTCGCTGAATCTTAGAGCATATACAGGACTGGTCACCCACGTCCAATGACTTCAAGCTCCGTAGAAATTGATGCCTTTTCTGGTTCCCGTCTCGAATTCGCTTCGATGGGGAGGCCGACTAGCTGAATAACCCCCATCGTTCTGTTAATATTGTTGAATAATACGTCAAACGGGATATAGGCCACAGTTGCACTACGCATTAGCAAAGCGTTTGCTTCACTTTCGTCGTAGCCTACAATACGATATAATATCCATTTTGATTCGTACGGCACAAGGGGTATTTGGGCCATAAAACTGCGTTTTTTTATCTGCTCGCTGCACAAGCTGGAGCTGGAGCTGGATGTACATAGAAATGCGATATAATATTGCCTCATCCATACTTACAAATTTTCGTCATGTTCTAGACTTTTCAAAATATTTCGAAACTGTAAAGCTGTTTGCAGGTTAGGCTTGTTAAAAATACTATACGATTTAGTATACTAGATACTGATAGTGGATAGTTTGGTGCGAGGGCAACAGCACCGATAGACTGAAAGGTCTATCAGTTTTGGGGGTAATTGTATCCTCAGAGGGACTTGAAAATTGATCTCAATATAGATAGCAATGTCATTAGGTACTAGGCGCCTTTTCATATTTAGTTCTTGCGTCTACATATATGCTGAAGAATGCTTCATGTCTGCCTTGTGCCATGGTTCGCTCCCCACAGCCCCATTCGGCGAGGCGGTCAAGAAATCCGCAATTGACTAGCGTGCCACGGCTCAATTTGACACCCTCCAGCCACGAGACCCCGGGAATCTAGTTATTGAGGATTGTTAATTGGAATGCTAATAGAGAAATCAACCTATATGAATATTAGGAGGACCATTTGTACCATTTTCAACTCTGTACCGGCTGCCAAGAACTTGGGGAACATTCTGTCTGTATTTCAGTTACTAGGCACACTCAAGATCTCAACCATCCGAGGCGACTATGGGGTTTAGTGCAGAAGGTGAACAAATAAAAGAGCCTCAACGGTAAAAAAACTATTAGAAGGCCTCCTCGTATCCAGCAGGCATTTGATTCAAAATATTTGACAGGGTGGCAGGGAATTATTGCTGTGTTTTTTTTTTGGAACTGGCAAGATCATTATTCGTCCCAAAGAACTTAGTGCTGACATCTGTTCCCCCCCTCCCAACTGCCTTTAGCTCGCACAATATTCACGTTGTGGACCTGCCTCAAACACTCAATTCTAGACGTCTCAACGCTATTAAGAGCTCTTGGTTGGACCTTTTATTTCTACTTTGAAAACCGACCCTAGGTGAACACACTCAAACAATGCACCATGCTGTGGCCGTGATAAAATTTATGGTCCAAGTGGGCTGGCTAGCGTAAGTGAGTTGGTAAGACGGTAGGTAGTACGGCTTATGGTACCCACACTGGCGCTGCTGCCTAAACATCTGGTTCTGTTAGTGGTGTCTTATAAAGTGTACCAAGTCATTAATCTGAAAACATCACCTTGCTACACCCTTTCCGCTTCATTTCAGCACCTGTTCGCTCTAAATCAATCCAAAATGCCTATGTGCACATACAGAAAAATCTATGGCGGCGACCTGCGAGCCGCCATGGACCCCCCTCATCGGCCAGTCGATTACTCGGGCGAGGAAGCCGTCATGGCTGTTGCATCACGCACCCGTCAGTCATGGCTACTTCTCCCTGATATGGCTGGCGGCGATGAAGCTTTTGAAGAGCCTATGGATGGGTTTCGTGCAATGATGACAGCCGTGAACAGTGCTTCTGATGAGAAGCTTGAGGAGATGGAAAACCTTGACAGGTCCATGTTACATACCCCTCTACATGATGCTTTTTACTCTCTGTGGAATCACGTTTTCTGGGACGTATCGCAGTTTATAGCCGAGGTCGGTCAGACCGGGACATTTGAGATCCCCTCACATCAGGTTTTGGGAGTGCGATACCCGAAGGCAAAGCCACACGGGGGAATAATCAAAGTGGCAGAGATGGACCTAGATTGCAATATTCTGCTTGGGGAAGTTTTTATGGAAACTGGTGTCAAAATTCGTCTGCTTCTTGGTGAGGATGATCGGGAAATACTGAAAGAGGAAGATATAGACTTTGAGGAAATACCAGAAGTTTCATTTGACGCGACGGAGAATACGGACGCGCAGCTCAAACCGCAAACTTACAACAAACCCGAGGTTCACTGGATTAGGCGAGGTCATCAGATTCAATTTTTTCTTGGAGGTAATCTTGAGAGGCCTGAATCAGACCTAGCTGCTGTGTTTGTGTATGGAAAATACCAGCCCGAAGAAGCTGCTCTTGATGTCAGAGGTGAAACCACCGAAGGGGGCAATTAAGTTGTGATGCAGAAGGCAGTTGTTCTAAATGTCAAATCACGATAGGCAGTGCAATTGCTGAACTCAATTTCTGATTTCGATACGACACCCACTCGTTTGGCATGCTTGATTACTTGATTGCAAAAGTCAAGAGATTGTTTATATAAATCCCCATCGCATTGATATATTTGCGGAACACGATTAACAACCAATGCAATTGATAAGAAAATGATGTAAGCGAGATTGCATCGCATGCTAAGTCGCTTAGCTGTGAGTGATGTATCTGGCTTAGCTGTGACATATCTCATTTCTCTGACATTTGTGGAAAAGTCCAACCTTTTGGCTGTAATCAAATCGTAGATGCAACGCAGGTGATAAATATGCGTATCCGGATCTTGAAGGAGCCAAGTCTGCATCGCCACCACATCCCACGAGTACGAAGAATAACTAAGCATGTTATGTGCGTTAGTAGATAGCTAGGTCACGTGTTGAATATAGCTCTATAAGAACTGTATCCGGCCGCGTAGTTAGTAAATCAAATAAGCTATATATAAATTATATCTTAGGACCTAAGAGTTATAAGCTATAAGTATTATATAAATCTAAACTTTTAGTAATTAATTTTAATAAATATATTAATCTTTTTATTAAATTTAATATTAATACTTATAAATCTAATAAATAAGAGAACTATAGTAAGTAATAATAATTATTCTTTAAGTTAGTAATTATATTTTATTAGGCTATCTAAAGGCTAATTATAATAGTAAGGTAAATCTTTTTAATCTAAATTACTTTAAAAATATAATATCTAGTAAAAAGAATAAGTAAGCTATTATCTTTAATTCTAGAGATAATAGATTTATATTTAAATTATTATTTTAAGTTATAATTATAGATTTATAGTATATAAGATAATTTAAAATATTAATATATTAAAATCCTAATCTTTAGCTAAATAGATAAAGGCTTTTAATATTATAAGAATACTAAAATATAATAAAACTAGTAGTCTATAGATATAATAATAATAAAAAGCTATTTAATAGTAAATAAGCTAAAGAAAAGAACTTTTTAAGTAATTAAAATATAGTAAGCCTATTAATACTAAAGATTACTTAGAAGACTATAAATAATATTTTAGAGAAAGCTAAAAATACTTAAATATTATATAAATATAAGAATAATACTAATAAAATTAGCTAAAATACTAAAAGTAATATTAATAATACTAAAAATAGTAAAAGGGTAGAAACTTTCTAATTATTACTAATAGGAAATATATTTAATCCCTAAAAACTAAGTATCTAAAATTTTTCCTTTTTAGCTTTATATAATATAAATATAATATTATAATTAAGAGAATTAACTAAAGAAAAGTATACTAAACTAATAGGAATAAGAATTTTATAAGGATAGAATCTAAATTTAAATTTAGTATTTATAGAAATAGATTTAGTACTAGTATAAGTAATTAAAAGGCTTAGTATAGTAAACTTAGGTATTTAATTATAAATAGTTAATACTATTAATTAGATTGCTTTTTAATAGTAAGAACTTTATTTTTAATAAATATTATAATTAATAATTATAGAAGCCTTACTAGGAATAAAGTATTTTATAGGTATAATTTAAAATAGCTAAATCTTTTATTTATTCTAAGGGAATATAGTACTAATTTTAGTAAGTATAATCTTAGAACTAATTAGCTAAGCATAAAAAAACCCCCTTTTTATAAAGAAGCTAGGTAAGTTTAGCTAAAACTTTATAATACTAATACTATTAGTTCAAAGGATTCTAGTCCTATTAGCTTATTTTTTATTTTCTTTTAAACTACTATTAAATCTAGTTATACTAGTAGTAAAGATAAAATGGTTTTTAAGTTAGTTATTCTTTATAGATAAAGGAATAATAGCTAAGAAAGTCTATATTATAGATATTAGTTATTTTTAGCTTAATATTAAAATCTCTAAGATAAGTATAAATGACCTATATTATAATAAAAAATAAATAGTCTTTAAGAATATAAAAATATAGATTAAAGCTTTTATTATATACTAGGACTTTTTTAATAAAACTAAGTATAAATATATATATTAAAAGGTACTTATGCTTTTCTAAGGAAAAGCTATAAATTAGTAGTATAGTAGGCTAAATATAATAGACTAATAGTAAATCTAGTAAAGCAATATATTAGTACTTTTTATAGAATTAAGAGATAAATTTAGTATAATACTAGAAGCTACTATTAAATAGCTAACTAAAATAGCTTATACTAGAAAGGATATTTAAAATAGTAAATCCCTAATAGAATTTATATTAAAGGTCTTTTAAATAAGCTAAATAATAAGGTTAAAAGAAAATATAAACCTGCTAATTATATTATAGGATAAGCTAGATCTAGAGCTATAAGGCTTATATATAAAGCTAGAACCTAATAACTTTAGATTAAAATAATTAAAAAGAATTAAGAAGAAATAACAATTAATTTAGGTAAGCTAAAGATATAAAAGTATATACTTTATAGCTAAAACTAATAAAAGAAGGCCTTTTTAGTTTTATTGTTCCCTAAGAAAGAGGAATATAAAGAAATAAACTAGGGAAATTAAAATAATAATTAATTTTGTAAAAATAGAGATTGAAAAAGAGAAAGTAGCTTTACCTAGAATATAAAATATAATAATAAAGGTAATTAAAATAAGAGTAATTTTAATTAACCTAATATTAAATAGTAAAAGATAAAAGTGCCTTAAAAGCTAAAAAGACTAAAGAAAAGAAATAATAAATAATTTTATTCTTTTTATTGCTATTAGTAATAAAAGTAATAGAACTTCTAAGGAGCCTATGGAGTTAAGGTAAAGATATATAAAGATAATATAAACTTTATTAATTAATATACTAAGCTTAAAGAAGCTGGTTTTTATATAGTTAAATATAGAATAGACTTATTTAGTAAAGGAGGAAATAAAGATAAAGAATCTAATAAGGAGGACTTTAAATATAATTTAGCCTTTATAGATTATTATCTTACTATGGAAAAGAAAGAGAAATAAGTAATTCCTAAGATATAGGCAAAGATATTAAGAAAAGTAGTTATAATTAAAGCTATTAATAGGCTTAATATAGTTAAAACCCTTAAGACTAGAGCTAATATATATCTTAGAGTTAAATTATAATTTAATATATATAGTAAAAACTATTAAGTTTATATTAATATTAGTACTTTAATTATTTTAGTTAACTGGAAATAGCTAAAAGTATAAGTAAGTCCTAGGGTAACTAGATAACATAGTTAAGGTTATAGTTAGGGTAGTAGCTACTAGGGGTCTTCTTATTATAATAATGATTATTATTTTATCTATTTTAGCTAAATAAGGCCCCTTTTAGTGTTTAAAAGAGAGTCATATAATACCCTTAATCTTATTTTTTACTATATTTATACTAGGCACCTAGCCAACACCTTAGGCCTTAATAACCATAATCTCTTTAATTAATTTAATATTCTAATCTTAGAACTTTTTTTCTTTTAATAAAAAGGGATTATATTTATTTAGAAATAAAATATTATTTTTCTTTAATTTTAAGTTACTTGCCTATAATATATATTTCTATCCCTTTTCCTTCTTTTTAATCTCTTATAATTTATTCTTTTATTTAAATTATTACTATATTATTATTAATAAACTTTTTAAGTATTTAATTAGATATTACCTTTATAAGGATATTAATAATATTATTTTTCCTATTTATTTATTTAACTTTATAAAGCTTGTATTACTTATAGGACTATTATAATACTATAATATTAATTATAAGTCTTTTCTCTTTTAT
>JAKZGU010000337.1:0-11154 GCA_022837005.1 Calonectria pteridis
ATATAGATAAGCTCTAGGTAATATACTTATTAGCCTTAGATTAAGAATATATAATAATATTTTTACTAAAGTATACTTTAATTTAGGCTTAGCTTAGAAAATATTTTATATTATTTCTTAGTTAACTATATTAGATTATATTTAATAAGCTAATATTATATATTTAGTACTTAATTAATTCTCTTTTACTATTACTTTTAATATTCTATTAATAAATATAATATTAGACTAAATATTTATAGTTAATTTATTAGGAATTCTAGGAAATAATAAAGAATATTTATTTATTATAATTAATATTAATAATAATATAAAAATAGAGGTATTTAAAGCTTAGTTATACTAGCTATTATTAGCAAAGATACTTTATAGGCTAAGAGGTAAGCTAAAAGGTTCTTAAATTAAAAGATAAGTAGTTTATTAGAAATATAAGCTAATTATAATTAAAAGTAATATAGCTAATAATTATTATGGATCCTAGGAGATACCTACTATAGAGGTCACGTAATAAGTCTAATTATATATAAGTAGAATCCTTCTAATAATAAATAGAAAGAACAAAACATTATATTCTTATATTTTAGACCATAATAGATATTAAACCATAAGGTATAAGCTTAAACTAATTATTTGCTAGCTAGTATTAACCTTAGTTATACTAGGATCTTGAACCCTATTAGAACTATATCCCATTATATCCTATATATCTATTAATAATACTAATGGAAATATAATAAGTAGTAGTAATTGTTTAGTTTTTGAACTATATAGCTATGGCCCTATATAACTAAAATAATTTAAAAGTTGAACTTAATATAGGATATAGAAAAAGAACCTGGATAAAGTACTAATAATAAATAATCTAGAGCTAATAGCCTAATATGCCCTATGGGCAAAACCAACTAAGTAAGGAAAAGGTTGAACCTAGATAGTAATCTATTGAATCTTATTGTAATCTCTAAGAAGGAGCTATGAATTATTTGGGAATTTTGAGTCTTTATATTAAGAAATCTTGAGTTTATTATTTAAGGTAGATAATTAGTAGACTTTAATATTATTAAGGATTTAATTGCCCTTTTGATTTAGACTTATAATAAAGATAGATAGTTTATTATTACTAGAAAACCTATAGCTAAAGAACTACTAATCTATTAGAATATAATTAACTCTTATATTATTATAATTACCTAGAATAGTATTAAGAAGACTATTATAAAAGTAAAACTAGAAGATATTATTTTATATAGTTAAATACTATTAATTTATAATTAATTAAAAGAATTAAAAACCAAAAAATAATAAGTAATAAGGAAAAAGGAACTAATTAGGGAAAGGGCAAATATAGCTATATAGATATTAATAATATTTATTAGATTATTATTTATTAGATTCTTTCCTAGTGAAAATCTTACTATAGTCAATTAACTTTAAATCTTAGGGAGAAGCCCTAATCTTAAAGGATTTAAGATATTATTAGAAAAAAGGGGAATATTGACTTTAGTAATTATAAGATTAATCCTTGACCTATAGGAGATAAATAAAAAAGCTAATAAAGAAAAAGCAAAGGGATTAAATAGATTAAGTAAGATAGCAAAACTAATTACCCTAATAAGAGAGCTAAGATTAGCTATTAAGATCCTCTAAGTATAGCTAGAATTAGTATAGCTAAATAAGTAGGACTACCTTATTTAGAGATTTATCTTACTATTAAATAGAATTAATATAGTAGATAAATAGTTACCCTATAAAGGGAGAGATTAGAAAGACTTAATACTTACTAATTTTAGTAGAATTCTATTACCTAATAGGAAAAACCTGCCCCCCTTAGACAAAGTAAGGAAAGCTAGTAGGGGATATTAGCCTATAGCTTAGCTAGAACTAATAATACTGAGGCTACCTCTATAACCAAGTTATAAGGAAAGTATAAGCTAGTAAAAGGAATCTTAATAATAATACTTTTAGTAAAAGAAAAAGACTAAGATTAAAAACTTTAATTAATAGAAAGATAATTATATTATTAATATAGGGGAGGATTATAATCTAGGGAAGACTAGGGATAATCCTATTATTATTGAAAAATACTTCTAAGAATAAGTAATAGTTTAGATTAAGGATATTAGGTTTTTTTAGCTTAATATAAAAAGGGATAAAAATAATAATAAGGAAGTATAATATAATAATAAGTAGATAATCTTCTAGGATATAGATATATAGATATCTATAGTTAGATCTATCTATAGTAATAATACCCTAGTAAACCAAGAATATATTTGTAGTAATATCTAGAGCTTACTTTGAGGATTTATATTATATTGGTATAATAGTATATTAAGTAATATCTAAAGATAAAAGCTTTTAATTACCTTAGAAGACCTTTTTCTAATAATATGCTAGAAGTTTAGACTTAGAAAAAGAAAGATAATAAGATAGATATAGTAAGTATAGTATACCTAAAAAGATATTCTTAATAATATCCCTATTAAGGACTTTACTACTAAAGTTTTTAGTAAAGGTAAAGTTATAAGATAGATAGATAAGTATACCCTTTTGATAGCTATATATAATTAACTTAATACTAACCTTAGACTATTATATCTAAAACCCAGAAAGAATAAGAATTAGGATTCCTATATTAAGAAGATTAATAAAATTTAAGAAGAACTAAAAGATAAGCTTAAAGAAGAATAAGAATACTAGGGTAAAAACCTCTTAAAGAATATTAAGATTAGCTATAAAAAGGCGTACCTAGCCAAAGAAGGGAACAAAAGTGAGCCTAAGTAGGTATATTACTAATAAGATAGGAGACTTTAATATTTCTATTATCAAAAGCAAGAATCTAAAGGGCAATACTAAAATAATATTACTTAAAATAAGAGCTAAGTATAACTAAGATAATTAAATAATTAATAGAAAGAAGATTTATTATTAAGAGATTAGGATAATTTTAATTAGTAATATAATAGTAATAATAGAAGATATACTAAATAGTATTAAGAGTAAAAAGTAAAGTAGGAGCTAGGAGAATAATAGGAACTTTTAAGTTTTAATTAATATTAATAAAGATATTATAAAAAGCAAAACTAAAGATATTTTAATAAATATTATTTTTACCCTAGTAATTAAAACTTTTATAATTATAAAGAATAATTATTTAAGAATAAGTATATACTTATTAAAGAAGGTACTAAGAATAACCTTATAAGAGACTATCTAGATAAAAGAACAAAAGAAGAAGATTCTGTGTATACAGAGGTATATTATATATAATTAAGTATATAAAAAAGGAATATAATGACCTAGAGAGGGGGAAGAATTATTAAGGTAATAGAATAATTAGACCTTATTAAGGAATTAAAAATAAAGACAAATATTTACCTTTATATTTCTTTGTAATTCTAGGATTAGGGCAAAACCTATAAAGTATATATTAATATTAGTACCTTAATTATATTAGCTAATAAGGAATAGCTTAAGAAAAATAAAAGTAAAGTAAGATAAAGGAAATAATTTCTAAAGAAAGTAAAAAGGGTTAGCTTAATAGTAGAAATCTTAGAATTAGCTATATTTAACTTTTATATAGTAAGAAAACTTAGCTAGGAAAATATTATTACTTATTTTATAGTTATAGCTAATATGGTTAAATTATTAGTATTAAAATTTTTTATTAGAACTAATTTTCTCTTTAAATATAAAGCAAAGATTAACTTTATTTAACTAAGTATAATTTTCTGCTTAGTATAAAGTATTAAATATAAAGTAAGGATTTTTTAAAAGAAAATAAAATAAGTATTAAAAATAATTACTAATAAATATAAAATAATTATTAGCCCTAGGAAGATTATATTTATCTAGGTATACTAGGAAGATTTACTTAAATTTTAGATATTTAAAGAAATACTAGAATTTTATTATTTAAATATGGTTTACCTAGGAGTATTTAATATAATTATAGATAAGGATACCCTAAAGCTAGTTTAAGTCTATAATCTAGATAAAACAAAGATAGTTCTCTATTGAAAATAGAAAATCATAATTATCTTAGACTAATAAGAAAAGAAAGAGGTATATTTTATTAAAACTAAGATTAAACTTAACTAGGTATAGGGAAAGAAGTTTAAGATAATAGATGCCTTTTAAGTAATATTAGATAATCTAGTTAAGGAGACCTAAGGGGATACTAAAATGGACCTATTAGGAGTAGATAGGCTTATGTTTAGCTATAGTATATTTAAAGTAGGTGATATATTATTTATTTGAAATTGATTTGGAGTTATAATTATAAACCTAGACCTAGTAATCTTAGTTAAATTTATTAAACTAATAGATTAGTTTAATATATACTAAGATAGAGGAGTTATTCTTATAACTAAGGATAAGAAAATGTATATTAATCTTATTAATAGTTAGTAAAACTAAAAAAGGGTAGTTAAGAAATACCCTTTAGGAGTATAAGATTGTGTGCTTCTTAATAAAACCTATAATAAACTTTATTATAATAGGAAAATAAGATATATAAATAGACTAGTGTTAATTATCTGCCTTACTTTTATTATTTAGAGAGTTATAAATAGTAAATAAAAAGGCAAAGTTATTATTAACTTAAGACCCTTAAATAAGCTAATAATCCCTAATATATACCCCTTACTAGATCAAGATAATATTATATTAAAAATAAAGGGAATAAAATAGTTCTTAATATTTAATAGAACTAGGTTTTTCTATTAATTGCTAGTATTTTAGGAGTATTATAACTAAATAGTTATTATTTTTAATTAGGGATTAAAAGAATCTAATATGGTTTTTATGGGATTTAAAAATATACTAGCCTTTATATAAAGATTTTAAGATTAGTTATTTAAGGACTATAAAGGCTTTATTTAAGTTTATATTAATAATATTATTATATTCTCTATAAGTATAATAAAGTATTTTAAACACCTATTTAGAGTATTTAGAAAGATCTATAAGAATTGGATTAAAATTGTAATAGAAAAGTTATTTATAGTATATCTAAAGGTAAATTTGCTAGGGTTTATAGTTAATAATAAGAAAGTATAGAAAATAGGAGATAGGCTAGAAGTCTTTATAAAAATAATAATATTAACTAATTTAGTAAAGCTTGAAACCTACCTAGGTATAGTAGGATTTCTTTAATAAGGAATATTCTAGTATAAGGTATAGGCTAAATTACTATAAAAGAGAAAAACCAAGCTATTTAGGGAAGTATAAGCAAAGAAAGAAATACTTATTAAATTATTAAAGTTTATATAAAGAAAGAAAACCTTAATAAAGAAGTTTATTCTAACCAAAGTAGAGAAAGTAGTATTTAAAGATTTATAATAATTCCTAATAAATTAGCTAATACTATACTACTATAACCTAAATAAACCACTTTTCTTTAAACTTAATACTTATAAGAATAGTTTTAGCCTTTATATATTCTAATTATATAGTAATTAGAATAGGACTATAATCCCTAAAAAGAATATAATTATAATTTAACTAAAGCTAATTTTATTTTTATTAAGATTAATATTACTAGTAGAAAGAAGATATAGCTTTACTAAAGCTAAAGTAGCAATAATCAAATAGGTAGTTAGGTGCCTTAGGAAAATAGTATAATTAAACTATAATCCCATTAATATTATTACTAATTATTTAGTAACCTAAGGGATTATTATATATACCTTTCTAAGTATAATAAACCTAAATAAGGCAAATCTTAAGCTTACAAATATTATAAACTATCTCTTAGCCTTTAAACTTAAGATATTTTATATCCTAAATATACTTAATATAATACTAAATATACTATTATATTTACTAATAGAAAAACTACTATACTAAGAAGCAGTAAATAATACTTTTAACAAACTAGGGATAATAGCTAACCTTGCTATAATTAAAGTTACCCTTGTACTAGAATTATAGTAAAGCATAATTACTAGATATATAAAAGATTTAAAAATAAAATATATTTATAGCTATTTATAGGAAATCTAGTAAGATAAAAGATAAAAGCAATTAGCCCTTTTAAAACTATAAAAGCTATAAGAGCTAGCTAAGAATAGATTCCTATATTACCTTAACTACTATAGAGACTACTAATTATATATCCTATATCTAGTAATTAAAACTATCCTAACTATAGTCTATAATAATAATAAATATATTAGATTTTACTAAATAGTAGCTAAACTAGAATATATTTATTTCTACTAAATATCTAAAACTATAAAAAGATATATTGCTTTTTGCCTAATCTATTAAAAGAATATAATTAATTAGCAATAAAAAATAGGTAAACTATAATTAATTCTAACTATACTAAGGCCTTTTTATACTATTGTACTAGACTTTATTACTAACTTGCCAAAGTAGCCATCAAATAGGATAATATAGGTAATCCCAGGGCACTAGAAATTAGATTATCTATATCCTATAAGCTATCTATTTTCTAGGAAAATAATAATAATAGCTAGTTATATAATATATATAACTAAGGAATAGGTAATAATATACTTAAGGTTATAAATACTATATAACTAGGAAATCCTAGTAAGGATATTAAGTAATTAAGATATAAAATTTATTAGTAGTCTCTAGAAAGCTATATTAGCCCTCTTAAAAGCTATAAGACTTATTTCAATAGCCTATTACTCCTAAACTAATAGAAGCATAAAATATAAAAACTAATTAATAGAAATCACTATTAAGTATTATATTACTATAAAGCTAGATATACCCTAAATAAAAATATTACTAATAATTTAATACTACCTAAATAATTTTACTTCTATATTAATTAGGCACTTACTAAATAAACTAGTATATAGATTTAAACTATAAATTATAGTAGAATTTATTATTTTAACTAGAGTAATTAATATAGCTATAAATAAGAAAGCCCTTAATACTTTATAAAAAGTCTACTTAAGAAAAGTATAATTTCTAATTAATATTATTACTATATTATTAAAAATTTACTATAATACTAGCTATAAATTAATAAATATTAATTAGGGGAATATTATATACCTTTGATTATATAAAGGATATTATTTACTTAGTAAGCTAAAAAGAAAATAGTTATTTATAAGGGCAGGGCCTTATAAGGTAGTATATAAAATCTATAAATAAGTAATTAAACTTAATTTCTTATTATACTAGAGAGTATATTTAGTAATATTTATAGCTTAAATATAAAAACTAGTCTAAGGCAAAGACCCCTTTAATAAAATATAATTACTATTATTACTAGTAGTAATTAATAGAAATAAGGTAGTAAACCACTAGGAAATAAAGAAAATCATTAAGTAAGAGATTAAATGGTATTAAAAGAAGCTTATATAATATTTTTAGCTATAATAGAAAGGATTTATAGCCAAAGATAATTAAAAATTAAGAGAAGATAATATAAAAGAGAACACTATTGACCTAATTAAGGAATATTTAAGGGAACACCTAACTAACTAGGTAGCTAAGTATAAGAAGAAAGGGTTTAAAATGTTAGTAAACCTAGAAAAGGTAGTTCAAGGGGAGAACTAAACTAATATACTAATAATATCTTCTTTATAGAAAGAAAAAAAGGACCTTACAGGCTAGGGCAAGAAAAACATAAAAATAAGGTAAAAGTATTATATATAAAACTATTAGATAGTAATTTATAATTTTATTTTTAATAATATTATTTACCTATATATAAGTTATACTAAAGATATACTATAAATAAATAGTAAAATCTAGTCTTAAGTAATTAATATAAGCAAGTATAAAGTAAATACTACTAAATTAAAACTAACTACTATAAACTTAACTCTTTCATCTATACTACCTATATATAAAATAAGGTAAAAAGTCACATTTACCTCTATACTATTATTAGTAACTATATACTATCTCTTTTAATTAAATCTAAACCATAGATAAATACTATATATAAGATTAGGATAAATCCTTAGCTTTTTCAATAAAAATAGGGATATATATACCCCTCTAAGTAACCTATCTAACTCTAAAAAAGGAACTTTTGACTACCTACTTTATATTTCCTTTGGTGCCTCTAAATAATATAAGAATATTAAGATTGGCTAGAAAGTAAATAAAGCTTATCTATAATAGGAGATTTATAATAAATAAGTCAAAAAATACAACCAAAAACTCAAAGAATAGCAAAAAAAGTAAGCTAGAGAATTAAAATAAATAAAAGATAAAACTATTTACTTTATAAAATAAAATATCTAGGCTATAGCTTAGCTTATTTAAATTAATTTATGAAATAATTTCAAAGACTATAACTATAAATATAATCTAATTAACCTTAAACCTAATAGATCTACTTATATAATTCTTAATAGTATATAACTAAAAGAAAATACTAAGGAAGTAATTAAAAAGTATTAATAGTAAAGTTTTAATAATATTAACTTATATTTAAATAATAACTCCTTTAGTAGCCTTAGTAATAAAATATATAACCTTATTAATAAGGACCTATTTAAAAATAAAGATAATATCCTCCTTAAGGAAGTTTATTTTACCTAATAAATAGCTAAAAACTACCTCTAGATTATCTATAGTAAAAAGAAGCATAATTATTAATATATAAAGTAGCTATAAAAGAATATATTTGCTCTTAAAAAGCTTAGTAGTAATAACAAAATAGCCTCTCTATATATCACCACTAGCAATAAATATTCCTTATTAGGAACTCTTATACTAGTAGAAACCAACTATAGCAAAGATAGCTTAGACTATAGGGAAAATAAGAATAATAATACTAAAATTAAAGAGATCCAAAAGGAAAAATAAAACAAAGAACAAGAGAATAAAGAGCCCTAATTAAAAGCTAAAACCCTCTTTAAGTATAATAAAGATAAGAAAGAGTAGAATAATAATAAAGAAGAATCTAAGTCTAAGGAATATTAAATTAGTACTAATAACCTTACAATAGATAAATCCTTTCTTATTGCTAGCAAATCCATTAGAAGTATAGCCTATTACTAATATAATACTTATATCTAAAAGCTAATAAATTAACCTAATAATAATAATAATAAATTAATTACTAGATAGGGCAAAACCTATAGTTATTATTATCTTATATTTAAGGGCTATAATAAAAATAGGTAGCTATTAAATAAAAAGATATAGACTTAGTAAGATTACTAGCTAGCCATTAAATATAAGTTTAAATTCAATAGCCTTAAGGGAATTCTTAATAATAAGCTAGATAAATTTAATCTCCTTTATAAACTCTATATAAATATTACTTACTATGCCTAGAAGGTATTCTATAAGAAAGATAAAAAGAATAGTAAATAGATTAAAAGAGAGATTATTTAATCCTTTGGTAATATTATATAATAGGCTAAGACTATTATCTTAAATATTATAATTAGCTTTTATAATAGAGGATATATTATATAATATAATAAAGTTTAAAGCTACTATAAACTTATTCCTTTACATACTAAAGTTCTAGTAATTAGATTTATTAAATTATATAAAGAAATAAATAATACTTTAGCTATAAATCTTAGTATTAATAATATAGTATACTTACTATATATTAGATTAATAATAGGCAATAGCAAATTAGGAGAAAGAACTAATAATATAGGGGCCAAAGGTATTATATTAATAGCTACTATACTTATAATAGAATCTAGTAATACTAATAAGTAACTATAAAGCAAATTTAATAAGCTAAATAAAGTCTTTAATAAGAAGAAAGATAATAATAATAAAGTCTTTATTAAGATTACTAATAAAATAAAGGAGTATACTAAGAAGCTAAATAAAGTCAATATAAAACTAGCTAAATATATTATTAAATTAGAAACAAAGAAGTCTACTATTATCAAAAAGAAAATCCAAAAGATTATTAATCTTACTATTAATAAGGTCTAGGTATAAATAGCAAAGGCAATAAAAATAACCAATAAAAAGACAAATATAGCTCCTCTAAAGCCAGGGAATTACCTTAAGGAGAAACTTAGAAAGTAACCTCTCCTAGCTAATAATACTAAACTACCTATAAAAAAGAAGAAAACAACTAATAGGAAGCCAATTCTAGCCAGATTACCTTCCAAAGGAAGCTCTAATATTAGGCTTTTTAATAACTAAGCATAGAATATATTAGCAAAAAGAAAGTGCCAATAAAAAGGGAAATAATAGCCCAGTAAGGGTTAAATACATCACCAGAAAGTAACCCACAGGACAAGAATAAAGGAACAGGACTAATAATCAGGAGGATAAATTTTACTTTTAAATAGAAAATTTTATATAAGTTTATTAAGGATAATAACCTTGATTTCTAGGCAAGGGGTACTTATTATAGATCTTAGGAAATACCTACTATAAAGATTACATAATAAGTCTAACCATATATAAATAGAATCTTTTTAATAATAGGTAGGAAGGATAAGATATTATATTCTTATACTTTAGACCATAATGGATACTAAACTATAAGGTATAAGCTTAAACCAATCATCTACCGGCTAGTATTAATCTTAGTTATACTAGGATCTCAAACCCCGTCAGAACCATACCCTATTATATCCTATGTACCTACCGATAATACTAATGGAAATATAATAATAATAATATATAGAGAATTAAGATTTAAATAAAATAATTACCCCTAATAAGCATAATAGTAGTAAAGGTATCTTAGATATTATTATATATAAATAAGAATTCTAGTAAAAAAAGAAAATTAAATAAGAAAGAAGATAATTAAATCTAGTAAGATTAAATTATTAAAACTTAAGTTAATACTATTGATTATTAGGTATTAGTAGCTAGGATATAGATAAATTAAATACCTTTAATAATAAGTCTATTATTATAGTAATTAAGAAAATTACCTTAAATATCTTATTCTTTAAAATAAAAGGAATTTTAAGATAATAGATTATAAGTAAAAAGGTAAATCTAATAATAAAGATTACTAGTGATTACTAAGCCTAATTAACTATTTAAAGCTATTAAATTATAATTAGAATTTATACTATTTTAATTTCCTATAATACTAGATCCTATATAGGCTAATATAGGTTTTAAAGTAGGCTAGAATAATTCTTATAATAAATTAGCTATATAAGACTATATAAACAAGATAAAGCTTTTAATAAAAAACTAATATAT
>JAKZGU010000338.1:0-2500 GCA_022837005.1 Calonectria pteridis
CACCAGACCCAGGCCGCCGCCTGCCCTGTGCTAGGGGCACTGGGGACTGGAACAGTGGCGCATGGCGTACCCCATCACCATAACTTAGCGGGTTGGTACCTTTGCGCTTGAGGTGCTTCGCCCCCCCCCCCCCCCCCCCCCCGGCAAGCGATCATCACCGATAAATTTCTTGGTAATGCAATCATCCTCTCAGAGTAAATTATCATCAAGATCATTGTTCTTGCAAGATTTCAGGATAAATCAGGTTGCTTCGTGCTCAATCTCTACAGCCTATGTATCTTTGGGTGCATCGATGTGAACCTGCGGAGTCTGACGCCTCTCGCGTGGATGATTCGTTTCCTTTCTAGGCCGTTGACCTGATAGGCAGGACGTTTTATTCCTTCTGACCAGATCGAGTTACTTTCCAGGCTCTCGGTATCATCCTGCAGGCACCAGTGCACGGTTTCTATCCCTCCTCTAGATGCTGACGATGCAGCGCATCCCCATTGTTACGGTCTGTACCGTGATGCATTTCTCACTACTGCTCCACCAACCAATCTCGCATGGCTGTTCAGTGTGTAGTTTTGCCTCACTTACTTCGAGAAAGCTGCCCCAAAAACACAAGCTCGAATGCTATGGAGAGGACATATATGCAACGTCTCAGTCAAGAGAATACAGAATTGGTAGTGAGTCGAGACTACCGTAGAACTAAACAAACACTTTCCCAAAGGCCTCACTTAAGCCATTGCTATTAAGCCAAGCCTCCAAAGCCTTCATGTCACTACGGTTAGCCCTCTCCCCTCGCCTCTCCCCTAGCATGTCGGTGATTTCTTGCATATCCTGGAAGGCTCTCCTGACATGCGGCCCCGTCTCTCGATATCGCTCACTGACTTTCTTGTGGTGGGACGGAATATCGCCCCAGCTCTCTGTCTTGATGAATTTCATGAAGTTATCGATGGGAACTGATCCTCCTTCAAGGCACAGAACTCCGGGTTTCCCAGCGAGAAGAAATCCTGTTAGGCCATATGTAGGAGCGTATTGCACAAAATCATCCCGTTTTGATCGCGTGCTAATTGAGGGGAAGTAAAACCAAACACGAGTTATTGAGGTCTCCTCCTCCATAGTATTGGAATTGTTTACTGTGGGGAATGTTTCCAAACGTTGTGAGACGGCCTCCTTGACGTGTTCGATGACAGTCAATATGTCTTCGTCGGGGATTTCCGAATTCAATTGAGCTACCTCGCTTTTGCTCATCCATGCAGGTTGTTGTATTCTAACTTTAACCGGTGGCGGCTCTGTCAACTCTGCTCCCTCATTGCTCCCTTGATACACTAGAGGAATGGCTAAGTTAAGCTGTAAAGGCTTCGCTGTGGTGTCGCTCTCGTGGGAAATTTCGAGCTTGAGGAGCATGTTTATCCATGTCTCAGTCAGATCAGGGATAAGCTCACGGTCGCTCTCACACCAGTCTCTTAGATAGTGCACCAACCGGAAGGATGTTGTATCAATTGAGATCGCATTGTCCGACTCATACATGGCCATCAGAAGGTCTATTTGCCCAAGCTGAAGGACCATCAAATCTTTCGATAGGACACCATGGTTATTTTCTTCAGTCATGTTGACCAAAAAGATAGACTTGCGCCAGCCGGGATGATTCTGCAAAAAATGCGGGTGATTGAGATGAGCGCTCTTGGAATCAGACTGGCACGCAAAAAAAAAAAAACTTTTTTTTCCTGACACCTGCTTTGAGAGCCTGGCCCCACACTACCTCCAAAGTGGCGCACACTACTCCATCCCATTGGTCACAGTTCCGTTAGACCCATTTGTCTCTCTTGCCAGTGCCGCCAGAACTTAAAAGATGTCAATTGGTTTGGCTCTATTAAGCCACGTTGGCTCGAGCGTCGCGCTTGTGTGGTTGGCGTTTCTTCAGAGGAACTCCTCCAGTTTCTTGAAGCAGTGTGCGAGATTCTGAGGTGGTACCATTAGCAGCCAAAATGCCGCCTCTCGCCCCTCAGCTTCCATTTCATCCCGAGGTCCCCCCATATTTCACAAGCACTTCTGCATTCCAAAAGCAGTTAAGTGCTCAACCACTTCGTTCATTTTCGCTTGAGCAGCCAAAAGCTCCGCCTCAGCCTCCTCTGCCTTCACCAACCGATCAAACTAAGTAGTCAAGGGGCCCACTGTAATAAAAAAAAAATAGTCAAGGAAGAAAGACGCTGCACTTGACAGGAAATTTACGCACACGCAGCTTTTGAGACATGAGCAGCATCAGCTTGATTCCAGCTTCGAACTCGCTTTTAAAACAAATGATCAACGGCTCGAACCTTAACATTTAGCTTACACAGTGCTCTGGCATCAGCTGTGGAGAGTTATTGCCCCGCTTGGACAGGGCCGCTATTGGTTGGGTTACAGCGTGGTCTGTGCCTCTAGCACACATGGCTTCAAAGCAAGACTGAGAAGAGATTGTGTTTTAACCTGCATAGAATCGAGCAGAGCCTTCGATGATAGCTGCTATCCTACTAGT
>JAKZGU010000339.1:0-11122 GCA_022837005.1 Calonectria pteridis
ATAAGTTTTTTTTTATATTTTTTATTATCTATTATTAACTTTTAATAGTATTCTTTTTATTCTATATTTATAGAAGCTATACATAATAGATTAGAAAAGTTTAAGAAATATTTTCCTGTAAGGTTTTCTAAAAATAATATTTAGGAATATAAAGCTTTTTTTTTAGGTATTATTCTAGATCCTAGATTTAAAATATACTACTTTGAAGAATCTTAACTTTTATATTATTATTCTACTATAAGCAATGATATATTAGGATTTTTAAAAGAAGAATATAATAAGTAATTTATTTATATTAATTTTTATATTTTTAAAAAATATTAATTATATTTCTTTTAGTATCTAATTAGAAAAAGAAAACAATTCTATTATTATTAATAAAGTTAATAATAATAATTCTAATTCTGATTCTAATTCTAATAATTTATATATAAAAAAAAGAAAAAAAAAGATAAAATTACTAAATATTTAAAAGAGGAGTATATTAAAAGAAAGGTTAGTTTTTTTTATTATTAATTTATTTATTAACTTTATATTAATTTTATTTTAGAGAAATTGTAATAGACTAGCCCTACTAGCTAGCTGAAAGTAGGCATTAATAATATAGGATTTATTAATCTAAAGAACTAGCTTCTAATTATATGCTTTATAGCTTTTTATACTTTGCCCTAGGGCCTAAGATAGGCCTAAAGTAAGCCTATTTTAGTACCTCCTTAGGCTAACTTTAGGTCCTCTCTAGGTCCTCTTTGGGTCTAATCTATGTATAAGCAAAGCTTGGGCCTATAATATACCCCTTACCCACTTTTCCTATATATAGCTAGTCTATTTACTATATAGGGCTATATACTATTGCTAGAGGGGCCTACTTTAGCTATATTTAGTTAATAGCTATCTATACTATAGGCTTATTCTACCCCTAGACTCTTACTATTTTATTTTTCTTTTTTACTCTTATCTTATCCTTCTCTTTATAATACTTTCTTATTTCTCTTTTTTATACTATTTAATCTTATTTCTTTTTATTATATTTCTAAAATTATTTACCCTTATTATATTTATCTAGTAAGTATTTATATACTTTAATTTAGTTTTATTGTTATATTAATAACTCTTACTAGCTATATTTACTATCTTAGCTTCTTCTTTTCCTTTTTCTCTTAGTAGTAATAATATATTCCTTTATAGTTATAAGTCTAATATATATTATATTCTTAGTAATTACTTAGTAAAGAATAATTTCTTTAATAAAAAGTATATTCTTTCTAACGATAAAAAAACTATATATTTTGCCTATATTTAATAATTAATTTCTAATAATACTATTATATATAAATTAGGCTATAGTAAGGGCTATAAGGCTTATATCTATGCCTATAGCTATTATATCTAGCCTATATAAATACTAGCTACTAATCCTAATCTTTACTATTTTTTCTATTAACTTTATATTATTATTACTAATAGCAAATATATTTATACTCTTGCCTATATCTATATTAAGACTAAGAAGGGCTATAAGGCTTATTTTATCTTATTCTTTATTAAGTTAGACTATGCTTAGTATACTATCTATAATAAGGCCTCTATTGCCCCTATTTTTGCCTACTTTATCTATAAGACTTTTTAAAAGTAAGCCTTAATAGCTATCTTTCTTATTATTCCCCCTACTAATCCCTCTTAGGCTCTTATTCTTATTTCCTAGTAATTAACCTTAGCCTATAATAAATATAGTAAAGCTCTTTTTCTTTATTAATTTATATAGGCTCTTACTAATAGTCTATAGTAAATAATATATACTTTATAATAGTAATATAAGGAAAATATATATACTTAGTATATAATCTAGAATAAGCTTTAAAATATATAAGAGTATAATAAGTATTATATTACCTAGGATAATTATTATAATAGGAGCCTAGATAATATACTTTTTACCTTAATATAGCTTTTTATTGCTTAGTCTATAGTATATTAAGGCCCTTTTGCTATCTTTTATATTCCTAGTAATACTTATATTATTCCTATTTCTAGCTAGTACTAATATACCCTTAGCTACTATATTAAGTTTATTTTAAATAAGAAAGCTAAAGAGAATAATAATTAGTTTACTTTTAAGTCTTTTATTTCTTATAAAAAGTAAATTAGTACTAAAGAAAATATACTTTTTATATAGTATATTTTTTATATCTTATTATACCTATTATAATTATTATTATTTCTTATAGCTATTATTGTATATCTTTAATTTAGATAATACTTTTAGATAATTTAATTAATAATAAAGTTATTTTATTATCTTTAAAAGACTAGTTTATTATAATATAGTATATTATTTTATTCCCCTTTAAATATATTTAGTACTTTTATATCTTTAAAGTTCTCTAGTAGTTCCTATATTAACTAGTCCTAGTCTTTTTACTTTATATAAATATCTTACCTTTTTCTTTATTTATATATATTTCTTATTATATAAATTACTTTTATTATATATTTAGAAAATAAGGTAATATTATCTTTTGTCTAGACTTACTTTAGGCCTAGCTAGTAGTCTAGTATTATCTATAATAGCAATAGATTAGATACTACTCTTTCTATTAAGTTAATATAAAAGATCCTATATAGCTCTTATAATATATCTAATTTTAGAGTTAGTAATATTAGGACTAATACTATTATATATTTAGTTATTATCTAATTAAATTTATAACTAGGATAGTTTATTTTAATATTATATAGGCTTAATTATATCTTATTATCTATCTAGAATCTTTTTACTAGCCTTCTAGATTTGTTTATTTTTTTTCTATTACCTTTACTATATGAATATAATTATAGCCTAGGCCTATTTAGCCTCTTTGTATAGGTGGTTTAGAAGGTCTATAGTATGTTTCTTTAGTAATGTTTAACTCTATATATCTTCTTCTTGCTGCTAGATTATCTCTATATTAAATCTATAAAGTAGCTTATTTAGGCTTATTTCTATAACTGAGGAGTCCCTATTATTTAGAGCTAATTATATTACTATAAGGTAATTAGGCTAATTAAACTATAAAAAGGAAATATATAGTCTTAATATTACTTATATTTCTTAGTTTACTTATTTTATGCCTTTATTAATCTATAGGTAATAAGCTATAGATAGTAATTATTTAATTTTTATTTATTTATATAGCTCTATCTAGAATTTACTTAGCTAATCTAATCCTTAGTTTAATATTATTTATTTAGGAAATCTATAGAATTACTATTAGTAATTCTTAAATTATTCTATATATACTTTAGCTCTTATTAATATTATTACTTTTAGCTATATATACTTTAATAGCTTATTTATAATTACTATTAAATAGTAAAGGTCCCTCTTTTCCTTTGCTAGTAGGTCTACTATAAAGTTTATTAAAATCTACTTTTAGAATTAATCTAGGGCTAGGATGGGTTTAAATAGGCCTTGCTTTCTTTATTTACTTTTATAGCTTTTATAGTATATATAGTTATAAATATAATATTTTATATTTTAAGATATCTTATCCTAGTAATAATCTTACTAGATAATCTAGAATATCTTATTTTAGCCTAAGTACTCTAAGAGTCTAGACTTATAAGTATATTAGATTATTATTATAATTAATAGTTCCTATATTAGGAGCTATAATTATCCTTAGTACTATAGTACCTTATTAATATTAAATATATAATTTACTATTTACTTTTATATCTTTATATTTATAGGAAACTTTCTAGCCTTATTCTTTATTACTTAAGTTTATATTATATATACTTTATTTATAATAATTACTTAGTCTTATAATAATTATATATATATATCTATAAATAGTATATTGCCTCTAGATATAGTATATTATAATTTCTCTTTAGGTCTAAACTAGGCCTAATCTAGGCCTATATTATTCTTATCTTAGAGTCTTATAATACTCTATATAAGAAAGAGAGTTAGTTTTTATCTAGGTTTAGTTTAGGTCTAGTCTAGGCCTAAGTCCTCTTTCTTTATATCTTTTTCTCTATAAAGGATTATTCTTATTATTAGTATAAATATAGTAATTCTTTCTTAAGTTACTTTTACTTAATCTTATTTATAATATAATAATATATTTAGCTATATTATCTAGCTATCTAGATAATAGTAAAATATAAAGTTAAATTTTAATGGCTTATTTGCCTATCTTACTTATTATTCTAATATCTCCCTTAGGCTTATAAAATATTCTAGGTTCTTATAATCTATAAGGATTATAAATAGATTTACTATACTTTATAGCTTTATTAACTAGGCCCCTAAGTAGAATATAATTATAAGTAATTTCTTATTATAAATCATATAATTTTACTATACTAATAAGAATTTAATAAAGTAATAAGCTATAGATTATAATACTTTATTCTTATTAGCCTATATTAAATATTTACCTAGTATTTTACCTAAATAATTTATCTCTATAATTATATTCTTCTTTAGGTCCTATTATACTAGAATAGGATAAGATATAAATATAGTCTTTAATTATTTAAATACTATCTTTTATTCTTTTTCCTAGCTAAATAAAATTAACTTTCTTATTAATCTTATTAATAATTCTATAATATAAAAAAAGTTCTTAATAAATTCCTAGTAAAAATTAATAAAGCCTAGAAAGCTTTATATATCCTAGAGCTATATTAGTATTACCTATTTCTAGATAGTTATTATCTTTTCTAGGTCTAGCCTTATCTTCTTTCCTATTATAATAATATACTCTAGGTATTTAATTTTCTTTACTATAAACTTATATTTATCTATATCTAAGCTTAGGCCTATTTACTATAGCTTACTAAGAACTTACTAGACCTTCTATATATACTCTTTTTATAAGCTCTTTATATAGATAAATATATTATCTAGATAAGCTATTATAAAGTCCCCTAAGTATATCCCTAGTACTTTATTAATATAATACTAAAAGATTATAAGTACTCTAGCTAATCTAAATAAGCAAGTTAATTACTTAAATAACCTAAATTATATATAAAAGGCTATTAATAGCTTTTACCCTTTTATAATCTAGATATTATAAAAAGCTATTCTAATATTAATTTTTATAAACTAATATACCTTTGCTAGTAAGTATAAAGTCTCTTTAACTAATAATAATAGGTAATAGTCTTACTAAGTAATCTTATTTAGTGCCCTATAATCTATATAAAACCTTTATCTATCTTTTAGCTTCTTTACTAAAAGGACTAATACTATTACTAAAAATAAGCTTACTTAGACCTAGCCTTTATCTATTAAGCTTATAATCTACTAATATAATTCTAGAAGCTAGTTATATAGTATATTATATAATAGCCCCTATAAAAGGTCTAGTAACTTTCCTTCTATATCTATCTTAATCTATATATAGTAATCTAATATTCCTTAGTATAGGAAAAGTATATTAACTAGTTTCTTATTAAAGAGGCTCTAAATATCTCTTAGCTTAAATAATAATTAAATACTAATATCTCCTATTAAGCTATCTATATTAAGGGCTATTATCCATAGAATAAATATAATTTTATATAAGCTTATTACTATATAGTATCTTCCTAACTTTAGTTATACTTTTGCCTATTTTAATAGCCCTATAAAGATTAATATAATAATATTCTTAATTAGCTATATTTTCCCTTACTTTACTAATTTCTTTATTATTATTTCTTTTGCTATTCTAATTATTAATTAGTAATATTTAATATTAATTAGTACCTAGTAATACTAAAGCTATAATATTCCTAAGATTATATTCTTATATAATCTAGAAATAATATAAAAGAATATTAAATATAATTAATTATTTAGATTAATTATTATCTTAGTTATATAGGAAATTATTAGCCCTATTACTTATACTTTCTATTTCCTTTTCTTAATATCTATTATTATCTTTACTAGCTATTATATTAGTAAGAATAATAGTTCTAGCCCTAACTTTTATATATATTACTTACTTATTACTATATAATAATTATAATTACTATTAACTAGAATATCTAAGAAAAAGACTTTATTAATAAAAATAAAAATTATAAATAAATAATTATTTATTTTATTCTTTATTTTATTTATTTTCTCCCTATTGCTTTCTATTATAATATTATAGCCTTTAGTAGTTACTTTTATATGCCTATCTATATAACTTAATATATAAACTTTTCTTTTTTCTCTTTATTTTTCTTTTCTAGAGAAAAGTTAATTATTATTTTATTAACTTAGGTAAAGTACTTTAGATATACTATTAGTATTAATAGGTAATCCTAGATAAAGTACTTCTTATAACTATAGCATAAATAAGCTCCCTCTTCTTATCTCTTTATCCTTTATACCTCTATTAACTAAGTTATATACTTTATAGCCAGGGACCTACTTTTCTGGCCCTACCTTAGGGCTATGCTATAGCTTATTATTTATATCTAGTTAACCCCTATTATTAGTATATCCCTATCTCTATCCCTTAGCTAAGGTGCTAGTAGTACTTAGCCCTTTTATTACTTATTTTTATACTTTTTCTTTAAGTAATAGAACTTAATATCTATTATAATCTTATAATATATAGTTATTATCCTAGTAAAGTTATCCTAGGGTACTCTATAGCTAATATTATAGTCTCTTATTTTTTTAGATAATATATACTAGAATTAAGATAGCTTTATCCTATCTATCTAGCTGCTTTTTCTTGCTATAGCTAGTAATTATATAAAATAAATATAGAATATTATAAAGGTCTTATTTTCCTATTACTCTATCTATTTAAGCTCTATCTATATAATCTCCTATTAGTATATATTTATAAATAGGGTTTCTATATAGTCTAGAAACTTAGTGTAATGTTCTAGTTGATTCCTAACTATATAAACTAATTAGAGTATAAGGTTTATATTAGCAAAGGAATATAGAGTGTATAGTGGTTTCTAAGTAATATATAAGGATATTTATAAAAGAGGTATTATATCTAATAATATATTAATTATAGATTAATATAACCAAGTTATATTAAAAGCTAATTAAGACTATTCCTTATAATATACTTTAATCTATCTATATATATCTATCTAAGTTATAGCTTACCTTTATATAGTATAGAGTATAGGTATATTCTATAGCTTATAAGTATACTTTATAGCTTATAGTATAAGCTAAAGTCTTAGTATATAAGCTATCCTTATTAGATAATCATTAATCTAGGGTAGTCTAGTCATAGTACTAAAAGCAGGTCTAGGTCATAGCTAGGCGTGGTATTAGAATAAGTGGGTCTCCATTACCTACAAGGTTATAA
Organism: Calonectria pteridis; assembly: GCA_022837005.1. NCBI lineage: Eukaryota > Fungi > Ascomycota > Sordariomycetes > Hypocreales > Nectriaceae > Calonectria > Calonectria pteridis. The sequence continues at coordinate 7,311 of JAKZGU010000339.1, forward strand.
CTAAGTATATTCTGCTAGGTGTAACTGCCTATTACGACCCAGACTCTGTCCTAGCTGGCTACCCTATAGTGCTTTAGCAGAAGTTCAGTATAACTTATATAGCAGAATACTTAGTCATCTATAAGGGATTTAGTTAATAAAAGTTAAACCTACTTTATTTAGATATATAAGAGTAAGCTCCTTATACAAAGGAAAGAGGCCTACCTTAACCAATAAGAATCATAGATTAGGAGTATTATATTTTAATATTAGGGCCTAGAATACTCTAAGGGCTTATATAGAATATTGAGATCAATTTTTTTAGTTCCTTTGAAGAGGAACAGTTTAACAGGGTAAGGTATAAATACATAGACTTTTTGGTCTATTAGTATAATTGCCCTTGCACCAAACTATCAACTAAGAACCTATGCAAAATAAAAACCTTAATAGAAAAAGCATTAAAAAAAAATAGCCAGCTAATTCCAATATATATTCCTCCTCAAATAACCCTTACATAATAATCAACATAAGCTTTAATAGCACCCCTACCACAACCACTGCCTTAATTGATAAGGCATAAGAGCTATATAATAATAACTAACTTTAAATAATAGGCATCAGATCTATAGCTGATATAGTTAATGCCTTTAACTAAGATCTCCTAAATAATATAAAGTCTATACTTAGAGAAGATGATAATATTGAGGATATCTTACTGAAGTTAAAGCTTAATCTTATTCTCTTTGAACTTTAGCTTCTTTAAGTTAAATTTGCTATTAATTATATTAAGAGATTTTTTTAAAGAGAAAAAGAAGAAATTAGGTTTCTATTATAAACTAGTATTTCCAATTAATATAAATTAGATAAAGAAAGAAAAGAGTATTTTAATGATATTAAAAAGGGATCTTAATGCTAAGCATGGGTGATGTACATTATGAGGCTAGTTAGATTAATAGAGGGAAGGAGACGAAGGAGATAGTAATGAGAAAGCTAATAAAAGATGTTGCCCAAATGAATGAGCCAGAAGTGATATTACTATTCAAAACTATTGGGGTTTATATAGAATATTATATATATAAGATTATAGGAGTTATTACTACCTAGGGCATAATTTAACTCTTAATATAACTTAATTACTATTAATTAATCTATTTACTTAATTAATCTATTACTAAATATAATACTCTTTATTTATTAGTATTACTTAACCTAATATACTTAATCCTACCCATAAATAAACCCCTTTAATAGTATAATATTATCTCATTCTCTAGCCTCTAGATAATACCTATTTACCTATAGCCTAGCTAATAAGATTTTGCTATTTCTTAGTTTATCTTGCTAGTCTAGATCTAGCTATTATATATTAAAAGCTCTTATTTAAAGGATTACTTATATTAATCCTGAGTAATATTACTATTATAGTATTCTAATTGACCTCTATAGGCCCTTTCTATTCTAAGGAAAAGAAAGCTATTACTTTTAAAGTCCTAATAAATAATAAAAGTATAAAAAAGGCCAAGTCTTCTAATAAAGGCAATAATAAATAACTAAAAGCAATTTAGGAAAAGAATAAGCAATTCTATAAAGCTATAAAGAAGCTTACTTAAGACTCCTAGTACTATAAAAAAGAAAACTAATATTATACTAGGGAAAGTAATAAATACTTTATATAAATATAGGAAATACTTTAGTAATTCCTTAATATACTACCTATATAGAATAACTTACTATCTACTCTTACCCTAGAGATAATACTAGCTTCCCCTAAGCTAGTAATTATATACTATAAGAAGGATCTAGGCAAGGTCTTAAGACCCCTAGAGCCTATAAAATAGAATAGTTTATCTATAATATTATAATAATAAATTATATTTCTAAGATCCTACTTTTACTACTTCCTATAATACCTTAGACTAAATAATATAAAGGTCTAATTTATAATTAATTATTTAAAAGAAAAAGCATTATATAATATAGAACTATATTTAAATAATTTTATTTATAATCCCTTAGTATCTTAGAATAAAGAGATCTAAAAGCTATTTAAAAGCTTTAATTACTTTAAGAAAAAGATTATTAGCTTATATAGGGAATATAATAAGAAATATTATACTATCTATAGGATTAAAGAGCTAAAGTAAACTAGCTCTTATAGTGCCTATCTCTTTAACTTTTAATATTATATTATTAAACTTAATTAAAGTAATAAAGCTCTTATTAATAAGTTTTATTATAGCTTAAAGAATAAAGTAAAGAATAAGATATATAGAAAACTTAATCCCTTTACTATCTTTAATAAGTATATTATATTAGCTATCTAATATAATAACCATTAGTTTAAATAATAATTCTAGAAAAAGTTAAAAAAGAAAAATAATTAATATACTAATATTAGCTAATAGTATAGTCCCTCTATATCTTATAAAATAGCCCTAAGACCTATAGAATTAAAAAATATATAATAGTATAATTTCTTCTAGATAATATACTAGAACTATAATAAAAAAAAATACCCTCACTATAAGTATATTAAACTAAATATTAACTAGAAATTTAAACTAATGCCTAAGGATAAATAATAATTAAATATTATTTACTTTAAGGATAAAGAACCCTAAATTAGTATTTATACTATAGGTAAGATTATAATTTAGACTCTTATTTCTAAAGAAAAGAACTAATCTATTAAAAAAAAGGTTTTTATAGTTATTATTTAATCTTATAGTTAGACTAAAGAATTATCTAAGAGAAGAAAATAAGTTATAGAAATAAAAGCCTATACTATAAATACCTAATCCTATAATAAAATTAAAAATCTATTAAATTAAGGGAAATAGTAATTATCTATTACTAAAAAAGAAATATATAATTAATCTTAATTAGTTCCTATTAAATAATTATAGATTATCTTAGTGATAGAATTACCTAAGCTATCTTAAGATTAATTTATTAAATATAAACTAAATTATCTATATTAACCAAAGAAAGAAATAATTATCCCTAAAAAAATAAAGATAATAATACTTATTATTAAATATATTAAAAGTAATAAGAACTTTCTATAAGACCCTATAATAGCTAGGGACTATCTAAGTCTTAGGTAAAACTACCAAAGTTATTAAGATATCTTATAAATATATTGCTTTTTTCATCTTTGCCTAATTTATAAACTAAATAAAATAATTAATAATTATTTTTTATAAAGAAATAATATCCCTATCTAAGAAGTTCTATATTATAATTATTATTTATACTATTAAATTACTAATTAAAAAAGAAATATTATAATTATTAAAAGCCAATTAAATAAATTACCTAATACTTACTATAAGAAATAATAAAAACTCTTTAACTATAATAATATTAATTACCTAGTATATTACTATAAGAAGCTTAATAAATAGCATATAATTAATAACTTTATTAAGCAAAAAAAAAACTAAGTATATCCCCTATATTAAAGTAATAGATATAGCTATCTATAGAGTTACTAAAAGAACTCTCTATAAAGTCTTTTTATATTATTAATAATAAGAAGCTATAATAATTTAAATTAAAAATTTATATTAAGAAATAATAATATATTATAATAATTAATAGTAATATTAAGATAAACTATATTTATCCAAGGATTATAAATTAATTTTAATTACTATAGAGGGATAAGATAGACCCTTATTTTATCTCTAATTTAAAGAATATTATATTTAATTATAATAATAAAATAATAAGTCAAGAGATTAATTACCTTAAGGTCTTTATTAATAGAAAGAACTAAAGTATTTTTTTTAATATTATTAATATAAAAATATATAATCTAGTCCTAGGGT
>JAKZGU010000034.1:0-329321 GCA_022837005.1 Calonectria pteridis
TTAATATCTATCTTAATACAAATAGATAATCTCTTTCTAAAATCGTAAAAAGCCTACCTGACTCTTTTCTTGCATTATTATTTAACCCAAATTGGTCTAAAAGCAAAAGTCCAGAGGGGGGCGGTGTGATATATATGTAACTTAATATGCACCTTTTTGATCATACATTCGTATAATGCAGTCTTAGTATACTACTGCAACTAATTTTATCCACAATCCACTTCACCTGCACAGCTCACGCCACCTCGCATTAGTTTAAATGCAGCATTATCTCAATACGTATGTGTCTGAGCTCATTCACCACTTAAATTTCTTCATCCTGTTTTTCTTACGTCTATGCTTGGTAGGATCTTACGAATGACCTTGCCATAATTATTTTCTTTGCGCTAATCGCGGTAAAGTCTTGAATAAAGCAGACCATGCCACGCAGGTAGTTCTCTCTTTTCCCACGTGCTCGTATCTATAACTACCTCAGAATCCGCACTGATTGCCTGTAGTACTTTTCTTTTTATTGAAGCATACCACCCTCAGCCTTCAGCATGTCGCCACCAGGCGCCCACAAGAGGCGCTATAGTGGTCAGATAAATATCGGCGGTGAAATGTCCCTAACCTGTTTTGTCCAGACAAACAGCTTGAATCGCTTTACAACTCCAGATCAGCAGCGCATTAAGGGTCTAAATGCCGAATGTATCGTTCGTATCTATCTTCCCCCACCTGAGTGGCTTCTCTTGGCTGAGTATGCGTCTCTTTGCTCTCAACCTCGATCAGGTGATACATGTCCTTATATCAACTTCAGCCTGAATATTTCGGTTTCTGACCAGAATATACGCTCTGAATATTGGAAAGGACAATGGTTTTTAACCAGTGGACGTGTTTGCCCATCTGCGCTCACATGGAAAATTAAGAAGGATCAACAACATCGTACAACCAATTATACTATCCCAACCTTTATTGTCCGTGACCATAGCTACCAGCCGTAAGTTTTAATCCTTATTAATCTTTCTGTATGATATCTAACCAACTCCTTTTTTCTTTTTCAGAATCCTGCTGCAGGCCTTTGGCGGGCCAGGTATCTTGCCATGCATTTCCCCCATTGTTAGCTTTACCGGCCCTATCGTTGGCTCTGGTTTTACCCTTTTGAAGGGCCCAGTTGCCTCTGCACTAAGTACCATCCAACTCAAATGCTGTGGGTTCATAAAGCTATCGACTTTTATATCACCTCCCGATTTGGCAGCAACTCCGAAACGCGGTTACCATCCCTTCCAAGTCTTCGTTATTTTTCCAGTCCACACAAGCCCTTGGGACTTTCTTTGTCAAAAAATGATTCAGAACCCAAATACTCAGTTCCAGCCAAACATGTATTTTACTTGCACTGGGAAGATCGCTGGTGTACTAAATCATGCTCTTATGGTAACACCGCCGAAGTCCGACAAAGATTATGTTCTTATTATTGTCCCTGACTCTTGGAACTTCATGGAGAAAGGCCTTCACATCAGTGATGCAGAATCAGCAGAGACTCCAAAGCCAACAGTACCGTCTTTTCCAATTGCGTCATCTGCATCCCTTGATGATGATCTAGCCATGTTTACATCGGTAACGGATGAAGGAGATGAGCTCCGATCGGATGTACCTGCCGACATGTCTACACCTGCATCAACCACTACCAAAACACACTATACTCAGCTGCCAATTTCAACCCCTCCTACCTCTAATTCGAAAACAATAGGGAGTTCACAGAGTTCTCAACTTTCTCTTCCAGCTCCACGCATTAGGAGGCCGGCTGTGAACTTATTCCAGACGCCAACTAAGAATCCTCATCCTCCGCCATCATCTCCATCAAAAGGCCTCTTCTCAACCTCTATTACTTCAACCTCGAGCTCCATTCCTCCCCATAAAGAGGCATTCGAAGACCTACTTGACGGTCTGTCTGATCTTTCTGATTTTTCCGACATCGGTGGTGCTGGTCCAAAAGAGTCCCCACCCCAACCTACGCAAGATGCCATACACTCAGCCCAGTCACTCTTGAATGCGTATCACACGCCGCCATCATCTATGGGCAGCAATATACCTGATATGTCTGCTGCACATACTTCTATTGTAGAGGACGCCCCCAAGGCGCATTACCTGCACCAGAGTTTGTTGATCTGACTTCTATTGGGAACAAAACCAGTACAGAGCGATCAAATCCATCACTAGACAATCCCTCTATCCCGAGCCTAGTGGAGTCCCCAATTGATACGGATCTCATTTCAGCTACAACATCAAGCAAATCCTCTATTCAATTGGTTCCTATCTCCCAATCTTCTACAGCTATCACCTTGCCCGAGTCATCTACTTCAAATCCAACGCCGGAGATTTCTTCTACGGCCGCTATTATACATAGAAAGGCAGCGCAATCAAGAATCAAGCGATCCAATACACCTACACACCAACCACCTTCAAAGAAAGCTTGACTACAGCATGCCTCTTCAGGCGATCCCGACATTCCATCAACAACTGTCTCTGATAGCTCTACAAAGCCAAATCATGTAGATGGTAGCTCTTTCAGCCAAGGAGATGTTGTATTAACTGGTCGTTCTATTGACATTAGTCCCACCTTGGTATCAGATACTCCGGGTTCCATACCTCCAAAAGGCGATGGTGCGCCGGGAACAGTAGTCTCAGGCGGCCGTCTACAACGCAGCCGTGCCCCTACAAAAAAGAAAACTGAAAGTCTTAGAAATAAATAATTCTTTAGATTATATATTTATAATAAAAAATTAATATATTATCTAAATATATTCCTTTTATTTTATTTTATTTTTTTTATTGTTTATTCTTTTTGCCTAACTGACTAAACCTAATCTAAACTAGCTTCATAAAAAAGTTTTCCACCCCTTGCCCCACCAACAATTCCTTTGCTAATTAGCCTACCCTCTTCTTCGAAGAGCTCTTTTGCGCAAACCTGCAGGTTTGCCTTCACCTGTATCTATAGCCGCAGAATAGAGCTATAGTTATTATCTCGGGGCGTTACGTCTGGTAATGGGTCAATTGAAGCACATATCAATTAACGGTAACCAAGTTGTATTGAGAGCTGAGTTGTGCCCTAGGTGGCAGCAACTCCTAAGGTTTAAATACACAATTGCGTGGGGCAGGGCTTAGGGCAAGGAAGTGAGGGTTTCGTTCGGGGTGATCACAGTGATCACTATGATCACCGTGGTGTTGATCACTCCGAGCCCGAACTAGCGGCCCGGGGCCGAGGTTCTGCCGGGCCTCCGTTTCATTGGTTAGTATCAACACATCCGGGCACTAAAAGTGGGCCCGATCTATGCAGTCTATAGGGTAGCCATCCGAGTAAGGTCCAGGTCGTAACAATCTATTCTAGCTGAATGAGGCCCCTTTTGGTGTTTGGAAGAGGGTCACGTGATACCCTCAATCTCGCTTCCTACCGTGTTCACACCAGGCACCTAGCCGGCGCCTTAGGCCTCGATGACCGTAATCCCTTTGGTCAATTCAACGTTCCAACACATATAGCTTACTAGCTTTAGATGAGAAGACAACTAAGCTACCAAAAATACAAATTCTATTTTTTTCTTGATTCTACTAGTGTTTTGTTGAAGAAGCGCCAATAGTTAAAATAAAGTTGATCGAGCGAGAATAAACGTTATAAGACAGTTTCCAAAGTCTTGAGAAAAATGAAAATTGCGATAATTAATCCATCAATCAAACCTCAGAGACATTTCGTGGAGGGAGCGGTGGCGGAACTCGTGGATGAATATCATCGGTCGCGTGTGTGATCCCAGCCGTTTGCGGCTGTCCCCCTGTTGCCGATGTAATTTGGAACTTCTGGTTCTCCTCATTGAAAGATTCAAAATTCGTTCCAGAGTTATTAACTTTGATAGCATCAGCTTCATACATGTCGGTGTTCTTGATAGTGTCATCCGGAGTGCTATATGGCCCGAGGTCGATTTCGGTATATATTGTTTCTGTTGGACTCTGAGTACCATTTTCATCATCTCTCCTTAGGGACTTCGGCTGAGTAGAAGGGCTTTTTGGAACAGGGCTCGTGACTGGCACTATCACCTCATCTGTTTGTGTTCCAGCCTCGGATGTAGTATAAGAGCGGTCCGTGCTCCATCTCATAGAATTATTTGTAGTTGACATATAGCTCCCACGGTTGCTTCTTGTTCCAAAAGTATCGCCACTTCTTCGGAATATGTTGTAAATTGGGCTGGTAGGACTTGGATTGTATTCAAATTGTTGGCTTAAGGGCCTGGAATTAGTTCCGGCCTCTCTGATTTCGAGCCCTTCTTTTTCCAAAGCCAATACACCATATGGATCCGGATCATCTTCTTCGGGTATACCAAATACCTTGCCGCTTTTTGGGGCGTCAATGTTGACATCGCCAGGAGCAAGCTGTTCTTCTAGCTCTTCCATCAATTCCGAGTCCACATCAGTACGGCCTTCAGCTGCCTTAAGAGTTTCCATCAGCATCTTGATCTCTGGGGGTGGGTGACGGGCTTTGCCAGCGAGAATATCAGCAACACTTATTTCTTCTCCATAGAAGCGTGCGTTCTCGTCAGATCGTTCTATGACGATTGTGCCGTCAACTTGGACTCCTGCGTAGAATCCTCTAGATTTTAGATAGGTGAATATTGGTCTGTTTGCTTGCTTCCATTTGCCGTCGTTCTCAAGAACTCCGCCAACTCCGACAGGACCAGCGACCGCACTCACTTCGCCACCCAGGGTAGCCCGAATTTTAGAAAATGCCTCCAGGGCCTTTCTGTTGTTTATAACGAGTACACAGTCATAAATGTCGACACCGACTAGAAAACCCAGGCCGGCCGTATGCAGCATAATACCGGATGGAGGGGACCATGACCCATCTTCTGTGCGCGCAACCAGGACACCGGAACCACCGGCACCAGACACCCACAAACCGGTTCGCATCGTAGTAAATATAGCGAGGCCAACGGCGTTTTGTATCACTTTTTGCGGGATCTTTTTTAATACTCGTTGTTTCTGCTTCGGGCCGGCTTCTTCGGCTGGCTGCTCTTCCTCGGTGTAGAAGCCATCCTCTGGGAAGATAATTTGTCAGATCTAAGTGAACGGGCTTCAACAGACTCAGAAATGGGCTTTTTGTATGTAGACTCACTGCAAAATGATCTTAGAATCCTAGCAGCTTTGTCGCTCTCCTTGTCTAAGGTTGTTGGCCAGAAGGCTTCGCTGCCGATACGATTGCTGAGTCGGTTAACGGGGGCACCAAGCTTATCAGCCCATCCCCAGACTTTATCGAAGCCCTTTTTGCTCTGTGTCTTGGTCTTACCCCAAGACGGCAAAACAGATGTAACCTTTTGCATCGTAGAAATCGTTAACTATCGATGACAGTACAAAAGTAGTCATCCGCAGTTGGAAAAGATTGGTGGATGGAAGGGCATCAAGCGTGCTTCGATGAGTGGTTTGATCTCTTTTTGTACCAAGGCGCCATCATTTACTCCGCCCCTCCCGATTGGCGAGGGTTATTGATCATGAGACTTTCAATCTCCAAGTTCATCAAATGGGACTGCGCCGTTTCTAATGTGGGAATTTCCGTTTTCAAGAACATTTCGAAAACATTCGGCGACGCCGTGAGCACCTTAATACATGAAACTAGAACTGACCATGCTTCCCACAACTTTAGAAGCTCATCTGCTTATTCAATGTCAAGTTTGGTCCGAAAATTCCGGTGGCGGATGATGCGGCATTGAGGGGTCGCTGTTTCGTCAGCGAATGACCCACCAGCCGTCGTCATTGGGGCGACCCCGCCGGCTTACCCGAAGATCTACAAAAGAAAACCCACGTTGGCCAGCAAGGCCCTTTGCGCATCAGCACTTTGCAGGACGGCGAACATGCTGATTGCCAGCACCAAAAGACGCTTGCCCACGCCGCTCGAGGTCTAAGGTATCCAAGTCTAAGATTCTGGAATCATAAGACTACTTAGCGGCGTAGGCAAATGGCAGCTTGAACATCAAAGAGCGGAGTGGGATACTCGCGCAGCACTTCCGGTTCTCGGCCACCAGAAATAGAGCGTCTTGGGCGTGTCCACCCTTCGGCAACAGGGTGTGGGGGTTCAAAAGAACCCGATAGCGAGAAACCCTCCCGCCTCGAGTAGACTGCATTAAGGACTTGACAGACCATGACTGAAAATCATAGCACACGATTGCTTGAATCCAGAATCATATTGGCGCCCGAAGAAACAAGCCATAATAAACTATAGCTCTCCCGACGTGGGTTAATTTTCTCTCTATTTCAGCAAACCGAACCGCACTTTCGCACGCTGCAATTCATATTGCCGTGTAGATGATCATCAAATTGGCCGATTGACTAGCTATTTATATTTTGATCTATGTCGAATAGACCGAGGACTTGGTCATGTAAATCTTTTCACGATGAATAAAATAACCACCAAAATAAGTCATTAGAACCATTTAAATTTTTTCTCTGATGGGTCAGATTAATACGACCTCTCATTGTCCAAGACGTATGGTCGCACATAACCGTCACTTTCAACGCATGCGGCCTCTAACTACTTGTTTTAAATTTTGGAATTTCGTGATAAAATTAACATGTACATTTTTCCTCAAAATTCACGCCAAAATAACGAGCGCTTGGAAAGGCGAGGTATATCTTTCGGAGATTCGGTCTCAACCATTGATACTGTTGGAACGTTGAATTGACCAAAGGGATTACGGTCATCGAGGCCTAAGGCGCCGGCTAGGTGCCTGGTGTGAACACGGTAGGAAGCGAGATTGAGGGTATCACGTGACCCTCTTCCAAACACCAAAAGGGGCCTCATTCAGCTAGAATAGATAGAACAACGATCATTATTACAACAAGAAGACCCCTAGCAGCTGCTACCCTGACTGTGACCTTAACTGCGTCATCCCGTTACCCCGGGACTTACCCACAGATACAGAAATGGGTGGAGGTAGGCCCTAGCCGCTACACCAAAAGGTCTATTCTACCTGCGCCTCGGTTAAGAGTAACACAGGATATTAAGGTCTATATGGCACAGGTGCACGCATCAACAGAGATTTTGGAAAGCTCTCAGTGAGATTTGAATGCGACCAGCATGGTCAATAGTTGCAATAGCTTTCTGAAGATGGAACTTCAATCAGGTATTTGACGCAAGGAAGAGGAAATTGCTAATATATTCAGGTTATAAGCAAGAAAACAGCACGAACTCACAGGCCCATAACCCTCTACCCAACCCATCCACGCTTTATATCTAACAATTGGCCTCATTACACTCAACATGGTGGGAGGTTGGAGGTAGAGGCGTTTCGGTGCTTGGGGCCACTAGTTGGTGCAGGACTGGGTCCGTGAGGGCTTTCCCAACATCTAGGTCTTTCTTTAAAGTATGTCCACAGGCCAGAATCAGCTCGTCACCTGCACGCAGGTACAACATATATCTTAATCAGTCCAAGGCTTACAAGGAAGACTTGGAGGAGCAAAATGAATACAGATAACAATTTTGCAGTAAATTCCGCATGCGGCCGGCGGCCATCAATCCTTCGCACGCGACCATTTACTGAATTCGGCCAGCATTCAATCAACACCAAGGGGACAAGGATGAAGTGGGGACAAATATGGTTATATCTCTAGAGATAAGGTCGGTTTCCCCGGGGAATGCTCTTGGCTTGCAGACGGACATTAACCTAGTCAGGAAGGAGCATGGGTCAGTGAGATGATTGCCCCGGACCAAACAACCCTACAAAATCTCATCAATCTTTTCTCTTTCAGATTATTTCCTTCTGCATTTCTTAATAGACTTCCTGTCCTTGAACCAAACATTGTCCCTTCAACATGCACGTTCACGGTATTCTGGCCATTCTGGCTCTTCTTGTGCCATTTTCACAATCTCTCAATATCCTCCTCAATAATGATGATGGATTCGGATCTGGCAATCTTCGCGAAATCTACCGTCTACTCAAAGAGGAAGGTCATGATGGTGAGCAGATTTATTGTCGCCAAAAGCAGAACCTGGCACCTAACTTGAACGTCATAGTCTGGATTGTCGCACCTGCGACAAAACAAAGCGGCCAGGGAGGGCGCTCGGATTTTACAACTGAGGCCAATTTAACTGAGCCTTCACAATATGACCTCATCCCAGCTGGTGCTCCATCTGTATGTCAAAAAATCACTCCCTGATCGAACATGATCAAGTTGTTGACAGTCGCCATGTTAGACTGGGAGTGATCCTTATGATGACCACATCTGGTACTACAATGGCACACCAGCAGCATGTACATTTGTTGCACTTGACTACGTTCTTCCGAAATTTGCCAATTTCAAGGTCCCAGATTTGGTGGCAACCGGCCCTAACTTTGGAACCAATCTGGGGCCTTTTGTTTGGACACTCTCAGGGACCGCGGGTGCTGCGTAAGCGATTTCATTTTGCGCGCTCCCTTCGCTAAACTAACAGAGTGCTTGTAGATATGCCGCTACGCATAGAAGCATTCCAGCCATTGCGTTTTCAGCAAGTAATGACGAGATTGCCTATTTCGAGATCAAGAACCAATCCAATCCTGCAACTTGGGCTGCCGAGGTATCGCTCAAAGTAATCAATACCTTTATTAAAAGCACTCCTGAAGGAGGACCGATTTTACCATTGGGATACGGCGCTAGTATCAACATTCCCACTTTAAAAGGTGACACAACAGAATTAAAATATGTTCAAACGAGAATGACTGGCAATGCACATGTCAATGAGGCTGTTCTAGACGTGTCCAAAGGCACTTTCACCTGGGCCAATATCAAACCTTATGCTGCAGGTGTAAATACTTGTATCAATGGCGATTGCTTGTTGCCAGGAGAGACATACGTGGTGGAGAGTGGGGATGTATCCGTTTCTATTTATACCATCGATTACACCGCGCCAAGTACTGCTAACACCAAATCCATAATGGAGAGGCTAGCACAACTGACGCAACAGTTTGACCTCTTTGAAAGGTAGTTTTGCATTTCAAGTACTGGCACTTCTTATTCCTTCATTTTAGAGACAGAAGATTTGTTCAGTTACGTAGCACACAGCCTATAGCTTGCTTGAAATAAAACCACACAAGAGTTACAATTTGGAAATGCTTTTCCCGGTGCTGCGAGGTCTCCAGCCTCTCCAATTTGCTCTTTTTGTCATGACATCAGCTCTACACGTGTGGGCTCGGTATTTTATTTAACTGCCACAATAATATTGTTTGTTTATATGATGCATTTGCGTAACGAGACAGATGTCGCAAGGATCAGAAGTCTTGTCCAAGACGACAAACCGGTCACTGCAATTAATAGGTTGCCTCAATCTGTGACATCCCTGTTGTAAAAACAGATTTTCTTCTTCAATTTCTTTATAAAGCTTAAAAACGAATAAGGGAATGCACAGTACAGTTCAAAGTTCTACTGATCTGTAAAATGACATCAAGAAACGGACAGTGTGTCTTGACCAAAGAGAACGTCCTCCGCCTCAAACAAACGGTTGCACTCGAAGCCAGTCGTATCCTCAACATTCGAGCAGCGATATTCGTTTAGTATATCGTTAGATCCCTCTGCAGAAACTGAGAAGTCCGTGATTGTGATATTGCGGCAACGTCCAGCAGCACTGCAACGGAATGATGCTGCGAGAGTTACGCTGGACTGCATCGTTCCACTGACATTGCGAAACACAATGTCAGAAAAGGTAAATTTGGAAGAGTTGCAATCCTTTCCCATGTGGCCTTCATAATGTTCACACTGCCAGATCCAAAAGGGTGCTGTGCGAGAGCCATGCAATTTGATGTCCTCCAAAACAATATCACGGCCATAACCCAAACCACCACCGCCACCGTTCGGAGGCCACCCATCTTGCTTCCCAGGCCAAGTCTTTAGGTATATCGCGTATCTTGTGTTGTACATTGTAATATTTCGGGCATAGAATGTATCAATGTATTCCCATTTGCCGTTGTACTGGCCTAGGGAACCGATGGCGAAACCTTGGCCGCCACGGAAAATAGTATCATATACAAAAATGTTACTCGAGTTGCCCTTGAGGGCAATGTTATCATCGCCACAGGTCACATCCCATCTATTGAAGGTGATGTTGTCCGACCATATGGTATCCACTCCGTCAGTATTCAGGGTGCCGTGGCTGCTAGAGGATGTGTTGTTGACGTAGATGTCTTCAAAGAGGATATTTTTGGACCAGGTGGTGGCCATGGTCCACATCTGACTCTGAACAAAACGCATTCTCCTCACAACTGAATTTGAGAGCGATCGAAAATTGATCATCATGGGACGATGAGGTAGGTTACCCCTTCCCATCGCCCAGTCATACCAGACCTGGCCATTGCCGTCGAGTGTGCCTTTGCCATGACCATCCCAAACAACGTTGTCGCCTCCAAAGTACCACACGGTGCTTTGATTCTGAAACCCAACCGGCATGGAGACGGAGAGCCAGTAATCAATGTCTGTGCTCCAAAGAAGTCGACCATATTGGTGGATGTGCACATCTTCCAAGTCAACCGTGGTGATGTTCGAGTTCATGCGGTATTCCGAGCCGGCGAGGACAACCAGACTCTTAGATTGGCATTCTCCATTCAGCGCATCCGCAATAGTCACGGCATCATCGGTGCCGTCGTCTCCCGGGCTCACGTAACATAGCTTTCGATCCTGTTCTTCGGCCAAGCGCTCCCAGTGATCAAGTGGGGGGACTGAAGCGGGGCCAGACACTTCATCCAAGCCCAAAGGTATTTGGTTTTGGATTGCCGCCGGGATAAGAGCAAGTACAATCAGCAGTCGCATGTTTTCTGGGTAAAAAAGCCAATCACAAGGGGATTTGTCAATTAGAAGGCAAAAGACACGTCTTAGTCGAGCTTCCACCGTGGTGCGATGATGATGATGATGATGATGGTAATCTTTGCGGGCCGGATGAAACGAGATTAACCGTAAAGCATCAGATGACTCCGATCGAGGTGGCTGGGTGGTTAGTTCCGTTAGCCCAACTAATAGCCGACACTGGGCGGCGCTCTGGGCAGGTACATCGCTGATGTCACAAAGTTCGTTACCCCGCACATGAGAAGGCCAACCGGATTCCGACCTAACATGTGGCGTGCGAGGGGCAAATCTTCTGTCTCATCAATGTTACAAGATTCTGCATTACAACAGGAATCTTGATTTATGACGAGCTGGCATGGTGTTGGTCGATGGATAGGGCTGAGATTCAGGATCAACCACACGCCAATCAAGTGACACCTACCTACAGTTCCCTAATTGAGCATATGGGGAATATCCCACCAGAGCCCCGCACACCATCAGCTTCAGTGCAAAGCAGAAATGTCAAAGGGTCTAATTATCGGGATATCCTGATGCTACCGGGCCCAGGTTGTTACATAATGAACAATTCAATATCACTATGAGTAGAAAACTGACCCATCGGGATGTACCTCCTCAGAGTACAGAGGTGAATATTAATTTGAGCCACCTAAGCTCAACTTCCAGAACGGCTCTCGCCACCGCAGGGGCAATTATGAGGACTTTTGCTTCCACGGCAGAGTCAGCCGTACAAAGTTTGCCACAAAAAGACAGTTTTCCTTTTCTGAGACCATTACCTATGTATTTGGAGCTTCTTTTTCACGCAGACTCGGGCTTAGTAAGCGGAGAGAGAAGATCAAGCAAGAACAGTATCTGTGAGGATATTGTGGTGGTACAGGGGTCAGAAGCCCATACTTATGACTTATGCATCAATCCAGAAAGTATCCTTATCCAGCTCGGTTTTAATCCCTGTCAGCACCAGTCGCATTGAGTTAAGAGTGAAGTATTTGTTAGGGCCTTGTCTCGGCACAGTTGTTGGACACGGCAGGGGTAATTCGCTCACGAGGCTTCCTTTCAATTGAGGGTGGATCAAGAAGCTCATGATTCTATTGACTGAGGGCAAAATAGACCCCGGCTCTACGAGGCAGTTATCTCCGCCTGCCATCTATCGGAGCGGGGGCGGGGCTTGCAACGCTGTACGGTGACAGTTGTACCCCTCTCTGAAGGAGGCAATCCAACAACAGTCTTATATCCAACGATATCCTTCAAGACCCTGATCCCTGACAATCCCTGACAGCACATCCTGCAACCACTAAAACAGCAGCGCCCAACAAGTCCCCGTCTCAATTACTGACTCAACCTAACAAGGTCCGACAAGATGGAATCCCATTTCAAGCTACTACAGTTCCCCAAGGAGCTCCGTGTCGCTATATTTTCTTATCTTCATACCAGCGACATCTACAATCTGCATGCAGCATGTTCATCGCTGAAGCAAGTGCTACCCCTGCGCTTTGACCGAGTCTTCTTGACCAGCAATCATTGTAATATTTAGGTATTCCGAGCCATTGCAGATTCTTATTTGATAGTTTTGTGCGAGGGCAATCGCACAGATGGACTGAAAAGTCTATATGTTCCATGCGCAACCGTGTTGATGTGTTGCTATTCTCAAAGGAACTCAAAACATTGATCTCAATGTAGTTATTGATGATCATGACCAGATTATTGGGGTTATCGAGTGGGAATATGCCTACGTTGGGCTAATATAGGGTTTTTTGGACTCGCCCTGGTGGCTACTTATTGATGTGCCCAAGATGGAGACAAGGGTATTGATGATTGGACTTGTGTCCACGAGGAACGACTGCCAGCCTGGCTATTGGTGATAGAAGAGGCGGAATAAAACATGGGTCTCGCGTCTCTGCTGCTTTCAGCATATATGAGAGAGAGTTGGTCAATGGGATGCTTCTGGCTTAACTATGCTGCTAGGATAATTTGGGCATTGGACACCATCTACTTGAAACATTTGGATAAGAAGTTCTTTGGTTAGCAAGAGAATAAGATTCCCATGGCTGGATTGTGGAAAAGTAGGGTGTATCTTTTGAGTGAAGAGGAACGTTTAGCGATGGCGCCGCTAGTGGAAATCAAGATGGAAGAATCGAAGTAACGAATTTTGGTCGAGCGGGAGGATGAAGCAGCAAGTCAGCGTTTGTCTCGTTTTCTTTTCGATTAATTACGTCGAGTTCAACCTTTACTCGAAGAGTGGTTTTCTTGTCCTTGAGTACGTCGTCAAGAAAAGTCTTTTTTAACATCTCTATTGTAATTTTCTTTACTTTAGAAATACTTTGAGAGGCAAGTTTTCACTAGCAATAAGTTACAACGGATGATTCAGGTCATGGATATTCTAGAGGAGGTTCTAGTTGAGATGCTGGTCAAACCTGGTTTGGCAGAAGAAGGGCAACGGAACCATGGATCGAGCCGTCTCTGCCTTTCATTATGAGAAGAAACGCTTCACTAGGCTCTTTTCCCAACTCCCGTGCCTCATAAGGAGATCTTAAGCCCACAAACATTAACATATAGAAGTCAAGACAGTAGGTACTTGGTCTTCGAAAGAGTCCAAGCTAACAAAGAACAAGCTCGCCTGATTAGTTAAGTGTTTCACGAGTAGCAAGTTGTGGCGTTTGAGATGACGAAACTAACCAAATGGATACAGACGCATGGATTTTCAATCCTCCAGTTAACCAAGCCCTAGGTGACAGATAGCCTTTTTGGGGACTTTCATGTGATAGCCTTCGTCTATAATGTGTGTAAAGGCCTAAGTATCATGTTTATCACTGATACGTGAGACCTAATCAATGAGGAACAGCTCCGGACTCATGCACTGTTGGGTTGTCGGCTGTCAATACAAGTGAGGCCACGACTGGCAGCGAAATCGGATTCAGACTCAAGTGAGATGATAGCAGCATTTAATTTAGGCCGGTCGGCGGACTTGCATTGGAAAGCGAAT
Source organism: Calonectria pteridis (assembly GCA_022837005.1). NCBI lineage: Eukaryota > Fungi > Ascomycota > Sordariomycetes > Hypocreales > Nectriaceae > Calonectria > Calonectria pteridis. The sequence goes on from JAKZGU010000034.1 coordinate 13,799, forward strand.
AGACCTGTTTCCGGATGCGATGGAGGTTAAGTGCCCTGTCCGCACTTGAGCTAATTCGCACTCAGGCCTTTCAGACGTTTAGCTCAGCTTTAGGATTTGGATTTTTCCAGATCTGATCTAACTTAAATGAGTGAGCCTTACTAGATACTCAGTTTTGGTTACACAAAATTATTTGATGGCCCCTTATATGAGGATGAAACCAACAATACTAAGCATTCGCATGGTTTCTTATGGTATACGCGGTTTTCGCCGCTCGCTTCTTTCAAGCCATTTTATCCCTGGGTTGGATAAGAAGGGAGAAAGAGAAAGAGAAAGAGAAAGAAGCAGAAGGAAAATTAGGGGAAGGACAGTCATGAGAACATTGTTGAATTAAAGTTGAATACCTAGGTTCTTGACTCTTGAATCGTGGCTTGAGTGAAAACTTGATTATCTTGCAACTACGGATCTACAGATTCCAGTTCATTGAACCTTGCCTCTCGAGTCAACAGACCATATTTCCTCAATTATTCCTTTCCGACAGGCGTAGTAGACATCATGTAGGTTGATTGTAGGATCGATATGACTGGGAATCATATGGATCCTATCGCCAATTTCCAATGCAGGTGTCCCTTTGTTCCAGCTCAAAGAACCGTGCTCATCCCCTAGAACACCATATAAATATCGAGAATCGCTACACTCTGATAAACCACTATCAGTGGATAGGGATTTGAGACCACTATCAATTGTAACTTGATGTTCACCTTGCTTGCTGACGACCGTAGACAGAATAGTGAGGCTGTTGGAGAAGAAGGAACCAACGGCGTTGCGGTAGTCAGTGTCCATGAAAATGAAGGATCCAGGCTGCAGCTCGGTGACGCCAGGAACAGTGGCACAGAACTCGGCCGTCCCAGTCCCGCCTGTAGTGACGACGCTCATATCAAACCCTTCCTGGCGCAAAACTTCAGCCGTATCTGTCAGAATCTTCATGGACACAAGACATTGGGACTTGCGGTCGTCGGCGTCGTGAATGTGTTGCAGGTGGCCCTCGTAGCCTTGAATACCGATAACGCGAAGGTGTAGAAGTGTACGTAGATGACGTGCAAGTGCCAGAGCGGGAGCGCCTGGCGCGACCCCAGTACGATGCAGGCCGACATCTAAGTCCACAAGAACTGCGATAGGTTCCGGGATACCGGACTGGGCCAGCGCATTGTTGATGGCGGTAGCTCCCACTTCACTATCAACCACAATACGAATGCCGCGGTGCTTCCGAAACAGCTCGACAAGTCGCTTGACCTTGGCTGGGCCGATAATTTCGCAGGTGATGAGCAGATCGTCGAAACCCGCAGCTGCAATGGCCTCGGCCTCACTAACCTTGGCCACGCATCCCCCCTTGGCTCCCGCCTCCACCAGCTTACGGGCTAGCACAGCACTCTTGGTCGTCTTGAGATGCGGTCGGATATTTAGGCCTGTTGGCAGAAGACGCTCCATCAACTTTCTGATATTGCTCTCCATTAGGTCTAAGTCAACCACCATGGATGGAGTGTCCAGGCTTTCCAGCCTATCACCGACGGCCGGGGCATACATGATTGTCTTCTTTCTTCATTTCAGGAACAAAGCGATGACAATATAACGGCACTGAAAATGGGGTTGGTTCAGGATTATGTATCCCGGTGTCTACATCTGGCTCCGTTGTACGATGCCAATGTAACGTAGCAGATAGCGAAAGTGGGCTATTGGCCCATTTTGGCGCAGATCAACCACCAACAACTGCGGGGGCTGACTACTACCCCACGTTCAGTTGTCTTGTGGCGATAAGCAACCGATTTTGCATTTACTCTACAGTACTCTTGCTGAACTTCACGCGCAAAATAAGCCATATTAAATGATGGGTCAATGCTTTGCATCGCATTATGTAGGTGTCGCAGCTCAACCATGCATGATTCTATAAAGAGCCTCACAGAATATCGTAATAGCTCGAGACCCAGCGGCCAGCACAGCATCCATTGCGATAAATGGATGCGGCTGGCCTTTCATAATGTTTATGTCTGCCTTGACCCCATTTGCTTCAAGCTTTTGTCCAAATTGCTCACCTTCACTGCGAAGTACATCTAACTCGCCAAGCACCATGGTTGCTGGTGGCAGTTTAGTCCAGTCGCCCGCCCAGAACAGAGGGCTCGCCTCTGGACTGGACCAATCTTCTTTCATGGGCAGGTAGTGGTGGCGGTACCAGAGCATCTTTAGTGCCGGGAGGGCTGGCGTGAACTCATTCTCTTTCCACGAGACGTTGTTGCTGATGTCAGCGGTGTTGTCCATGACGGGCACCGAGAGCAACTGCAACAAAAATTCCGGTGATCCTCGAGTCACAGCTCGCTGGCACATGATTGCAGCCAGGTTTGCACCCGCTGAAGAACCCCCTGTAGCCATCTTGGTTATATCTAAACCAAGCATGTCCTTCCCTTCTCCTATGACCCAGAGCACTGCTTCCCAGGAATCAAGCACAGCAGCGGGGAAAGGGTCCTCTGGGGCAAGCCTGGTTGGCACGAAATTAGTGGAAATACTTGGAAATAGAAAGTATCACATACCGGTAATCTACAGCTACAACAACGCATTCTCCCCTAGCGCACAAGTGTGAGGCAATAACGTTCTCTGTATCAATTGTTCCCAGCACCCAACCACCGCCGTGGAAATACACACAAACTGGCCATCCTGCGGCAGGTTTCTCTCCGTCCGGGGTAAAGCATCGCACTTTGACGTTGGGTCCCTCGCTTTCCTTCCGAGAGATCGAGTAGTCAACAGTATTGCCTACAGGGTGCAAAGGCCCGCTTCCCGGGATGAGAATACCACTGGATCTCGAAGCTTCGATAGGCTGTAGGTGCACTTGCTGTTTGTCATATATGCGCTGGTTATAAAATGCCGCATACTCGGCATCGATGCGGTCAACAACCGAGCTGTGCAAAGGATAAGGTGGTTGAGAGGCCATCGTGGGTTGCTTCACCATGGCTTCTCGGACTTCCACTTTGGTGGTTTCCGGTGAGGGGCGGACGATTTTATACAAGTCGGGCATCTCCACTCGCCGCTCTCCACTCTCCGGTGTCGGCTCCATTTATCTGCGACATGGTATGAATTGGCGGGTTTGTACGTGCATGGGTCGCAATCATCTCTCATTCACAGCGCACTCCGGCTCTCCTCAAACCAACGAGTGCTAGGAATACTAGTCTGTCATTGAATCATTGTTCGCATTACAAACTTCAAACTGAAAAAAGAAAGAAAAATACGCTAAAAGCCCGATCCCGATTGAAATCAACCAAAGCGCCTGTAGCACCCTGTACGATACGTTATCAGCGTACTGTGCTGTGCAGGTGTCATCCCTAAATAGCCTGAACCACACCCAAATGACCTTCCCAAAAAAGATACAGATAGGCGGTGATAGGTATTTGTATCAGCAGCTAAAAGGGCTGCCTTCCCCGCACTCACTCCAACCTCTTCAACGTCTCTGTTCGCATAATGATCCATCATCTCATCAATTTTCATTATCAAATTTCAGAAAGGCTTCAAATTGGATACTGTTCTAGCCGCGATGGACGGAATCAAGGATGACGAGAATCTTGCCACCATTGACGGCACAGAAATGGGAGATGCCGAAGATACGGCGCGCGTCATTGATCACCAAAGCGAAAGGGCTCTTTGTCGAAAGTTTGATCTGCGACTCATGCCAATGCTAGCGATAATGTGTACGCACCATGAAGCCCAAACCAATAACTTCTAGTAATCATGCAGAAAAGCTAATTCTGCTAGATCTTTTCAACGCACTAGACAAGGGCAACTTGGGAAACGCCGAGACGGCAGGACTTAGCGATGGTATGATCACCATCCCCAAGGTACTGGAGCGACTAACATACTCACAGATCTCAACTTCAAACCAAATCAGTACAATCTTTTAGTTTCTATCTTCTTCGTCCCATACGTGGTATTTGCCCCTTTTGTCGCAATCATCGGCAAGCGATTCGGGCCAGCTCGCGTATTACCCATCCTAATGTTCACATTTGGATCCATGACATTACTGGCCTCGGCCGCTACCAATTTCGGATGCCTATTCGCATTGCGCTTCTTCCTTGGTATGGCGGAGTCTGGTTTCTTCCCTCTTGTAATTTACTATTTGACGACTTTTTATCGCCGGGGAGAACTTGCTCGCCGATTGGCTGTATTTTATGCAGCATCCAACATTGCGAATGCATTTGTACGCTATTTCTTTTCCTCGCTTTTTCATCTTTGCTTTTCTCGCTACTCCTTCCATTCTCGTGCAATATCGCTTAATATTCCTGTCGTATGCTAACCCTTTATAGAGTGGCCTTCTTGCGTACGGTGTTTTTCAGATCAAATCAAAAATGTTCGTTTGGAAATATCTCTTCATTATTGAAGGCACCGCATCGGTCTTATTTTCTATTTTTGCTTACTGGAAGCTGCCCCGCAATGCTGCCGCAGCCACCTTTCTAAATGCCGACGAGAAGGCGCTCGCTTTCCACCGCATTCAGGTTGATTCATCTTCTGTTGTAGCCGAGGAGTTTAATCTTAAAGACTCGCTATCCATCTTCAAGCAACCAACGACATTCGCCTTCCTCCTCATCGAGATTTGCCTTGGTGTCCCGATTCAGTCTGTGGCGCTCTTCATGCCTCAAATCATTCAGCGGCTACAGTACAGTACCGTCAAAACAAACCTTTACACAGTGGCACCTAACGTTGGGGGTGCTGTAATGCTACTTATCCTTGCCTTTAGCTCGGATTTACTGCGTATTCGGTTTCCCTTCATCATGCTAGGTTTCACCTTCACTTTCATTGGGTTTATACTATACGCTTCTATTGACGACGTTCAGGCTCAGCTACAACTGGCCTACTTTGCATGTTTCATGATGGTCTGGGGCACCTCAGCACCCTCTGTCATCTTGTCGACCTGGTACAATAACAATATTGCACATGAAGGCCGCCGAGTTCTTTTAACATCTGTCGGCGTTCCCTTGGCGAACGTAATGGGACTTGTCTCAAGCAACATCTTCCGTGAGAAAGAGAAGCCCAAATATGAAACAGCACTAATTACTACGGCCATCTTTGGGGCTGTTGGGTGTCTCACTGCGGGCTTGCTAGGCAGCTATATGGTTTATGATAATTACAGGAGGAACCGCAGCGCTGGAAGGAAAACAACAGCAGCTGATGTTCCTACTCAGAGGCTCCGTGAAGGGCCGAGTGTTGCTGAGTTTCGCTGGATTCTGTGAATAATACGAGGCCATTGACTTAATCCTCTGATTACAACACCATTCATTCACTACTTTATGGGAGTGACTTGTCCCAAAGCCGTTGACTATTTACGAATGCTTCGGATTTTTTTATTAGATAAACACTCGCATCATTTGCTATTTTCACAATCTCTTATTGGGAGGTCATGAAAGGTTGTGATGATGGATTTGTTGACCACCAAGCAATTTTCCAAACACGATTCTGAATCTCCGCTGGCGAAGATATCAGGTAGTGTCTGCGATGTTAGACTGTTCCCCTTCCTGAGGGAAAATATCATGATGCACGGCGTGAGACTTTTGTCTCAATCAGTTTCGAAAGTGGATGGAATAGTCTCTGTCTAATAATCCTCGCTTAGCAAATGGCTTTAATTCAAAACATGGGTGCATTCTCGATCAAAGCATTATGGATTCATGTACGGAATCATTAGTGACAAAAATAACAATTGAGGCTTCACTTTGAGTCATATGATCGACCGAGTGACGATTTAGCAGTTTTCCGGCTTTCTTGACAAATAATGCATGTGATGTGGACGTCAGACGTGTCGCGCGTAAGTCAACATTACAGTTGCTACCGAAAAAGCGCGTTACGTGGCGAACAGCCAGGCTTTAGTGGTGGCGTTACGTTACAGAATCCGGCCGGTCGCCCCAAAGCCGCTCTCAAGGTCTCGAGCGAACGGTCGAAGGTGAAGTAGAAATCGTCAACGTCACAAAAGATCGTAAACTCGTCGCCGGTTCTTGACCAATAAACCTACGTGGACTCGGACGCCGCGCTACGTAGTCGAGGTTGTGCCGTATCCGGATGAGGAGCGATGTTGGATGGTGGTGCGCAGGAGGTGAAGAAGTATGGCATTTGCCTCGCGGACCCAGTGCAATATTGACTTTGTGCTAGCGAGCGCTCAGCGGCCTTCCTTGCGGTTTAGCTGATCTAACAACCAAACGATTACCGACTAACGGGCCGAGATGCACTTCCCCGGTCGACAAATCTAGCCATTTGAGTCATTGCTCATTTTGCACAATCTGTGAATGCCGCTAGGACGCGCCCGAGGTTCGCCCCTAAGTCTAGCGCCGCCCCCTGAAACGAAGCGCGGCTGGTCGACGGCTTGAAGCTTGGCACACAATCGTTCGATGGAATGACTTGTCATGCCCAAGCAGTGGCATGATTGCGAAGGCTAGCATTAGTCTTCAACCGTCCAGCCTCGCAGTCTATTTATTAGGATACCAACTGCGGCCTCATTTCACAAATCAGACGTGCGGACCGAAAATGTTCAAATGACGGACGGAGGACACCCACGATTGTGCATTGTGGCGTGGCGGTCGAAGCGCCGACATTTCTCTTACTAATCGCGGGGTTTCCTGCCACTAGATTGTCGTCTTCGCCCAAGCCGTCCTCGCCCGAGTCATCTTTTTCCACCATTGGGTAATCTCGTACTGCACACCTTTCGGCAGCTGAAAATTCCCTGGCTTCATGTGATGGGACTAATCCCAATGGCGAAAAATGCTACGTCGATCAAGGAGCCTTCAATGTAGGCCAGTTTAGCTACGTTTGGTGATATGAGCTTTTCCGAAATTCGACAGGCCGCGGGGAGCCTTCGTTCATTTTGAGACTGGAACCACTGTGTTCGGACCGCTTTGGGGCAACTTCTTTCTGACGTGCAGGATTTGGTCTTGGGCGGCGGCCTTCCAAGGTCCAAGCGTCCAACCGGGGGATCGTCAGCAGATTGATCGACATCCAGGGGGTAGACAAGGTTCGCGCTCCGAGAGCCCGCCGTTCCCAAATAGGCGCATAGCAGGTGTCCTGCGATAGAAAGTTGGTTAGACAGGCCGCAAGCGAGGTCAATGTTTTGTGCCTGAATCAAGATACCTAATCAAAACCTGGGAGAAATTGATTGCGGTTGGTCTGCGCAAGGGCCGGAAGCTAATCCCAATCGCGCGACCTTCCAGGAGCACATCAAGCGGGGCCAAAGCGCCACTAGTGAAGGCCCTGTCTTAGTGTCAAACTCAGATGAATGTGCGCCCTGAGCCACGAACGCCTTTTCACACTGAAGAAGACCAAGCCGCGTTGCTAAAATGCATTATCCTCAATGTATCGGAGAAAAGCGACCAGGACCCAGGGACGTGGCGTTAATGGTCTCGGGTCCAAGCTCGGCTCTCGAAGTGCCGTGTTCCACAAGCCTAGCAGAAGCCGATGAATTTTACAAATGCTGGGACCCTTAATCCAATAAAGAAAAGGCAGGTCCCATCCTCCTTCATGTTCCTGGATCTCCTCAAGCGGTTGCCAAGACCATCTAGCCCCCATTGCAAATATTCCATCCCGTCAAAGCCATGATAACCTTGCTTTCCCCTAATTTCGTGCTCGAAAAGGTCACGACATATGACTTGATCGTTGCGTCCACTGCCTGGGGGTTTACTCTGGGCATTGGGTGGCTAACAACATGGACAGCCGCGAAGCAAACAGCAAGTGTCTATCGTCGACGTGGTCTTTTGGTATTTCGAAATGCGTACATTTGGATGATTTGGCTTGAAATCTCTGTTTGTCTTGGCTTTGGCGTCATCTGCTTCATGTATCTTTTGGACGTGATACCGCCGAGGTGAGTGACTTCTTTCCACATTTATCACAGTTTTGGCTTTGCTAACATTTACAAACAGTTTTGCATTCTACTTTTGTATCCGTATGTTATAACTCCTAATCTAGCGCATCCTGTTCGCTTCTAGATTCTTTTGACTGACCTGACCGTTCTTGCATCAGTGACGCTCTGGGCGCTGCAGGTGAGTTTAACCGTGGGTGTGGCGATCAACTGGACGTATCTAAAAGTCAAGCAGGTCCAGTTTTTATTGCAAATTATTATCAATCGCTGCGCAATCCTTGTCCACGACAAAAAGTCCATATGGCGGGTCAAATACGGCGTTGCCGCCCTGATTACAACCATCAATGTTTCGGTCTACTGTATTTGGATACCTGCCAGGTTACAGGTATCTGAGAGGTACATACACATTAACGATGTATGGGATCGATGCGAGAAAGTCATATACCTGATAGTCGACGCCTGTCTCAACTTTCTCTTCATCCGCATCGTAAAGAAGAACTTGGTCGAACTCGGTCTGAGCAAATACGACAACGTCGTCAAATTTAACCTGTTCATCATAGGCTTCTCGCTGAGCATGGACGTCCTGATCGTCTCAATGATGAGTCTGAAAAACACATTCGTGTAAGAATTCCCCCATTCCCATGCATCCTCTGTCATGATATCCATGGTTAGACATTGTCGTACTGATCAAGATATCCTTTCTCAGATATATGCAGTTTCATCCGCTTGCCTACATTGTTAAGCTCAATATCGAGATGTCAATGGCAAGATTGATCGCAAAGATTTCCAAGTCTTCGTCTAGCTCATCTGATTACGCCATGTCTCGATCTCGTGGGACCCGTGCGGGCGACAAAACATGGGAGGACAGAGGCGATGACCGCGAAAATGCTAGAAGTAAGGCATGGCCAACCGTTACAACTACGGTCGAGATGCATACATTAGAGGCTCAACCTTCGACGGCGCCCAAGGCACAAATCGGGTTTCATCCTAATGACACTGACGAGCTGCTTCGAGAGTCTCTGCCTTACTCTGTGCAAGTCCAGGCTGCATATGCCACGTCTGCAAGCACGTCCATGCATCATGGCAATCGATCGGCCAGTAGTAGTGAATTCAGCGGGGTTGTTGGAGCAGCCCAATGAAGTAGCTGCCATCGTCACTTGGTCAACTGGATTTTATATATAGTCTGCTTTCTTCTGTTTGTAGAAATGAATTTCACCATGACTGAAGCCTTTTCAAGTATTGTGACTGTGCATGCCTCGTCGAAATTTGATATTGTGCATCTAACAGACGAGAGGGTTCTGCGTGTGTGATCTGATGTAATGAGTACGCGGCCTGGTGAAAATGCTTGGCCATATTGTCGCGGGGAGTGTGACATCGTGAGCTGTGGAGGATGTGTTGTTGAAGCCGTCACGGATCTCGTCAAGCCCGTAATGGGCACAAGGCGGGAGTAAAATCAAAAATCGAGTCACTCAGGGAGACCTCTTATAGATAATGGGTTTTCCAAGCTGTACTCCGGACACTCTGATGCTTTGCGGATCCGCAAAAGGGGCACGGGCTCGGCCTAACGGAGACAGCGTCTTCATCACGGTGCATACTATTGGCATCACAATCATTAGCGTAGGGGATCCAACTGCGGATCCGCACATCGTGAAACCGTGAAAACAACCAAGACCGTTTATTACTACGCAAATTTCTGCAGTGTTAGAAATAGCATAAATGAACGAATAGATTATAGAGATGGAGCAGTGCACTTAACATATACCGTAGTCCCCGCTCCAAAATGCGAAGTGCCGTGTTTACGAGCTCGAAGGTCAAATGCTGTATATTCCTTTGTTGGATTTTGATCCAATCCTGAGTGCAAAGTGACAGAAACCAGGCAAGCTTTTTTTAGTACGAGGTTATAACATGATCTTCAAGTATCATAGGCATTATCTCTTTCCATCAGTTGCTAGGGAACCGCAAGTTTTGTGCATTCTTCGTCGACCGTGCTTTTGGACAGGACAGGTCTGTGCGGTAGCTGTATCCCCTCTCCCTCCCTACTCACATGAGCTACATGGCTGAGATTGTCAAGCTTTTGAAGACTCCAGCCTATTTAGCAATCACCACCATGAGCAATAACTACATGCTCATGAATCCCAGTGTTCCAGTGCACTTCATTCCTTCATCATTACATGTCGCATTTTTTCTGGGATTTCTCATTGCAGCATCAGGTGGCTTCCTCCTTAGCTTTACATATGATGGATTTTTAATTGACGCTCATGGATTTCATTTTGGTAGCCAGTCGAAGATAGATCTCTTAGCGACTGATCTTTGAGCAAATAGATAGCCCCCGGTATTTTTAGATCTTTTGAGCTTTCATCGATCGGACCTTGTGACATGGCTCGTACACCTTATCTCCAGTCCTCTCCATACCTACCCTATTATCGGCAGGTGGTGGGTAACATTGTTCACGCAAACAGATGATATGGAGAACGCAGACGAAATCTTCCGTATCACAAGATAAACCCAGAGCACAAGCCAGTTCCGTCCCCCGCCACTGGAGAACGGAGGAAAAGTCCACGAGACCCAGCAAGAGCGCATCAAAGCGCTTAGGGAAGCCCTACTAGAGCGCAGGGCCCAGTGAGATGACATAATCGACACCTAGGAGGGAGACTTACAAGAGGTAACTTACTTAGACATGATAGTATCACCCGATGAAGCGAAAGATGGTGCCATATGCTTAGGCAATACCTTCCCTGGGATCTATAATATAACAGTATAGCTCCTACAAAGCTACTAGCAGCACATCGGCGAGGCAGTCCAAAGAATTTATGAGGGATGCTGAAAATCGGATATTACCCACTGGCCCTTAAAAGGGCGAAGGTGGTTATGATACCAAAACCAGGGAAGAGACACTTGTCAACCCCCCGGGCCAGGAGACCCATATTACTCCTCTCTTATCTTAAGAAGGGCTTGGAAAGACTAATATTAAGGAGAATGGCGTTTGCCGTAACAGAGATGTATATAATCTGCCCGCAGCAGATTGGAGCCCTACCCAAAAGGTCCGCGGTGGACCTGGTTGTGGCCCTAGCGCATGATATTAAGCAGGCTTTCTTATCTAGATGCGTTGTAATTCTTGTTATAATAGATGTTAAGGGCGCCTTCGACATAGTCATAAGGAATTGCTTAATTCGCAGATTGAGATAGTAGGGTTGGCTGAACACGTGGGTAAGGTGGGTTGAGTCCTTTACGGTCTGCCTCTAAGAAATAGTAACCACGGACGCTGCACTTAGCTGTGAGCTCTCATAGGGGTCCCCCGCGTCGCCCATCCTCTTCCTACTCTATAATAAACCGATCTGCTGTATGGGAGATATGCCCTTGACGTTGCTGGATGTGCAAAGTATTAAAGCAACATACTGAAACCTTGACCCTGCATGAAGATATGGCTATGCTGATGATATAACCATGCTTAGGATTGGAGCTGATCTTGACGTGACTATAGAAGCGGTCTCCAAGGATATGGAGCAACTTATAAAATGGGGAGAACAGAAAGGGGTTGGCTTTGACCTTGGCAAGACCAAGATAATGCATTTCTCACGGAAGCGGAATGATAAACTTAACCTAGTGGTTCTACTTAGCATAATACCGAAAATATTAAACAAAGATATGAGATGGCTTGGTATATGGCTAGACCATAGGCCCAAGTGGAATATAAATATAAATAAATAGACAGCTTAGGTGAAAAAGATTATAGGACTTTTGAGAAGCATTATAAACACCAAGGTGGGCCCTCTACCATCATGTGTACGCAGAGCAGGCAAAGCATGCGTGGATCCAACCTTACTCTATGGAGCTAAGGTATGGTACCTAGGTCATAGCATAGATAGCAAACAGTGATATAGCGTGGTAGCCCTTGCAAAGAAACCAACAAGGACGTATAAGGAGTCCCTGCACGCTATGATGCTATTATGGAGAACAGCACCTATAGCAACGCTGTACCGCGAGAGCAGCCTTCCACTACTTGACCTGCTATTGGAGACCAGTAGGGGCAGATTTGCAGCACGGCTACAATCCATTGATAAGGACCATCTCCTCACCATTAGGGCACTCTCCCCAGCAAAGAGCGGACCGATGAGGCTACAATACGCAGCGGCCATGTACCCGCATGCGCCCCGATTGATCCTACTCCCATCCTAACCCCCAGCTTGACTCCCAAAAACCACCGAAGAAGACGTAGCCACTACTTTCTAGGACTGGCTTGACTTCAACCCTGATCGGGAAGCGTTAGTATATATAGACGGCTCAAATAGCAAGAATGGCGTTGGCTTTGGATATGTAATACAAGGAGGCAACTACATAGTCGCGATAGGCTGTGGTGGGCTCAAAAACGCCGAAAGTATTCAACGCACGAGTTGTCGGCAGCTATCCTGGGAGTTCTTGTCAGACTGAGTGAGTCATCGCAATAGGCAAGCCAAGGAACACTGGGATGTAAGCATCCTCTGGTGCCCAGGCCACATGGATATTGAAGGCAACGAACTGAAAGATGCCTATGCTAGGCTAGGCTGCCATAACAGCGACAAGAACACATATAACATAAAACCGATATTAGCATACGTGCGGCGGAAGCCACGAGCCCAAGCCAGTACAGATTACTCCGAGTGGTGGGAACAGAACACACCAGAATCATGCCTCCCCCTAGACCTAAAGGCCAGCTACAAGTGCCCAAAAGAACTACCCCTAAAAAGAACTACCCCTAAAAAGAACAGCGCTCCAGCGCCTCCTCGCGGCAAGAACAGATTATGGTGGCTTTTTCTTGTACCATGAACGGATGAACCACGAGGAGGCTGGGGTAGACTGCACATGTAGTCGCTGGAAAAATGCCCATCACCCATTCTCCTGCAGGAAGGTTCCCCCAACGAAACGAATGAAGCTCGCCCCTTCACCGCTGCAGGCCATCCCCCAGACCATAGGCAGTTATTGCCATGAATTCGCAAAACTCATAGTAGCAAGTCACTTCTTTGAGCGAATATGCCCCTAGCATCGAGGCGAAATGCCCCCACAAACTCCTTTTCTAGCCCAGACGGCACAGGCAGCTAAGTGCGTTGTCAGAATTCATGGTGAAATCTTGTATTGGTTATGTAAGAATAGAATTATGTATGAAGAATGGGAAAGCAAGACTTTGGGACGGCAGCCCGCTTTTTATTATTATTGTTTGAGTTCGGCAGCCCAGTTCTTCAGCCTATAGAGGTATCTGAAGTGTGGTCTGAACCATCTCCGTTGGTTGAAGCTTCAGCGAACCTTGGTTCTGTACCTGGAAGTCCGACATTTATAGCCTTTTATAATGCATTATGAAATGTCTGATCGTTCGGTATTACAGGCTGCAGTGCAGATCGTTGACTCGGGCCGACCAGGGTTCGAGAACCCTTTGAGAGTCGCTTCATTGCAATCGTATTATTTTGGTTACTGTGAGAAGGTCGGGCAGGGGTCTCATTTTACATATTCTCATTGCCTTGGGCCTTGTGTCAACCCCGATCCTCGCTATGATCTTTCCTGAGTAGTGAATAAGCCTACGGCTCAATAAAGATAACGGGTAAAGAATAAGAAAAGGGGGAGCAAAGGTGAAGTGGGGTGAGCAAGGGTGATCAGATGGTGAGCCAACAATATTCAGGTCTGGATCTTTGAGATGTGAAAACGATAATAGTTTGCGTTGAGATTCGGGTGGTATTACTTCGCAATGAGGCATGTTTTGTCGACCTCAACATGGATGTGATACCGCAGCAGCGGCTGGAAGACAGTGGAATCGAATGGCGATCAGAACACAAAACGTTAATTTGAATGAATATTAGATGATTCGTATGCTCAATTGATAGTAAGCATAAATAGTGCATTTTTAAGGACTTTCTACTTCAATAAATAACTTCAGTGCGGCCTGGAGGTTTAACGGCAGAACTCAATTTGAGGCCAGAACCATTTTTATGCATTTTCTAAAGATCTGCCTAATTCATGTGATATCCAAGAACGGGTATTAAGCCATCCAAGTTGCGGTAAATTTTGTGATTCAAAAACTCATGGAACTCATGTGCTGCTCTTCTGGTGTGGGCTTCTTGGCGCAGAAGTCTTCCTTCTCAGCATGAAGTCCCAGATTGCAAACCCAGTTTCAGCGAGGTGAATGACAAAGAATGGAATGAGATTATACTGCCACCCTCTCATGATCCGTAGGTGTTTTTCAATATCATCCCTCGTTCCAGAATCGACCAGGTCAAGTTTTAAAAGGGCAGGAAACCAATTTTGAGGCGTCCAAGTATCGATATCATATTTCTTGTCCTGAAGAGTTGTGGCATAACGGACATCGATTGACTGGCCCTTGTGATTGTTGGTGACGACAAAAACGTAAATGAGGGCAGAAAAAACGAGGAGGAGGCTGAGGACGTTGGTAACGAGCCAAGCGTTGTATAAACCGATGGTGAGCTTGTGCGGATTGGGCTTCGAACGCAGCCAAAGAATAATGAAGCCGCCGATTCCGATGGGAATGAAGGCTGTTCCTGCCGCACCATTGCTGGTGTGGCCTTGGTCGACAAGGAAATTTTTGGGTTCTCCCCTCAAATCGTGATTCGAACCTCCAGATTTAAAAGCAAACGAGCCACTGGCAGTGCTGTGCAACCATCCAACCATAGAAGAGATAAAGGACAGTTCAATGATTGATACAACCATCAAGAGCGCCAAGGCGACATAGAGCGCGATACGGGCCCCCATTTCGAAGTTGAGGAAGATGCGAAATTGAGGATGCAAAATTACGGGCGAGCCCGCCCGGAGATTTATTTAAAAGCCCAGCCAGCGGCTTATCATTATTAGTGATAACTGTAAGCGTGGCGTTAAGTCCACTTCAGCCCTAGCGCTGACGGCGACTGCTGACGATCCTGCGTTCGGGCGTTCGGGCACCACGTCCGCCCTCAGCTCAGTAAGCCAGTCTACCATTTAACATCAGTGGCGACATTAGTGCTCACTGAGCGACTCAGCTAGACGCCACCACTGGTGCAACTGAGGCGTTTTTTTCATAATCGTGGCCAGTAGCGGTGGAGGCGCTGTTCTCCTGACTGGCTGAGATTTCAATAGTCGCTCTCAGCTCCCCGCGTGTGTTCGGGAAAGCTAGTCTGCTACGGATGCAGAAGTACCACTTATGCTCACATCTCTCTTGTGCAACACAACAGCATTCGGCGAGTGCATGAATCCCCGATGAGATTAAAAATTTCAAGGGATGGGACAAAACAACGTTCGAGTTAGCGTATCCCCTTAATATTCGTCTGCACTAGCCCGAAGTGGGTATTTAGCAGTCGTGGCCATTTTCCAGAACTACCGGTAACCCTTTCCCCAATCTCCATTTCTTACAGCCGGCAAAGAAGTCTGGGTTCATTTATTTTTTGTCGCAGACCGCTATTCTCGCACATCCCAAACCATTACGATTATGTACGTGGCTGACTTATTCCTGATAACGGGATTCCCAAAGTTGAGTCAAGTACCATCCAACCGGCTACATAAACCAGGACCAAAATGGTTCTAGTAAAAGAAATTAGTAACATCTTTTTGGAATCCCTTGGAAAGCATGATTTATCAGGCTTCCTTATTTATTAGGAGGTCCAGCGCAAGAGGAGCGATGCGTTGGGTCACCCTTAGCCTTTGGGTCCAGGGTAATGTCTCGTAAAATACTCACCAATCTCTTTGGTGTTTCTGATAGCGCCACAAATAATGGTTGTGGGTATATAGACAGCTTACTCGAAGCCTTAGTCTTCGACTATCACATAAGAAAAGAGGTGGAGTGGAATCTCCTCAGAAATCTCTGCTATTTATCTTTGTGGAAGCTGGTATGATAAAGTCAGCAAAATATTTAGTTATAGATACCACTCATGATTAGTAAATAGCTATCCCTATCATAAAGCAATTACTAAAGCCACAGTTCAAGAGTCGCAACGGTGGGGGCAGATTACAGACTCGAAGGGATCTTGATCGCACAGCTATTATGTAGCAGTTGAACAGGCTGATTAGGAGCTTGGTGAATTACCTCTAGCTTCTGCCGAATATTAGAGCAAGAACTTATAATCTCTCTAATAATTATGTGTATTCTATCTGGGAATTTCTCCTTTCCCCCGCTCATGGTTCATCGGTAACATTGAGGTCATCAAAAGTCTAGCTACATTTCATATCTATTTCACAAATCAAATCTCTCCAAAGCTTCCATTTAAGCAAGGAACTCGCTAAAGAAAGGGGCAAGGTAGTCACCCTTGCCGAGCTGAACGCCCTCCTTGCGTAGGATAGCGTGGGCGGTGGTGATGTGGAAGAAGATGTTAGATAGTACAAAGCCATTAGCGTACCCGCGGAGCGTCATGTTAGCAGTCTTGACGGGGGGTCAGGCTAACGACGACCTCAGCGTCGGCACGGCCGTTGAAGGTATCCTTGTCGGCATTGGTGAGGATCTCCTAGACCTCGGCGATACAACCCTTCATGGCAGCAATGTCGGGGAAGTCGCGGCCGAACTCCTTGGGCTCGACACCGGTGCCGTGGGCAGCCAGCTTGGAGGCAAGGTCGGTGGCCTTAAAAATCTGGAAGGAAAAGGGCAGCATATCGTCGGCGAGCTTGGCGGTGGCAAACTCGGTAGCTTTCTTGTGGGCGGCGGCCTTGTCAAGGATGCTGCCAAGAGAGGCCATAGCATCTTTGGCCACGGCGATGGAGGCGTCGTACAGGGTGCAGCTCATTTTGGCGGCTGTGGTTTTTGGTTTGGGCTGCTCGAAGAAGGTGTGATGATTGGCTGATTTCTTGATTGTGAGATGGACTGCGCTGAGTAGAAGTTCCTAGGGTGGCTGGCAAGGGGACGGGAATATATATATACCTGCATCGATCACCAATATTTGGCCTCGAAAACTTGTACTCTGCGTGCATCACCATCACGACAATGATTGATATCGCCCGCCCCTAGCGTTAACCCCGCTGCGGATTCGTCGCTCCCCAAGTTCCGTTTTCCGAGCTCCGTGCCGTGGCCAACGGAGGCCGTACGCTGTTCGGCTCTTCATACTTGTCCGACCCTGACAACGACCGTTTGCACATCGCCGCCCCAGATACCGAGCTCTCTTAATCATCCCGCTTCTCTCCACGTCCCCGGACCTTTAATATTGATTATTAGATAAGGTCTGCCTGGGAGCACCGTGTAAAACAGGGCTGTGGCTAATGTAGACTCCTTTTTTGCGTGTACAAAAATGCCGGCCATCGGGACATGCCGATATGATATATCCATTTGGAATGGGACCTCAATGACACCAGTGCACGTAAAGTTTATTCCGAGCAGCCTCGCGCAGCATCCAATGCCGTTGCCGTGAGGACGCAGCCTAGTCCCAAAAGGTCGTTGTCCCTCACGCGCCTTTTTGAGCGAGGGGAAGTATGCAGTGCTGATGCTAGTGAGCCGTGGCTTTTGATCACCTTGCTTCAGCCGCCTCATCTCACTCACAAATGGACCCAGCCACGGGGAATGCTTCGTCAGAAATGAAGATGATCCTTATCAGCCTTCTTCGCCATTACATGGAGCTGTGGCGGGCCACAGCACAACATGACTTCCAGGCAACTTACTCATTAGACCACCATTGGAACCCAAACGCGAGTCGAGCTTCAGCACCAAGGCGCTTGACGGCACTCATGTACCGGAATATCGATACCTAGCTTTAATCAAACGGCGTCCTTATGCGCGCTTCGCCGATACTCCTAGAAACCCAGTCTTTCCGGGCACGAAAATGACGCCACCGCGTTTAAAAGGGTTCCCGAGCTTTGGTACCGGTCTGGGTCAACAGCCTAGCCTAACTTGCTGCTGGCTGTGTCGAACGGTCAAGTTTTTCGCATGCATCACGGAAGACCAGGGTTGAATGGGACAGGACTAAAGTTTGGAAAAGCTTCAACCAAGTCAGAGATGACTATACACCTTGCCATCAGGGTTGCAGATGAGATGTGAAGTCAGGCAAGTAACTTCTACCTTGCACTATGGATTCAAGGTGAATTAAAACGAAAGGCAATCAATTTATGACATGACGGCAGCGGATCAAGCAAGTGTACCCCCGTCCACGTAATGGAGTCACTC
Source organism: Calonectria pteridis (assembly GCA_022837005.1). Classification (NCBI taxonomy): domain Eukaryota; kingdom Fungi; phylum Ascomycota; class Sordariomycetes; order Hypocreales; family Nectriaceae; genus Calonectria; species Calonectria pteridis. The sequence goes on from JAKZGU010000034.1 coordinate 31,744, forward strand.
TCACGATTTGATTGGACTCATTCACCACTTCCAAAAATAGACACATGAGAATAGATTTTGAGGTGTCTGACGTACGTCCTCTCTTGTTTTGATTACTTATATATAGTATATATATAGATTTGTGTGCGTGTGAGTGCGTCCCAGCTCTAATGAATTTAGTAGCCTGCTTTGCCGCGAGTCGCCACGACATACTAAACAGCATATTTTCTCATGACCAGGACTGAAGAAGGCGCAAGTAAAGCGCAAAATCAAGTAGAATCGTACCCTCGCAGCCGTAGACCCAACGCTCCAGTTGCCGTAATTTTCCCCAGATTAAAAGATATTTTATATATGTACACTGCAAATAGCGACAGTTCTTCAAGTTAATTTTGCCACCTTCATTTCGTCGGCGGCGTCGGAGGCCTTATCGAAACCCTTGAAGGCAAGCATGAGACCCTTGTTGATGATGTGCAGGCCGATGGCCAGGCCAATGGCGCCGAGCCCGAACCAGATCCACGGGCGCTCTCCAATCCACATGAGAGCCTGGGTGTCCCCGTGGTGCCACGAACTGGCCTCAAGATCGGTAATGTATGGCAGCAGCTCGGTTGCATTGATGACCTGGACGGCGGGTGTCGGGAGAGAAGGGAGGGTGAGAAGGTAGTCCTTCAAGGCCATGGTCAGGAAGAAGGGACCGGAAGCAACCATGATGGTGGCGTGGGGTAGCAGTTGAGCCCATGAACGAGTGATGTCGTTGAAGAAGACGATTTTAGATAGGACAGTCTTGAAGGCTGGGTGACGCGGCGATGAAATCATCAGGTCATTGGACACACCAGTGGGAGTCGTCGACTTGAAGACGGCGTGGTGCTCTGCGCCGTCGGCCTCGATCTGACCAAAGGGAATGGTCCTGTTGCAAAGGGTATCCATGTCGAGGTAGATGCCACCGAAGTGGTAGAGGATGAAATAGCGAATAGCGTCTGCGCGCTGGATGGGGAAGGCGTAGTTGTCCCAGGTGTCGAGGAACCACGAATACTTGGAGGCAATGAATTCGCGAGCGTTCTCGTCGGTCCAGTGCTGCAGGAAAAGGAGATGGGTTAGCGGGCAAGCAGACAGCAGCGGGTTAGGGTGCGCACCTTGTACTCGAAGTCGGAATATGCCTCCTTGCAGCTCCTCTGCAAGTCAACCCATTTGTCGGGGATGGTGGTGGTGGCGCTGGTCTGGTGCAGGATCCGGGGGATGGCGTGCACCTCGGAGCTGGGGACGGACGACGAGGCGTTGAGAGGCAGGGTGAGGCGGGCGCCGAACAGCTCCTCGTTCCTGCGCAGCAGAGTGATGAGGGGGTTAAACGAGTGCACCAGGAAGGCCACAATCATCAGGTCGATGAGGAACAGGCACACGGCCATCTTGCGCAGGCGAGGGAAGCGCAGCTTTCTGGGCCATGTCGACCATCGCGAGGCCTGGGGCCACTCGAGGCGCTCGGCATCGAAGTCGTCAGAGGGTGCGGCCAGAAGGCTGCGGCTTTGCGAGGGGGAGTTCATGGCGGCAGATGGCTCATCTGCGTTGAGCGGTGTTGACGGGTGATGGTTTTTGTGACGGATGGGACAGCGCTAGAAGGACGCTCTGGTTCCCCCTCTCGCTCGGTTTCGTTTCGGCCGGGGCCCCCAAAATTGTGCGCGCTGTGCTGTGTAGTACCGCACCGTGCTGTCCCGTACCGCGCTGGGCTGCTCTGTGCCTCGGGCGGGCTGTGCAACGGTTTAGCGCAAAAGACCGCGTCACTGCACAATCTTTCTCTCTCAGCTCGGGACTCAGGAGAAGGAAGCGCGTATCCCATCATGGCTTATTGGCCTGCAACGTATGCCCTCTCCACCTTTTCGTATTTGGGGAACGCAAGCGCTAGCCCCCATCAGGGCAAGCTCGCTTCCTGACAATCGGACCTCACGTCAGACCTAATCTGGGCGCCCGCTGTCATTGGCACCGCCCTGGAATTCAGGGGCTGTGCGTGCCCACTGCGTACTGAGGACAATTTGCGCTAGCAAGACAAGCATTGAGATGCGTTGACCCTTGACCCTGCTGGGCCTCAAGAGAGTCGTAACGGAGGCCCAGGGGACCATCAAGGGGGGGGGTGGTAATACGAAAACAAGTCAGTGCCAATCTCCTACAACCTAGTGCCGTTTTGCGTCCTTTTTTTTTTCCTTTCCCGTTTCCATCGTCTTTACGCGCAACGCCTCTTCCTCTGTTTTTCATCTCCCCCGTTTACGCGCATCACAGGCACGCCAACTGCATCCGGAATACGTTCCTGGCACGGCTTGCGCCATAAGACATGATACATTCCGCACCATCAAGTCAACGTCTACGCAAATAACAATCACCGGCGAATCATGGCTCAACCGGATTCGAATTTGGGCGCGCCCCAATTTGCCGCTCACGCCGTTGTAGAGCCTATTGTATGCATCATCACCATCATGACACCGTTCTTCAAGAGCTGCGACTAACCTGCGCCGTGTATTGTAGTTCATTGTTGGTGTTATGGTGGCTTCTTGTTACTTCAACCGTCTCAGAGGTTATCCGATCGTTCCGACGTCAAAACAAGACCAAGGTCTCCTTGGCCTCTCCAAGCTAGAGCCTCACGACGAGGACGATTTACTCGACGACGACTCCGACGACGAGCACAGGAGGTTGACGCTCCTCTCCGACACGACTCATGCGCCCAAGAAGCGATCGTGCTGCGGCACTGTTATTTATACACCCAACTCATCGCGCTACGCCAACTATTGGCACAGCCGCTTCATCCAGAAGTTCCCCTTTCTGGTTGAGATGTTCTACTGGGCCGTCAACCTCCTCTTCTATGTCAGTATCAAAGCCGTCAGCGAACTGATATTTGCTACCGACGGTGTTTGGAAGACGGCGGAGAGCCATGGTATTGCTGTCTTGGAGCTAGAGCACAACAGTGCCTTCAGCTTCCTCTTCCCCATACGCGAGGTCGACGTACAGAGCTTTTTCAGAAACGACCACCAGACCATGCTGACTATCCTCAACCGAGCCTACTCGCTCATCCATATCCCCGTGACTGTCAGGTAAGCCATTCTCACGTCCTGCGCCTCCCCGAAATCTCTTCTAACCGCTCTCCAGCTTCCTAGCCTGGTACTACCACGCCGCCCCCACTCACGAGCAGTTCGCCGCCGCTCGTCGCATGATGACCTTCACCAATCTCTTCAGCTTCATCGTCTTTACCACATATCCGTGCATGCCCCCGCGCTTGCTCCCCGAAAAGTATGGCTTCTTCGACACCGTCCGCCGAGAGGATGCAGAATCCATCTACGCCACCAACAAGTTCTTCAACCAACTTGCTGCTTTCCCGTCGCTGCATTTTGGCTACTCATTCTGCATCGGCACTGTGCTCCTGTACCACTCCGGCATCTTCCGCCGCCGCCTTGCTCCCCGTGAGAAGCGCATGTCCAAGCTTTGGCAAATCTTCTTCGCCACCTTGAGCGTCGTATACCCAGCCTTCGTTCTGACCATCATTGTAGCCACGGCCAACCACTACTGGCTTGATGCCATGGCTGCCTCTTGTGTTGTGGCTGTAGCATGGGCCTGCAACCGAGTATTCTTGGCCCTGCTGCCACTAGAAGATCTATTTCTTTGGTGTGTCAAGTTGGAGAAGCCTATCCCCACCACCGGTAACCGAAGATGGTAAGCTGCCACGTGCAAACAGTGCAGCTCCCATTCATGCATATAGTTTAACCGTCTATATTTGTATAATAATGTCTTAGGCCAGCTACCTTGGTATCGGCCATAATAGGGTTCCGAGGGAGCCCCGAGGCTTCCGTCAAATGCGTCGGTCCACAAGCCAGATCGAAACCGCACGGCTGAACCTGTACAGCCACAAATATTTGGGATAAATGCACCACCCTAAAAAAAAAATAGCAACGCTATGCAGATGGCGAACGATCGCTCAAGAATGATGACGTTTGATACGGTCAAAGAATCCAGATACACGAATTTGATTAGAGCCTGTAATAGAGTCAAAATTAAGCAACGCCTGTCACCCCATCGATTTGAAACTTAGGATCATTAAACCGCGGCCCATGGCCAAACTACCCACCAGTAACCACCAGTAACCGTAAGACCAGGGTCAAAATAGATCTACGATGTGCAAAAGGAGCGTTACCTTGTACCAATGACCAGCGTGCAATGACCAAATGGTAGCGACCAAACCGAGTATCCTGGTTCTCTTCTCTTTCTTTGCGACATGGATCTCCCCATCAATCCCTGCAGGCAGAGAATCTAGGTTTCAATAAAATCTGCCAGCCCAAGTTAGGGGTGCAACTGTGCCGCCGATTCCTGCCAGGTTCACATGTCATTCACTCTCAAGCAGATTGGCTAAGGAGTCTTACCCGCCCGCAAAGGCTATGGAGGGGATCGGTTCCAATTCGGCAACCCCACTTTCACGGCTAATGCAAGAATGCGCCTACTCGAGTATCGCCTCGGCATGAGCCGGAAAACTTGCTTGTCAGCATTTTCTGATGCTTGCTAAAGGTCTTGCTCTAATGAGACGGAATCGTCTTTTTTCGAGTTAGATAGCGGGGTTCTTTCTTCAAGAGGACTTGAATCAGACCGAAGTGTGCGTTGCAGCTCATTTTCAACAAATTTTAGTGGCTCTTGGTAGCGAAAGCGCAAGTGGGTTTAGAACAACGCATCCTTCTTAAAATTGAATATCATGTTCCTTTTCTCCTCTTTGTTTCTCTCTCTTTTTTTCCGCTGCACCACACTGAATTTTATATGCTAAAAACTTGCAAGGCTTTGAACGAGGGCTTGATAACAAACACAGATGGATTGATTGACAAGCTGTGTAGGGTAGTAGCAGAAGACCTGTGGCCACTGTGCTACTCTGCAACCTTCCCCCATCTGGTTCGGAAACAGAGATGGGAAGGAAATCCTAGGAAAGATTGGAAACGCTTCATCAGGCACATAAATAAATGGAAGTTTGATGAATTTTCAGTACGCCTCAGTAGGGAGCCCCCGCAGACGGAAGCGGATGAACTTTTACCCATATACGCGGGAGGGAAGAAGGCACAGGCCCAAAGGCTGAAGCACATTGCGGTCAACCATCAAAACGTGGGCAAAACAAACAGCCAACACAAAATGGGAATACCGATGGTACAGAGACAAAACAGGAAGAACATCATATAGATACACAGACACCCCGAAGGCAAAGGTGCTCAATCTTCACGACGAACTCACAAAGAGCGAAAGCTCATTGCTGATCCAGCTTCGCACCGAGAAGATTTGGCTGCTGGACTTCCTACACAAGAGGCGAGTCCCTGATATCGAGGGCCCAGACTGTCCCTGCGGAGAGGGACATCAGACCGTCAGACACGTTCTGTTAAGCTGCCGCTCTCACCGGGAGCTGCGGTGGAAGGAATTTGGAGCTTGCAGAGACAGAATGAAGCTACTCAACACGCGCGAAAAAGTCAAGAAGACCATCAACTTCATGGTACAGACGAAGACCCTAGGGCTCAGAGGGGTCGGAACAAGCAATTAGTCGCGGTCGGCCTCACGGCCGACCCTCCGGCGACCCCGAAGGCGCGAGGCGCCAACGAGAGAACCGGCACTGGGAGACTTTCTGGTAAAACAGACGCAACCACACGGCACCTATCACATATAGAGCAAGATGGAAACCAATATCAACGGCAGGACCCTGGCAAGTTTTACTTTAGATAGAGGTTATAGTGCGAAGGGGGGGATTTTTGGGAGCAGGCGGCCAATTTTGTTGAAAAATTGCTGAAGTGGGGAGACCCGGTATTTTGCCGAGGCCTCTCTGGCTGCTTGCCGAGCCTTCTCTATCCGGGCATAGCTGCGGGTCACGTGGCTGAAATCCGTTGTAGGATAATCAAATCCACTACTGCCATCGTCGGCATCAACCTCTCCTTCTCAGTCGACGTCGTAAAGACGAACACACTCCTTTTATCATCTCCTTTTCCTATTAATATAGCAGATTTTAGATAGCTCCAGATAGGCGCCCTTTGTCCTCATTAGGAACGCACCGGCGTAAAACAATACAAACAAACAAACAAACAAACAAACTACTCTGGCCTAATCGAGTTTTCTTCGGCGATCACTTCATACTCCTCCATAATACGAATGCCGTTTCCATCCAATGACTCATTTCGATTAACAGTTCCCTCTGTATAGGCCTGTAATGCGATCTCATCATCATTTCGCCCGCCCCTGACGCGCGTTTCAAAGACAGTCCAAGTGATACCTAGTTTTCGTGCCATTCCCGTCAAGGTTGAGGTATGACCAGAAGAGTTGTACCTAGATATTTTATCACTGCACTGCATCGTTCCGGACCTATTCATACCGCCTCTAACGGGACGATCTTTGGATGACCGTTTGCCGTACAACTTGATGAAGAATGGAAGGCACACAGGAACGCCAGTGCACATCATTGTGACTGCCATTTCTGCAATTGACCAGACTGCAGCAGGTACTGACGCCTCTTTTCAAGCATCAGAATTCACAATTAGCGGCATTGACTTGGTTGTTGGGCAGGACATACTTAAAAAGTCCGGTTTTGAAAGCTCTCCGATCTCACTCGTTCGTTTAATGCCACATGCACCAGCGCTACATCTCGGTAAGCAGCTGAGTTTCAAGGCGATGAATTTAGATATGGGGCAAAGTGACTCACATAACACCCAAGCTTAAACTGGATAGAATGAGCGTTTTGTCCCGGCGATTGATGTTGAGCTTCCACATGATTACCCATGGAAATATAACGAAGAAAAAGTCAGCAAAGACGCAAACAGCTGACAGCTTGAATTAGCATGCGCAAAGCTCATTGAAATGATATTAATGATGCATGGTTTGCGCAGTATTGTCAGAGGTGTTACCTACAAGTAACGGCATAAGCTGCGGGGACAAATCTGTTCGTGCATTTTCCTCCCTTTATTCGACGGTCCCACATATAGGCAACTGGCTCGCATTGTGTCCAATAAACAACAATTGTTGAAACTGACGCGAGCACTAGAAGACCCATGACGCCCCATATGGCTAATATTTGCCATCGAACCTGAACGATTCGGAGGAGAAACAAGCCAAGAGATAATTTTGCAATGATCATGCCTGTCCCAATGACATTTATTCCAATTGCCTCATATAAGAGAGCATTGGCAGTGGCACCATTGTTTGGACAATTTGACTGCCCAAACCCATAGTATGCTGAAACGGTCATGATAGTACTGACAAGTACTAAAAGTATCTTGATGAATGATACATTGGTCAGATACAAAGACTCACGTTCCAGAATATTATGAAGTGTGACAATGGGTTAACTTACGAACGCAACCATATAAGCAACATCATCAGAACCAAATGAATGAACCAGCACCACTCGGGTATAGATGCGCAAGATTACAAAGAAAAGGACGAGTACGGTCAGCATCCACATGACACCAACGGCCCATTTTCCATCTTCTGCTATCGCCATTCCGTGCCGGGAATGCCTTTTTGGAAAGACCAAGTAGCCTTGACTATGACACTATTAGCCGCGGAGTTCTCCTGACAAGCAAAGGGGAAGCCCATTACTAGCTAGGCAAAGCCCTAAAAACTCATGGATATCGATTTGCCCGGATCCGAAACGTTGTATGGTGGTCTTTTGATTCTTAGCTCGTGTGATCTGCCAACGGATGGGATACAGAGTAGGCCGAATCGTCCTCGGTTTGATGTGGTGTAGTAGAAAATGGGTCGACCTCAAAGTCGCCTCGGGAAGCCCGCCGCTTTTTGAGTATAAATGCAAGCGGCATTCGCACTTGTTCGGTCCAGGGTTTCCCTGGAAAATTACGTGTACGAGGAGACGATCAGAACATGTCACAAGTCAGGAGAAACCCGCACACGATAGCACCTCCAATAGAGAACCAGGAGATTGCATTGGCTAACACTAGCGTACGCCACATTTCCGGGGATGACTGTCAGCCACGCCGTCCTACCACTCAGAAAACTCAAATATCCTAACAGCTTTAAATACGATCTATCAACCACAATTTTGCGGGGGGAAAGCCAGAGTATAAGATGGTCGTTCCCGGTTTGTAACATTCAACCATTCGAGCGGTCCGCTGTGGCGTGATGGAATATTTCAGCCACGCTATACGGAGGATAAACATGAAAAAAATGCCCCGTCATTACATCCTGGTAATATTCCGCTTCAGCTATCTAGGAAATAAGACATGTCTCTGCTTTAGCAAGCCACACTTCTCGTTGTCGCTACACCGAGACCATGCAAGGGTAGATGGCAATAACAAAAAAAGAAAATAAAAGAGGCTAGCGCACTCGGGCTCAAGTTAGACCGGGACACCGCGACTCACTGAATCCGTGTACCGCACCGAGGCAAAACTTATGGATTGCCTGCCATGGTTTAGATTTCTGATAGGAGGACGTGAAATTCCACCCATATCGGACTTATATACTTAATAGGATAGGGCTATGCTTTTGACACGGATCTTTATCTCTGCTTCGTGCGTAACCCTATGCGCTAGCTCTTTGGGTAGCAATCGCTTGCGACTTTTGACTTGGGGCTTAGGGGGGGACTGGCGGTCCGTGTGGCAGCATGATGCACTAAGAATTAGTGCCTCGGCGCTAGGCTACGACGGAACGACCTCGCGTCACTCAACAGGGACTAGGCTCTTTTTGATGAAATGGAGAGGCAATGCTTGATTCTTATGCCTTTGCTGACGTCTTCGAAGGTTCAGCTTTCCTTTCATTATGGAGAGCGAGAAAAAAAAAACTCGGATCCGATCCAATTACCTTGGCGATGTAAAACATTTAAACCATGCTTTTGGCGAGTAGGCGTTCGAGTTTACATACACTAATCTCCTCAAGGGGATGGCCAAACCCCAAATTTTTACCTGGATTTGTTGCGGGTGTTGGAATCACTTTGGGGATCATCTTGCCTCCACCACACCGCCTTTTATTTATGAGCCACAATCTGATAAAAGATGCAAGATGTAGAGTTTGAAGAACGCATAATTGTGTATCGCCGAGGCTAGTTAGGTAATTTTTAAAGGGCGGGATGCAACACGTCAATGTCCCTTTGACTGTCGTAGATCTCCGCCTAGGTCCGTCGCGTCAATCACCAACGCAAAGAGAAGAGATGATCTAAACATAATATAAATTGTTGGGTTTACAAGGGGGTAATAAAAGCACTAGTGCAAAACAGCAGGTAAATCGATCTTGTTTCTTGTTCATTGTTCTATCTAGCTAGCCTACGCGTTTCCCTTGTTATGATGCGTTGATCACGTGTGTGTCAACAGCATCGCCGGTCCCCACGTGACCGGGCTTGTTGCCTGTTCCAACATAAATCAACAATAAAGAAAGAAATTTTGAATTTGGAGCTTTGTGGTTGGTGACTTAGTTTTCTCGATCCCTGGATGCCTGGGTGCGGTCAAAGAATAGAAGATGAAGTGGAATACATTAACACAATGTAAATTGAGTCTAAACTAAAATATCAAAAATTCAGATTGCTAATGAGTCTCAGTTGTCCGAGGAAATGATATCAAAAGCATTAACTATAATACTAAAAGATGAAAGAAAAAAAGGACGGAAAAAAAGAAAAAACAATACTGCGGTCAGGTTTTCTGGTGTCTATGTCCACGTTCGACTGGGAAGGGGAGGGGGCATGTCCTCCTGAGAGGCTGCCGTATTCGCCAATGAGCGGGAGGATGATTTGCGAGATAGTGTTCGAGATGAAGATTTATGTCTCAGTGATTGATTGGGCAGAGGTGGCACCTCGGCATCAGAGGCAGTTTGATCAGCTAATGACTGAGTGGATGACTTTCGAGATAGAGATCGAGTTGAAGATTTGTGTCTGAGCGATCGAGACGAAGATTTGTGCTTCAATGACCGAGATGATGACTTATGATTCAGTGTCCTAGCAGCACGTTTCTTGAGTAATTGTTGAGTGGCTTCAGTAAAGTGCTGAGTAACACCGCTAAGCTGGGATTCGCCAAGGATGCCAGAATCATAAACAATGAAAAGATCAACATGGTTTTCATAGACAAAGCATTGGAGGACCAGGGGGTAACTGAAGTATCCTTCCGCAGCTTGTTCATTGCTGTATGCATCGTCGTCGGCTGCATTGAGAATGGCCTCTGATCCCGTAGATTCGGCACTAGCATGTTGCATGGGCTGAATGACTAACAAGCTCGAGAAGTCACATGCTTCCTTGGCGTTGGCGCTGACCTTTGAGATATTTCGGAGGCCAAATTGCTCGTGAGCGATCATTTCCGCAGCCTGTTGTTGCATCTCATTCAGCCAGCTAGAAACACCCTTTTGGTTGTCTAGACGAACACGGACAGGAATAGTCGTAATGGCAGGGCCAGCCATCATGTCGATGCCTGCGACGGGTGCTTGACGGCCAGATACAGTCGTGCCGAAGCACACATCCTTGGTATCACAATATCGTGCAAGAACCAGAGCCCATGCGGCACGAAGGATGGTTGCCTTAGTGATGGAATTGTCCTCCAGTTTGGGGAACGGAATGGAGGATTTCATGATGGATGTAGTAGGCTTGTAATGAGGAGAAGTGTTGAGTCGAGGGAAAGTGGCACGCTGGGCACCATCAAGTTTTTCTTTCCAATAGGCCACGGCTGCAGATTGGTCAAGCTGAGAAATGTAGTTGATGAAGCTTGAGTATGGCTGAAGATCCAATAGAGCTTGTCCTTGATAAATATTAACAAGCGTTCCCAGCAGAACATTCAAGCTCCAGCCATCAAAGACAGTATGGTGCATGATGAGAACAAAGTAACTGTTGCCAGTCTTGCTATCATTTACGTACGCATAGCGAGTAAGCCGTGAGCCGTACTGCATTTCGATCCTCTTTGCTTTTTCCATGAAAGTGGACATGTCCAAGCCATCAGTCGATTCCCACTTGGCATTTTCACGAAGAACCGCTTGGATAGCGATGCCGTCTTGAGCAACAATCCTAGTGCGTAGAATGGGGCAGATTTGAACGGTTCGCTCCCAGGCGTTCTTGAAGCGGACAGAATCAATAGTTTGTGGCAGTCGGTATACGTGCTTAGCAATGTAAGAACCAGGTTGCTTGACCGCGAGAGCTATGAGACCTTCCTGAAGGCTTGTGCAAGGGTAGGCATCCTGGATGTCTTCCTTCTTTGCAATATCACAAGACTCTAGAATCAGGGCTTTGATAGGGTCGATTTGATCGTTTGGCAAAATGGCAAATGGCATAACTGTGTAATCGGGCGCGTTGTCGGCTTCAAGGACCATGGCAGCGACAGCTGAGAGTCGAGGATCGGCAAAAATGTCGTTAACAGTAATCAGCATGCCATCATCTCGGAGAGTTGTGACAAATTGAATGGCAGTAATTGAGTCCCCACCGAGGCCCAGGAAACTGTCATCCCGACCGATAGAATCGGCAGGAATTTGAAGAACTTTTGCCCAAATCTGCTGAAGGCGTGATTCCATGGGAGTTTTAGGGGCTATTTTCTTGGCGCCAGCTAGGGCGTATTGGGACAGGGTGCTAGGACTGAGCGATTCAGTCAGGATGCGAAGTCCCTTTCGGTCTAATTTGCCTGAGGTAATGACAGGGAAATAACTGCAAGGAATAAATGCTGTCGGAATCATATACCGAGGTAGCAAGATGTTGAGCTGCCCAACCACTCCGGTGATTTGGTTTTGCACATCTGATGTCAGTGGAGATAGCATATCTTCAGCAACTGCTGGCCCCGTCCGTTTCTCCTCACTGAATGAGAAGTAGGCAATAAGATTGGAACCTGTATCAGACTTGAGAACATCGACGGCAACTTGCTTAACACCGAGAAGAGCGTTGCGAATGTGTTGTTCAACCTCACCCAACTCAACACGTAAACCACGGATCTTGATCTGAGCATCCTTGCGGCCAACATACTCAATCGTACCATCCATGTTATATAAGCCAAGATCTCCCGTCTTATAAAAGCGATTGAAGTTGGAAGAGCTACGCCGTAAGGCCCAGTGTGGGAGAGAAGTAACAGTCGCAGCCCGTGTTTGAGTTGGGTTAGACAGGTACTCACGCAGCAGAGTTGGGCCTTGGATAACGATCTCACCAATGCATCCAACAGGCGCCAGCTTGCGAGGATCCTCTGGGTCGACGATATAACCAAAGCCACCCACGGGGCGTCCAATGGTGAGTGAAGATTGATGAAGTGACTTCCACTCATGTATAGCGCTGAGAACACAAGTTTCGGCTGGACCCCATCCGTTAACAAGACGTACCTTGCCAAACCACAACTCAAAAACATCTCTGGTAACGGCCTCGCCAATTAGAAGGAGTAGTTGGAGGCCGGGGACTTCTTCTGGTTTTATTGTGCGAGCGAAAGTAGGTGTAAGCCAGGCAACATTGATCTTCATTTTGTTAATGAATTCTCTGAGACTGTTCATTCGTTCGTGCTCCGAAGGAACGCAAACGCAAGCACCCGATACCAAGGCACCAATGATTTCGCCGATCAAGACATCGAAAACATGGGCGGAAAACTGCAAAATACGAGCCTCTGGGGTAATGTCAAGTCGTTTGCTAATTGAAACTTGACTAGAACAAACGGAGCGGTGCTCAATAACAACACCTTTGGGAACGCCCGTGGTACCGGAGGTAAAGAGGACATAGGCGGCATCTGAAGGTGTGGCGTTGGTTACAGGAGGATGGAGACTCCAAGCTCTGGACCTAGCTGCAAGCTTTTCGACCAGAGATGGCGATAGCTTGATGACATATGGAACCAGATTGTCACAAATGTCTGCAGTGGCAAGGGATGCCACGGCGATCTTTGCTTGAGTTTGCTGAACAATCTGCTGGTGTCGGAAGGTTGGGTGTGTAGGATCAATAGGGACCCAAGCTGCACCAGCCTTATTGATTCCAAGGATTGCAACAGTATACCAAACGGACTTCTCGAAGCAAACTTGAATGAGATCACCCGTTTTGACATTATAGTCATTCACCAAAAGGTGTGCGAAACTATTCGCAGCTTGGTCGAGTTGCTGGTAGGTAAGTTCACCGTCCCAAGCCGATATAGCAGGACTATGAGGTCTGATGTGTGCCTGTTGCTCAATAAGGTGATGAACACATGACTCAATAACCTCGAGATTCTCGTCGTTCCATTCGAGGGCCTTTTGCTCGTCCCAAAGGCCAGCCATCGAAATAGTGTCCATAAGCATCTTACCGCCACGACGTAATTGGGAAATAACAGTCTCCAAGTGGTTAGATATAGCATTGACGCGCTCTTGACTGACAACATTGCTGTGATACGTGAATTCTAAGTCGACATGGTCATCGTATGTAAAGCACATGAGGAGAAGAGGATAACTGAAATAAGCCTCCCCAGTATGGCCAGCGACATGGGCAGCTGATAGAATGGTTGCTTCATCAGTGGTTCCAGAGACCAGACTCTGGACAGGTTGAATGACAAACAAACTGGAAAATTCACTGGCTTCTTTTGCTTCGGGGCTGACGGCAGAGATATTTCTCAACCCAAACTGTTCGTACGCAATCATCTCGGATGCTTGCTGCTGAATATCTTCTAAAAAGCCGGAAACAGTCCGCTGGCTGTCGATACGAACTCTCACTGGAACAGTAGCGACAGCGGGACCGGTCATGGTGTCAATACCCGCAACTGGAGCCTGTCGACCAGAGACTGTGGTACCAAACGTGATGTCATGCGTGTCGCAGTAGCGTGAAAGTACAATTGCCCAGGCAGCGCGAAGAATGGTGGCTTGTGTGATGGAATTATCGAGGGATTTGGGGAAGGCGATTGTCTTCTTCGTGACATTGCTAAGTGTTTTGGACGTTGTAGACTCTGTACGGGGGAAGGTCGCACGTTGGGCACCCCTAAGCTGATCTCTCCAGTAGGTTACGGCAGCAGTTTTATCGATCTGTGTGGTGTATTTGATAAAGCTGGAGTATGGCTGAGGCGTTTCAAATGATTGACCACGGTAGATTTGATAAAGCGTACCGAAAACCATGTTGAGACTCCAACCATCAAATATGGCGTGGTGGATCATCAACACGAAATAGGTGGCATCAAGATCTTCGTGAACGATGGCGAATCGGCAGAGAGGAGCACCATAGTCCATCTTAATCATGCTGAGCGTGTTGAGAACACTGTTCAGATTTAGACCATCAGTGGGTTCCCAAAATGCCTCCTCGTTAATTATAGCTTGGTAAGAGGCGCCGTTTTGAAGTAAGATCCTGGTACGTAGGCTATCGCATACCTCGACAGTGCGGGCCCAAGCATTCTTGAACTTATCAATGTCAACGTGATCGCCCAGCCGGTACACATGCTTAACAATGTAAGAGCCAGGCTGCTTTACACCCAAAGCCATGAGACCTTCCTGTAAGCTGGAAGTGGGGTATATATCTTGGATATGACCCTGGGTGGAAAGGCCACAAATGTCTTGAACTTCAGATTTGAAGGACTCCATATTGGGGACGGAGAGAAGCTCAAAGGGATCAGCCTGATACGAGAAACTTGGCCTGATGCTGGTTGCGATAGTAGCCATATGAGTAAGTTGGGAATTCTCAAATATGTCCGTCATCAAGAGGTTGATAGAGTGTTGCTGAGCAAGTGAGACAAGCTGGATAGCTGTGATAGAATCACCTCCAATTTGAAGGAAGCTGTCATTCTTGCTAATCTGCTGGGGGGATATTTTGAGAACTTGCGCCCAGAGTTCCCGAAGCCTAAATTCCATCTCTGTAGTTGGCTCGACCATTTCTGCGTTGCCAAGGGTAAAGGCATTGAGTTGGTCTTGAGACAAGGTAGCAGCAAATGTGCGCAGTCTCTTGCGGTCAAGCTTGAGTGTACCACCAAATGGCATTGCTTCCAAGGGTAGGTAGAGAGATGGGACCATGTAGTGCGGTAGTACTCGGTTGAGTTCATCCGAAAGAGAAGTAAGCGATTCCTTCAAGCCTTCATCCAATGGCAGGAGTAGGTTCGCAAGATCACGGGTGTCAGTATTAGATGGTGCTTCATCATTGAAAGAAAGGAAGGCAATGAGGGACTGGGTCGAATCGCGATCGATGACGTCGACTGCAGCGTAGGAAAGCGTCGGTAGAGCGCGTTTGATGTTATACTCAATTTCACCAAGTTCCACACGGAAGCCACGAACTTTGACCTGAGTATCGCGTCGTCCAAGATACTCCATAGTACCATTGCTGAGGTAGCGCACCAAGTCTCCGGTCTTAAAGAACTGCCGGGTATCATCTGCTGTCGGTGAGGGCAGAAAGTCAACCGACTTGACAAAGGATTCCTTAGTTCGTTCCTCGTCATTCAGATAGCCGCGAGCCATTTGCCTCTGAACAAGAAGCTCACCAGTACATCCGATTGGAGCCAGGCGGTTGTGATCCTCTGGTTCCACAATCCAGCAAGCACTACCAAATCCACGACCAATGGTAGAAGCTGGCTCATCTACTGACTCATATACATGGGAGCAGCAGAAGACGCTGATTTCCGATGGACCATAGGCATTTGCTACAGTAACATGTCCATGCCAGGTATCTAGTGTATCTTTGGTAGGAGCTTCACCGACGAGAATAAGAAGCTCGAGAGATGGTACATCAATAGGCTTCAAAGTCTTTAGGAAGGTCGCCGTGAGCAATGCAGTGTTGACACGGGTATCACGGATAAATGCAGCAATATCTTGCAGGCGCTCTGCTTCGGTTGGAACACAGATAGTACCGCCAAAGACGAGAGTCTCGAAGATCTCGCTCAAGCTCACATCGAAGACGTTGCTAGAGAATTGGAGAACGCGAGAAGTCTTGGAAAGTGTATAGGCTCTTCCGTGACCGACGGTAGTTGTGCTAAGGGCAGCATGATCGACAATGAACGCCTTGGGCTTTCCAGTGGATCCGGATGTGAAGATAACGTAGGCAGCATCGGTAGGCTTGGGCTTTCTCTGGATAGCGTCACTGGGCTTAATGCTGGAAGCGAGCTTAGTGATCAATGACTCCGATAGCTCAATTAAATGAGGTACCATGCCCTTGCAGGTTTCCTTTGTCTTCGGAGAAACAAACATTATCCGAGCATTGGTTTCCTTCAAAATGGCTTGGCGGCGATCGGATGGATGGCTTGGGTCGATGGGAACAAAGACGCCCCCAGCCTTCAAAGTGGCAACCATCGCAATAATAGTCCAAATAGACTTCTCAAAGCAGAATGGCACCATGGTTTCGGATCGGACACCAAGCTGAGAGAGATGAGTAGCCAGCAGTGTAGAGCACAAATCGAGCTGTCCATAAGTTATGGTGCTGCGGGATGAAACAATTGCTTCGTGCATAGGTTGCTCTCGAGAGCGCTGTGAGATGAGTTCCTGCACAGGAGTCTCAACAGGCTTGGCATCGGCGCTGTTCCACGCGACAGCTTGCTTCAGATCCCAATCATTGGCAAGAGAAATCGATGAAAGCGGGCGATCGACATCTGATAGTAGTTGCTCAACGACAAAACTGAAGTGTTTGCATAATGCTGAGACCTGCCAGTCGGGAACAGCATCTGGGTTGCTAACAAATGACAGGCCAGCATGTTGCGGATATGTCGAGCACTCGAATACTAGGGGGTATGTAAAGTATCCATCCAACGCTTCCTCCTCATCTAGAAGTCCGGACTTGGGCACACGTAACAATGCGTCAGGATCTCCGCCCTCAGAGATATGCGCGGCGGGCTGGATGACGAGTAAGCTGGATATATCACTAGCCTCCTTCGCGCTGGCACCCAGTTTAGCAATGTTGCGAAGGCCAAACTGCTCGTGAGGAATCATCGCGGAGGCTTGAGCCTGAACATCTTGAAGGTAAGTCGAGATAGACTTCTGCTGATCAAGCTTAATCCTAACAGGCACAGTGGCTACAGTAGGACCATTCATACCCTCAAGACCAGTAATAGCGGCTTGGCGACCGGAGACAGTTGCACCAAAACAGATGTCATCAGTCTCAGAGTAGCGAGCTAGAACAATTGCCCAAGCCGCACGGATAACTGTAGCCTTCGTGATTGAGCTATCCGGCATCTTAGGGAAGGGTACCTTAGCTTTGGCTACATGGATCGGAGAACTGGGCTTGTTGGAGATGACGGGACGCGGGAAGGCAGCGCGCTGGGCGCCGTCAAGCTGAGCTCTCCAGTACTCGCTGGCAGTAGTGTCATCTATTTGAGTGACATAATTGATGAAACCTGAGTACGGGTGCACTTCTTGAACGAGTTGACCATTATACAGGTTGTACAAGGTTGTGATGAACAGATTCAAGCTCCAGCCATCGAAGACGGCGTGGTGGATGGTAAGAACAAAGTAATGCTCTCCCGTTTTGTCCGTTACTAGAGCATATCTGCACAGTGCAGAACCATATTGCATTTTAATGGATTTGGCATTGTCCATAACCTGACGAAGAGAAAGCCCATCGGTCGGCTCCCAGGGATTGTTTCCGCGAATGATTGCCTGGAAGGAAGACCCATTGTGTGCTATGATTCGCGTTCGTAAGTTGGTTGACAGATCGACTGTCTTGTCCCAAGCTTTCTTAAACCGAGCCTTATCAAGGGTATCTGGGAGTTGATAAACATATCTAGCAATATAAGAGCCAGGTTGCTTGACAGCGAGGGCTAGGAGGCCCTCTTGAAGACCGGTACAGGGGTAGGCATCCTCGATCTCTTGTTCAGACGTTAGTTGGCACTGTTTACAGATGTTGGACTTGATTTCTTCGACCGCCTCTGAAGGTAAAAGATCGAATGGCTGAATGTCATAAGATATAGTTTCACCCTCAGTGACCTTTGCGGCCACTACGGAGAGGCGAGGGTCGGCAAAAACGTCCTGGACGGAAATTGTCAGGCCATCTTCACGGGCGTTGGTGACAAACTGGATAGCCGTGATGGAATCGCCACCTATTCGCAGGAAACTATCATCGCGACCAATGGCGTCGGCGGGCATTTTAAGAATTGTAGCCCACATTTTTTGAATGCGAATTTCCATGATCGTTACAGGGGGGCGCTTCTCAGCGTCACTCAAAGAGAATTTAACGAGAGCGTCTCGATCGAGGGATGACGTCAGGCGCTTGAGAGTTGCTCGATCAAGCTTAGTTGATGTAATTGACGGCATGTAGCGGCAAGGGAAGAAGAGCGTAGGCACCATGTAGCTGGGCAACGCGACTCTAAGTTGTCCGACCGCAGCATTAATCTCGCTGCTTATATCGGAATGAATTGGGGTGAAGATATCATCAGCCTGGTGAGAGCCGCTGCGAGTGGTATCATCAAAACAGAAGTATGCAACAAGGTTGGTACCGACATCCCCCTTGTATACATCGACGACAACTTGTTTGACCCTAGGTAGAGCTGCCCGCAGATGATGCTCAACCTCTCCCAATTCGACACGGAGACCTCGAATTTTGACTTGGGTATCCTTCCGACTAACGAATTCAATCGTTCCATCCGGATTATAGTAGCACAGATCACCTGACTTGAAGAATCGCCGCCAGAAAGGTGAAGTCCGATTGGGCGCCCACGTCGGGAGATCCGTAACGGAAGAGGCAGCGGTTCTGACCGGATCTGCCAAGTATTCACGGAGTAAGGTAGGACCCTGGATGACAACCTCACCAATGCATCCAATGGGGGCAAGCTTCTGTGGATCTTGGGGATCGACGATCCAACAGAAACCACCGACTGATCGGCCGACTGTCTGCGGGGATTCGGAAGCGGTTTTCCATTCATGGAGTGTACTGAACACACAGGTTTCGGCCGGGCCCCAGCCAGTCACCAGACGTAATTTGCCGACCCAATTCTCGAAAACATCGCGGCCGACAGCTTCACCAGTTAGTAGAAGAAGCTCCAACGAGGGCATGTCAGAAGGATTGAAGTTACGGGCAAAGGAAGGCGTAAGATACGCCCAGTTTACCCTAAAATCATTCACAAACTGTTTCAACCCGCTCATTCGGGTTTCATCGGACGGGACACAGAGTGTAGCACCGAAGATCAAAGGCCCAATGATCTCACCGATGCAAAGATCAAAAACGAACGATGCAAACTGAAGAATACGGACTGCTGACGATAGACCCAATCGCTTTCCAATCGCTGTTTGACTGGTGCAAACTGCGCCGTGTTGCATTACCAAACCCTTAGGCGTTCCAGTACTACCCGATGTGAATAGTACATAGGCAGCCGTATCAGGGGTCACATCAACGATCGGAGCTGGGGCATAGGCTCCAAGCTGTTTGACTAAACGGGAATCGAGTGCAGCAGTGACTTCAAGAATATCAATCGAAAGACCAACACACTTGGTAAGTGTCACAGGTGAAGCCAGCAGCAATCTTGCCCTGGTCTGCTGCAAAATTTGTTGTTGACGTTGCTCAGGATGAGAAGGGTCCAGCGGTACCCAGGTAGCACCGGCTTTGTTGATGGCAAGCATAGATACGAAGAACCACATTGACTTTTCGAAGCAAACATGGATAATGTCACCGACCTTTACGCCAGATTCGTTTATCAGGTATGTTGCCAGTCGGTTGGCTGCTGCGTTTAGTTCCGCGTAAGTGAGTTTACCGTCCCAGGCCATGATTGCGGGGAAATTAGGGCGGTCAGTAGCGTGCTTGTCGATGATATGATGAACACAAGTGCGTAGGATTTCAGGCTCATTGCCGTTATAAACAATGGACTTATCAAGGTCCCACTGGCTTGATATCTGAACGGTGTGGAGGGACGCATCAGTCTCATCGAGCATTTGCTGAACGATGGTATCAAAATGATGTGTGAGAGTGGATACCTGGTCGCTGGAGACGACATTAGAGTCATATGTTATAACCAATTCGACATCACGGTCATATGTAAAGCATTGCATAACCAGAGGATATGTGAAGTAACCCTCGGAAGCTTCTTCATCAGGATACAATTGGGAATCCGCTGGAAGAAGAATAGCATCACTTGTATCACTGCTAGAGCCCTGCACGGGTTGAATTACAAGCAGACTTGAGAATTCGCAGGCATCCCTAGCTTCGGGATTAAGTTTTGAAATGTTCCGAAGACCAAATTGCTCGTGCGCAATCATATTAGTGGCTTGCTGCTGGACTTGTTGCAAAAATTTAGAGATGCCATCTTGGCGGTCAATGCGCACTCTGATGGGAACAGTGGCGACGGCAGGGCCAGCCATCATTTCGATACCGGACACAGGTGCTTGGCGGCCAGATACTGTGGTTCCAAAACAAACATCATCGGTGTCACAATATTGAGCAATCAAAAGAGCCCAGGTGGCTCTAATAATTGTTGCCTTAGTGATAGATGTATTGGGAAGCCTGGAGAATGGAATTTTGGTCTTCATGATGCGAGTGTTGCTTTTTGCATGATTTTGGGTACCAACACGAGGGAAGACAGCTTTTTGAGCTCCCTCAAGCTGGGCTTTCCAGAACTCTCCAGAGAGGGCGTCATCAATCTGAGTTGTATAGTTGATAAAGGTGGAATAGGGCTTGAGTTCAGGGATGGGTTCTTCTCTATAGATGGCGAAGAGGATGTTGAAAGCAACATTCAAACTCCAACCATCGAAGACAGCATGGTGAATGATTAGAACGAAATGATGACGGTCGTTTGCCTCAGTGGCAATACCATATTGGCAGAGCCGAGAGCCATATTGCATATCAATATTTTTGACACTGTCCATCAAGGTGCGGAGATGGAAGCCGCTCTGCGGCAACCAAGATGGCTGTTCTTTAATAATACCCTGGTAAGACTGTCCATCGTGCACGATAATCCTTGTGCGCAGATTTTCAGAAAGCTGGACTGTCTGTTCCCAAGCAGATTTGAAACGAGGCAGATTGATGGTGTCGGGCAAACGGTACACGTTCTTTGCAATGTATGAGCCAGGCTGCTTTACAGCGAGGGCCATGAGACCCTCTTGAAGACTTGAACAAGGGTAGGCGTCCTCAATGGCCTCTTCACTCAAGACATTGCAGTCGACCTGGATAGCCGATTTGATCGTATCCAACTCGGTAGTTGGAATCATGCTAAATCGACTCGTCTCAAACGACGGAGTATCATCCTCCACGGCGATCTTAGCCGCTACAGCAGATAGGTGGGGATCTGCGAAAATATCGCTGACACTGAGAGTGAGCCCCAGATCACGAGCGATAGTGACCAGTTGAATGGCAGTAATGGAATCACCACCAAGGCCCAGGAAGCTATCATCACGTCCAATATCTTGGATGGGGATACCAAGGACATCAGACCACATCTGTTGCAACTTGGCTTCTGCTGGCGTCTGAACGGCCTGCTTCTTAGCATTAACAAGGGAATATCGAGATAATGCCTCTTTATCCAATGCTGTAGCCATTGCGCGGAGCGTTTTACGATCCAACTTAGTAGATATCGAAGCTGGGATATAGCTGCAAGGGATTAAGATCGTTGGAACCATGTATCGTGGCAAAACGGAATTCAGGTAGCCGCGAATGGAGGATATCTGGCTCTCCAGCTCCGGAGTCAGGGGCAGGAAGGCAGCCGCGTTGGAATCAGCAGTCTCATTGAAACTGAAGTAGGCAACAAGCTGCGGGTTTCCGTCTGATTTCAAAATGTCAACGACAACCTGCTTGATGGCGCCGAGGGACAAGGCCAATTGGTATTCGATTTCGCCCAGCTCAATACGGAGACCGCGAATCTTGACCTGATTATCTTTTCGGCCAATGTACTCGAAAGTTCCATCAAAGTTATACTTTACCAAATCACCAGTTTTGTAGAATCTAGGATTGCCTGTGGCGAGATTGGCGGGAAGAATGTTAACGCCTTCGATGAATGATTCGCTGGTCTTTGAATCGTCATTGAAATAGCCTCGTGCCAAGGTAGGGCCCTGGATTACTAGTTCACCAACACAACCAATAGGCGCTAATTTGGTATGGTCATTGGCATCAACTACCAAGCCTCGGAGGTTGTGAGTACGACCAATGGTATTGGGAGAGTCGCTTGTGGATTGAAAGACGTGGCATGTAGCGATGACCGTAATTTCCGTGGGTCCATAGCCGTTGAGGAGTCTAACTCTTCCAAACCAAGTGTTTATATTATCCTTGGCAAGCGGTTCTCCGCCAAGTATCAATGTATGGAGGGTGGGAACATCGGCTGGGTTGATAGTTCGAGAGAACGAAGGGGTCAATTGAGCGAGTGTAACCCTGGCACTGTTCATAAACTTGGATATGGCGTTAATACGTTCATCTTCGGAGGGAATGCACACAGTGCCGCCAAAGGCAAGGGGTGAGTATATTTCCGAAATGCTGGCGTCAAACGCATAGTTGGAGAATTGAAGAACTCGCGAATCAGGAGTATAACCGTAGAGGGGTCCAAGCCCGAAGATAAAGGAACAAAGCGAAGATTGCTCAATGACGACTCCTTTGGGAATACCTGTAGAGCCTGAGGTGAACAGAACATAAGCGGCATTCCTGGGGGTTGCTCTCGGCTTGAATTGCCTAAGACGGTAAGGAGACCTTGGTAGCGTTGATATGAAAGAAGGTGAGACGGTAAGTAGATTGGGTACCAATCCAGAGAAGGGGGAGGCGGTACGAGGCGAAGCAAGAACAAATTGAGCATCGACTTGCTTCATGATAGCCTCGCAACGACTGATGGGATGCGAAAGATCAAAAGGCAGGAATGCCGCTCCGGTCTTCAAGACAGCCAGTTGAGAGACAACGGCCCATACTGACTTCTCAAAGCAAACCGGGACAATCATTTCTGGTTTGACTCCAAGCTGGATTAGAGACATGGCGAGTTGGGTGGACATGGTATCCAACTCGGCATAGCTCAAACTGACCTCAGTAGAGTAAAGGGCTTCGCGGGACGGATTTCGTAAGGCTTGGCGAGAGATCATTTCATGGATACACTCTGACACCACCTTTGTTGGTTTGTTAGCTCCAAATTTGATAGCCTGCTTGACGTCCCAGTCACCAGTAATGGAAATATCCTTCAACAGGGCGTCCCCGCCTTGGAGTAATTGATTGACGATATGTTCCAAGTGATGAGATAGAGCCTCAAGCTGGAGTTCAGACATTACGACTGAGTCATAAGTGAAGACAAATTCTGCTTCATGTTCGTGTGTCTGTGCCTCCACAATCAATGGATAGGTGAAATAGTTGTCGAGTTGGCCATAGGCAGAAGAGTCAGCGGGCGTAAGTAGAGCTTGCTCATTAGCTGGGGAGGAACCGGCATTCTGAACGGGCTGGACAGCCATCAAACAAGAGAATTCGCAGGCCTCCTTGGCATCTGGGCTTAGTTTGGCAATATTGCGCAGTCCAAACTGCTCATATTGCACCATGTCCATAGCTTGCTGCTGCAGAGTGTCCAAAAAGGTAGAAACAGAAATTTCCTTATCCACGCGGACACGCATAGGAACAGTTGCAATAACAGGTCCGGCCATCTTGTCAATGCCTGAAACGGGAGCCTGTCGACCAGAAGAGACAGTGCCGAACACGATGTCATCGGTATCAGCGTAGCGGGCAAGAGCGATAGCCCAAGCCGCGCGAAGGACAGTGGCTTTCGTGATGGAAGTATTCATCATCTTGGGGAACGCAATGGTGTGCCTGACGACTTGTGTGGCACTTGGAAGATCATTCGAAGCATCCACTCTGGGGAATGGCGTCGGTTGGGAGCCAGCAAGTTGTTCCTGCCAATAGCTGGCACTAGCAGATTCATCAATCCTTGTTGTGTAGTTAATGAAGCTGGAGTATGGCGCAAGAGCCGAAGGTTTTTTGTCTTGGTAAAGGGCAATGAGAGTATTGATTACAATACCCAAGCTCCATCCATCGAAGATTGCATGGTGTGCGGTGAGTACAAAGTGACGTTTGCTGTTGGGTTCGACTACAACAGAGTAACGGCAAAGTCGCGAGCCGTATTTCATATCGAGGGATTTAATGTTGTCCATGACAGTGGTGAGATCCATACCTTCAGTAGGTTCCCAAGACGGTGTTTCACGAATAACAGCCTGGATAGAAAGGCCATTGTGCAGTATGATTCTCGTGCGAAGGTTTTCACAAAGCTGTAGGGTTTGTTCCCAGCATGACTTGAAACGAGACAAATCAATGCTTTCATGAAGAGAATAAGCATACTTGGCAATATATGAACCAGGCTGCTTGACACTCAAAGCGATGAGACCTTCTTGAAGGGTTGAGGTGGGATAGGCATCTTCGATTTCTTGCTCGTTAAGGAGGTGGCAAGATTGTTTAATGTCTGCCAGGATGACATCTAGCTGTCCATTTGGAAGCATGTCGAAGGGCTTCGTCTGATAGGAGTATCCCGTGGAGTCAGTAGTGGTGGAGAAAGCCATCGTGCTAAGTTTGGAATCTGTGAATATCTTTGCAATAGTGAGCCCAATGCCATGTTGTTGGGCGAGCGATACAAGCTGGATAGCTGTGATAGAATCACCTCCAATTTGAAGGAAGCTGTCATTCTTGCTAATCTGCTGGGGGGATATTTTGAGAACTTGCGCCCAGAGTTCCCGAAGCCTAAATTCCATCTCTGTAGTTGGCTCGACCATTTCTGCGTTGCCAAGGGTAAAGGCATTGAGTTGGTCTTGAGACAAGGTAGCAGCAAATGTGCGCAGTCTCTTGCGGTCAAGCTTGAGTGTACCACCAAATGGCATTGCTTCCAAGGGTAGGTAGAGAGATGGGACCATGTAGTGCGGTAGTACTCGGTTGAGTTCATCCGAAAGAGAAGTAAGCGATTCCTTCAAGCCTTCATCCAATGGCAGGAGTAGGTTCGCAAGATCACGGGTGTCAGTATTAGATGGTGCTTCATCATTGAAAGAAAGGAAGGCAATGAGGGACTGGGTCGAATCGCGATCGATGACGTCGACTGCAGCGTAGGAAAGCGTCGGTAGAGCGCGTTTGATGTTATACTCAATTTCACCAAGTTCCACACGGAAGCCACGAACTTTGACCTGAGTATCGCGTCGTCCAAGATACTCCATAGTACCATTGCTGAGGTAGCGCACCAAGTCTCCGGTCTTAAAGAACTGCCGGGTATCATCTGCTGTCGGTGAGGGCAGAAAGTCAACCGACTTGACAAAGGATTCCTTAGTTCGTTCCTCGTCATTCAGATAGCCGCGAGCCATTTGCCTCTGAACAAGAAGCTCACCAGTACATCCGATTGGAGCCAGGCGGTTGTGATCCTCTGGTTCCACAATCCAGCAAGCACTACCAAATCCACGACCAATGGTAGAAGCTGGCTCATCTACTGACTCATATACATGGGAGCAGCAGAAGACGCTGATTTCCGATGGACCATAGGCATTTGCTACAGTAACATGTCCATGCCAGGTATCTAGTGTATCTTTGGTAGGAGCTTCACCGACGAGAATAAGAAGCTCGAGAGATGGTACATCAATAGGCTTCAAAGTCTTTAGGAAGGTCGCCGTGAGCAATGCAGTGTTGACACGGGTATCACGGATAAATGCAGCAATATCTTGCAGGCGCTCTGCTTCGGTTGGAACACAGATAGTACCGCCAAAGACGAGAGTCTCGAAGATCTCGCTCAAGCTCACATCGAAGACGTTGCTAGAGAATTGGAGAACGCGAGAAGTCTTGGAAAGTGTATAGGCTCTTCCGTGACCGACGGTAGTTGTGCTAAGGGCAGCATGATCGACAATGAACGCCTTGGGCTTTCCAGTGGATCCGGATGTGAAGATAACGTAGGCAGCATCGGTAGGCTTGGGCTTTGCTTGGATGGCGAAGCCAGTCTTAATAGTGGCTCCAAGCTTTGTGATTAAACCCGGAGATACTTCGACAATGTAGTGGACCATACCTTCACAGAGCTTGTTGGTTTCAGGTGAAACAAGCAAGAAACGGGCGTTGAGTTCTGTCAGAATCGCCTTACGGCGACTGGCGGGATGAGAGGGATCGATCGGAACAAACACGCCTCCAGCTTTCAGAGTGGCGAGCATGGCAATGATAGTCCAAACAGATTTCTCAAAACAGAACGGTACCATGGTTTCAGATCGAACTCCTAGCTGAGATAGATATGCACCCAAAATAGTAGACCAGTGGTCGAGTTGCCCATATGTAATCACACCATCTGAAGAGACAATAGCCTCACCGCCGGGGCTTGCGGTGGCACGGTCAGAAATAATCTTGTGAACTGGTGTTTCCACGGGCATTGTCTCTGCAATATTCCATTCGGTGGCAAGAGCCAGGTCCCATTCACTGGTCAGAGAGATCGAGGATAGCGGCCTATCTTGTCGGAATACAAGTTGTTGAACAACAGAAGTGAAATGCTGCGAGATCGCTTGAACCTGGTAATCAGGAACAGCAGCAGGATTCGTGACAAACATCAATTCAGTATAGTGCGCGCATAATAAGCATTGGAATACCAAGGGATAAGTAAAGTAGCCTTCCAATGCTTCTTGGTCATCGACTTGGCCAGCCTCTGGAGATCGCAGCAGAGCAGTCCCGTTTTCATCTTCTGCGATCTGTGCCACCGGCTGAATAACAAGAAGGCTAGAAACGTCTGTGGCTTCCTTAATCGCCGGGCTAAGTGAAGCGATATTTCGAAGGCCAAACTGCTCATATGGTACCATATCAGAGGCTTGCATCTGAACCTGTCGCAGGTAACTGGCAATGCTTTGGCTGTGATCCAACCGAACCCTTACAGGCACAGTGGCAACAGCTGGACCATTCATAACTTCTAGGCCGGCAACGGCAGCCTGACGACCAGATACGGTTGAGCCGAAGCAAATATCGTCGGTTTCAGAATAGCGAGCGAGAACGATGGCCCAAGCGGCACGGATTATTGTCGCTTTGGTGATTGAAGTGTCGGCCATGTCAGGGAACGGGATCTTCATCCGCGTGACGCGACTGGCGATATTTGAATCTTTAGCGATGGGAGCGCGGGGGAAAGCAGCACGGTGAGCTCCATCAAGCTGGGCTTTCCAGTAATCATTAGCAGCATTACTGTCGAGCTGGGTGAGATAATTAATAAAACTGGAGTATGGTTGCAGTGTAGAGACAGATTCGCCTGAATAAATGCTGCTCAACAGAGAGAGTGTCATATTAAGACACCAACCATCATGAACTGCATGATGAATAATGAGGACAAAGTAGTGCTCTCCAGAAGACTCTTCGACCAGAGCATATCGACTGAGCCGGGATCCATGTTGCATCTTGATATTCTTGGTCTTGTCCATCAGAGCTCGGAGTGATAAGGCGTTTGTAACTTCCCATGACGCGCTTTCATCAATGATGGCCTGATATGAGGCTCCGTGCCGAGCAATAATACGGGTACGCAGATTAGTCGATAGCGTGACGACCTTCTCCCAGGATTTCTTAAAACGACCAATATCAACAGTCTCGGGCAGTTGGTAAATATATTTAGCAATGTATGAGCCAGGCTGCTTGACAGCAAGGGCCATCAGTCCCTCTTGTAAGCCAGTACATGGGTAAGCATCTTCGATTGTTTGCGCGGGGGTTAATTCACATTGACCACGGATGGTGGCCTTGATATCATCAAGTTCGATCTCGTCAAGGAGACCAAATGGCTCAACCTCATATGACGCAACCTCGCTCTCGCTAACCTTGGCAGCAACGGCTGAAAGGCGAGGGTCGTCGAAAACGTCCTTCACTGAAATTGACAAGCCCGCGTCACGGGCAGAGGTAACAAACTGAATAGCTGCAATAGAGTCACCGCCAATACGGAGAAAACTGTCGTCGCGACCAATCGAATCCGCATGAATCTTGAGAATCGAAGCCCACATTTTTTGGATCGAGAATTCCATCGCAGTAATAGGCGAGCGTTTCTCGGCATCGACCAAAGAGTAATTTGTTAGTGATACACTGTCAAGCGAAGAAGTAAGACGTTTTAGGGTCCCGCGATCCAGCTTGGTCGATGTAATGGATGGCATGTACCGACAAGGGAAAAAGAGCGTCGGTACCATGTAACTGGGCAAAGCGACGCTAAGCTGACCGACTGCAGCAGTAATGCGATTCTTCATTTCAGTAGTAATAGCAGTGAAGGTCTCCTCAACGCTGTGGCTACCAGTGCGCGTATCGTTATTCTCACACAGGTAAGCGACAAGGTTGGTGCCGCCGTCGCCCTTATATACATCAACGACGACTTGCTGGGCACTCGGAAGTGCAAGACGAAGATGATGCTCAACTTCTCCCAGCTCCACTCGCAGGCCACGGATTTTAACTTGAGTGTCCTTCCGACTGACAAATTCAATGGTGCCATCAGAGTTGTAGTAGCAAAGATCTCCAGATTTGAAGAATCGCTTCCAGTATGGTAATCTTCGTCTTGGTGCCCATTCTGGAAGAGAGGTCACTATGGAAGCGTTGGTCTTAATAGGGTCATCGAGGTATTCACGAAGGATGGTGGGACCTTGGATGACAACCTCACCAATACACCCAGTGGGGGCGAGCTTCTGGGGGTCTTCAGGATCGACAATCCAACAGTAACCACCAACAGAAGTACCAACTGTTTGAGGCGATTCATCCTTGCCATACCACTCATGCAGTGTGCTAAACACGCAAGTTTCAGCCGGACCCCAGCCAGTAGTGAGGCGGACCTTGCCCACCCAGGTATCAAAGACATCACGGCTGACAGCCTCACCAGTGAGTAAAAGAAGCTCGAGGCCAGGTATTTGCTCAGGATGTAGTGTACGGGCAAAGGAAGGCGTCAGGAAAGCCCACGTGACCATTTTGTCGTTGATGAAATCCTTCAGGCCACTCATTCGTGCATCTTCTGAAGGAACACACAATGTGGCACCAGTGATCAAAGGTGCGATGATTTCTCCAATGCAGAGGTCAAAAACATAGGAGGCAAACTGGAGAATGCGAACTCGTGGTGTCAATCCAAGACGTTTTGCGATGGCAGTCTGGCTTGTACAGACACCCCCATGCTCCATTACAAAGCCCTTCGGGGTGCCGGTACTACCGGATGTGAACAAAACATACACTGCATGATCAGGAGTTACGTTGCATGCAGGAGCCTGGGGTGAGCCGAGCGTGATGGCAAGCTTCTTATCCAGAGCAGGGGTGACTTCAATGACATTGGAGACGAGTTTGGCGCATTTGGCGGCGTTTGCAGGAGAAACCAATGCCAGTCGAGCGCGGGTCTGCTTGACAATTTGTTCCTGGCGTTGCATTGGATGCGAAGGGTCGAGTGGAACCCACGCAGCACCGGCTTTGTTAATTGCAAGGATAGAGACAAAGAACCACATAGACTTCTCAAAGCACACGTGAATCAAATCTCCAGTATGAATACTTCCCGACTCGATTAAATAACGTGCCAGCCGATTGGCCGTGATATTCAACTGGGAGTAGGTCAACTGACCATCCCAAGCATCAATGGCAAGAGAATCAGGGTGACGAAGGGCTTGTTCATTAATAAGCTGATGGACACAAGATCGGATGATGCGAGGATCTTCAGAATTATAACCAATCGCTTTATCGAGATCCCAATCATCTGAGATGGAAATAGTTCCGAGCGCGTCATCCTGCTGTGCCACAAGCTGATGTACGGCTCGTTCGTAATGCCGGGAAAGCGTTTCGACCTGTCCCGGTGATAGAGAAGAGGTATTGAAAGTAACAACAAGTTCGATACGATCGGCATGTATGAAAGCTTGCATTACAAGGGGATAAGTGAAATAACCCTCTGCCGCTTGAGAATCCCTGAACAGAGACGATTCTGCTGGGACAAGAACAGCATCAGCTTGGTCATCGCCAATTGCATGCTGAGCAGGTTGGATAACAAGCAAGCTGGAGAAGTCACAAGCTTCTTGGACTTCTTGGCCTAATTTCAGAATATTTCGCAAGCCGAATTGCTCAAAGGGTACGGCATCAGAAGATTGTTGTTGCGTGTGACTTAAGAGAGCCGACACCGTCCGATTCTTATGCAGGCGGATACGAACTGGTAAGGTGGAAATCGCGGGACCAGCCATTTTGTCGACACCAGCAACAGGAGCATATCGTCCAGACACGGTAGTACCGAAGCAAATATCATCTGTATCACAGTATCGGGCAAGAACAAGGGCCCAGGCTGCGCGCAGAACAGTAGCCGTGGTAATCGAGCTGTTGCCCAAATTGGGAAGTCGGAAACTTGTTTTAGCGACCTCAGTCGTGGATTCATTGGCACTCATTTTTGGGAAAGTAGCCTTTTGAGCACCTTGGAGTTCTTGTTTCCAATAGCTAGAAGCAGCAGTGTGGTCAAGGTTCATGGTGTAGTTGATAAAGCTCGAGTAGGGCTCCAGGCTTGGCGCGGGATCATCGCGATAAACAGCTTGAAGTGTACTAATGATAACGTTCATACTCCATCCATCGAAAATTGAGTGATGCATAAGGAGAACAAAGTATCGTGCACCCGTCGATTCGGAAATCAAGGCGTAACGAGCTAGAGGGGTGCCGTATTGCATCTTGACTGACTTGATACTGTCCATGTATCCGCGAAAGTCGGAATTATCGGTCGAATCCCAGCCGACGGAATCCTGGATGACAGCTTGTAAGGAAATACCATTATAAAGGAAGATTCGAGTGCGGAGGTTTTGGGTGAGTTCGACAACCTTGTTCCAGGCCTTCTTGAATCGGGCAGTGTCAACATGGGAAGGAAGCCTGTATACATATTTGGCAATGTAGGAACCAGGCTGTTTGACAGCGAGAGCCATGAGACCTTCTTGCAGACTGGTACAAGGATACACATCGTCGATCAACTTCTTGGGAGCCAGGTTGCATTGGCTTTGAACGAAGGACTTTATCTTTTCAACAGCATCACCTGGGAGCAAAGAAAAGGGTTCTGATTGATAAGAAGCAGACCCAATTTCTTCGACTACCTTGGAGGAAATCGCTAACAGACGCGGGTCATCAAACACATCTTGAACAGTGATCATTAGACCAGCTTCTCGCGCGGCAGTGACAAACTGAATAGTGGTGATAGAATCACCACCAATGCGCAAGAAACTGTCATCACGACCAATAGAGTCCGTTGGAATCTTCAGAATTTCTGCCCACAGTTTCTGTACCCGAGATTCCATGGGAGTTTCCGGAGCCCGTTTCTCAGTGTCAGCAAGAGCATATTGCGACAAAGCAACAGGTTTGAGTGTCGTGGCCACGCGTCTAAGACCATTTCTATCCAACTTGGAAGAAGTGATACATGGCATGAAACGACAAGGGAAGAACATTGTAGGAATCATGTAAGTAGGCAAAGTGACACTCAGTTTGCCTAGGGTGGCCATGATCTGGGCCCTGAGTTCTGCCGTCAGTGGTAGGAAGAGGTCAGCAGGTTCAGGGTCGACACCTCCGGTAGTCACACGAGTCTCATTGCTAAAAGAGAAGTATGCTGCAAGGTTAATACCCGCATCCCCTTGTAAAACATCCACAATAACCTGCTGGACTCCTTCCAAGGCTTTGCGAACGCTGTGTTCAACATCCCCAAGTTCCACACGAAGGCCTCGAATTTTGATTTGAGTATCCTTTCGACTAACAAAAACCAACTGACCCTTGGAGTTATAGGAGCAAAGATCGCCGGTCCGATAAATCCGCTGCCACTTAGGAACATCGTGATCCGGTGCCCAGCTTGGGGACGCTAAGATTGACGCTCGGGATTTGTCCGGGTCGCCCAAGTACTCACGCAAGATAGTGGGTCCTTGAACAACAAGCTCACCGACACATCCGATAGGAGCAAGCTTGCTGGAATCTTGGACATCCACGATCCAGCAGAAACCACCTACGGGTTTTCCAATGGTGAGGGGGGATTCAGTTGGGGATGTCCATTCGTGAACAGAGCTGAGAATACAGGTCTCGGCTGGTCCCCAACCGTTAAGGAGACGAACTCGGCCATACCAAGTCTCAAAAACATCTCGACCAACAGCTTCGCCTCCAAGCATGAGGAGCTCGAGTCCCGGGACATCATCAGGCTTCATGGTACGAGCAAAAGCCGGGGTCAAAATTGCCCAATTAACCTTCATATCATTGATGAATTGGCTCAAATTGCTCAAACGAACATCTTCGGAAGGAACACAAATGCTACTTCCGGAGATCAAGGGGGCGATTACCTCTCCGAGGAATAGATCAAAGACAAAGGAGCAGAATTGTAAGATTCTAACCTGTGGAGAAAATTTGAGCCGTTGAGCAAGAGCCACCTGACTGCTGCAAACAGAGCCATGCTGCATAACGAGACCCTTAGGAACGCCAGTACTTCCAGATGTGAATAGGATGTATGCGACATTGTCAGAGGTGACAGCAGAGGAAGGCGAGGGCGCGTTCCGCATAGTGGCAACGAGTTGATCATGCAATGCAGTAGTCACCTCGACAACATCGGTCACCAAGTCCTTGAACTTGGCGTGGTTAGATGTGGATACTAAGGCAAGACGGCCACGAGTCTGCTCAGTGATCAACTTGTAACGTTGGACAGGATGTGTTGGATCCAAAGGAACCCATGCTGCACCAGCTTTCCAAATAGCCAGAATAGAAACGAAAAACCAAATTGATTTCTCGAAGCAAACATGGACAATTTCACCAGGCCTGAGGGAGTAGGCATTGATAAGATGATGGGCCAACCTATTGGCGGCGGCGTTGAACTGAGAGTAGGTCATCTTACCATCCCAGGCCGAGATGGCTGGTAAGTTAGAATGCAGTTTGGCGCTGGCATCAATGAGCTCGTGCACAGTGCTGTTGATAACATCGGGAGCCTCGCCATTGTAGTTGACAGCCATGCTAACATCCCATTCTCCGGCGACTTGTACGGTTCCTAGGGAATCATGCTGGTGCATAATAAGCTGCGTCACAACGTGCTCGAAATGCTGCACCATGGCTTTGAGCTGCCCCTCGGGGACAATCGAGGGGTTGTAAACAAATCTTAGCTTAGTAAAGTTATCATGAGTAAAAGCCTGTAGGACCAAGGGGTATGTGAAGTATCCATCCATAGCATCCTGCTCGCCATGTGTCTCAGTGCCAGCTGAAAGTAGGATCGCATCTGACGATTCCTCGCTTGCAGTGGCATGCTGCATAGGCTGAACGACGAATAAGCTAGAAAAGTCACATGCTTCTTGAATTTGAGAGCTAATTTTGGAAATCTTGCGAAGACCAAATTGTTCATAGGCGACCATCTCAGAACCTTGCTTTTGAATGGCTTGTAGGAAATCGACTACATTCTGATCCATGTTGAGGCGAATGCGAACAGGAACCGTCGCCAAGATAGGGCCAGCCATCTTATCGATACCAACGACCGGGGCGTGACGACCAGACACTGTAGTTCCAAAGCATATGTCATTGGTATCAGAATACCTTGCAAGGATGATAGCCCAAGCAGCACGAAGAACAGTTGCTTGTGTGATTACAGCATTTGTTAACTTGGGAATCATCATGGTATGCTTGACTACACGTGTAATTGGTGCGGTATCAGCTAGCTTTTCGGTGCGCGGGAACCCAGCGCGTTGGGCCCCATTCAGTTGCACTTTCCAGTACTCTTCAGATGCACCATCGTCGAGTTGGTGAGTGTAGTTGATAAAGCCGGAGTATGAGACAGGCTTTGGAACTGCTTCGCCTCGGTAGCTAGCGTAAAGAGAAGCCATAATGACTTGCAAAGTCCACCCATCAAAGATTGTATGATGCATGATAAGAACAAAGTGGCGATTGCCATTGGCATCATTTGTAAGAGCAAAGTGGCAAAGCCGCGAGTTGTAGGCCATTTCCATGTGCTTCATTGAAGACATATATGTGCGTAAGTCAACATCCTGCATAGCATCCCAGACAGGCCGCTCGCGAATCACGGCTTGGATAGCGGATGGTCCAAGTGACAAAATTCTTGTTCTTAGATTGGCATGGAGTTCAAATGTTCGCTCCCAAGATGATACGAATTTATCAATATTGATCTGGGAAGACAGGCGATAAACATATTTGCCAATGTAAGAGCCGGGTTGCTTCACAGCCAATGCCATGACTCCCTCCTGGAGACCTGTGCATGGGTACATGTCTTCAATATCCTCAATTTGAGACAGACCACAGGCCTTTGATACAGATTCTTTGAGAGATTGAACAGTATCGACGGAAATGAGAGCAAATGGAGGGATTTCGTAAGTCATTGGCTTATCAGATGCCGACACGTTAGCAGCCATATGAGAGAGCTGAGAGTTTTCAAAGATCTTTGCTATAAGTAGGTCGATTCCACGCTGTTGGGCAAGGGAAACAAGCTGGATAGCAGTAATAGAGTCACCGCCGATTTGAAGGAAGCTGTCGTTCTTGCCAATCTGTTCAGGGCTGATCTTCAGCACTTCAGCCCACACTTCTCGAAGTTTGAACTCCATGGGGGTGGTTGGCTCAACTCTCTCCTGGGCAGCAAGAGCATAATTGTGGAGATGCTCCTGGGTGATAGTTGCACCCAGGTCCTGAAGTTTCTTTCGGTCTAGCTTGAGTGTGCCTCCAAGTGGCATAGCTCGAAGAGGAAGAAACAAGCTCGGAACCATGTAAGCAGGGAGGACTTTGGCAAGTTCCTCCACTGCAAAGCGGAAAGATTGGGCGCGAGCATCATCCGTGGGCTCGAGCCAGTCCGAGAGGTTGTTGCCCAAAATTGCGGTTCTCTTAGACTGGTCCTTGCTGAAAGTGACAAAGGCAGCGAGAGTTTCACGGGCATCACGGCGAATGACATCAACAGCGACGTAAGCAGCTTCGGGAAGAGCTTGCTTGATATTGTACTCAATTTCACCAAGTTCGACACGGTAACCCCGGACCTTGACCTGAGTATCTTGACGGCCCAAATACTCCATATTACCATTGGGAAGGTAACGGACCAAGTCACCAGTCTTAAAGAACTGTCGCGTGTCATCAATTAAAGGCTCCGTATAGAAGTCAACGGTCTGGATGAATGACAAATTGGTTCTCTGAGGGTCATTGAGATACCCGCGAGCCATCTGTCTTTGCACAAGAAGCTCACCGATGCATCCCACCGGAGCCAGGCGGTTATGGTTATCAGGCTCAACAATCCAGCACTTGCAACCAAATCCGCGACCGATAGTTGAAGCAGGCTCATAAGGAGACTCGTACACATGGGAGGTACAGAAGACAGAGATCTCAGAAGGACCGTATGCATTGGCAACGGTAGCATGGCCATGCCAAATATCCAAGATGTCCTTGGCCGGGGCTTCACCGACAAGAATGAGGGTGGTGAGAGAAGGCAGCTCACTTGGAGATAAGGTTCGAAGAAATGTCGATGTAAGTAGCGCTGTATTTACCTGCGTATCCTTAATGAAGCGGGGAATATGTTGCATTCGTTCAGCGTCGGAAGGAATACAGACTGTTCCACCGTAGGTCAGAGTCTCGAAAATCTCACTCAAACTAACATCGAAGACGAAGCTAGAAAATTGGAGCACTCGGGACTTTTCAGTGAAACTGTAGGCTCGGCCGTGACCAACGGTAGTAGTGGCAAGAGCAGAGTGGTCCACAACGAAGGCTTTGGGCTTTCCAGTAGAGCCGGATGTGAACAAGATATATGCCGCATCCGAAGGCTTCACCTTGCCAGTCATGGCCTGTCGGGGACGAATGGTCGAAGATAGACGGGTGATAGAGGCGGCAGATAATTCTACCACGTTGTCCACCAGCTTCTGGCAAGATTCCTTTGTAGATGGTGAGGCAATAATAAATTGGGCCTTTGCCTCGTCGACAATGGTTTGGCGGCGATCTTCCGGGTGAGAGGGATCAAGCGGAACAAAGACTCCTCCAGCCTTCATGACCGCCAACATTGCGACGACTGCCCAGACAGACTTCTCAAAGCAGAAAGGCACAGCCATCTCTTTCGACACGCCAATTTGAGTGAGATGCGTCGCTAGTACAGATGAAAGGCGATCCATCTCTGCATAAGTAAGATTGCCCTCCGTACTGGCCAAAGCCTCGCGGTGTGGAGATAGAATGGCACGCATCGAGATAAGCTCATGGACACATGCATGCACAGGAATGCCATCGGAAATATTCCAATTAGATGCCATTTCAAGATCCCACTCTCCAGCAAGAGAAACACTGCTAAGAGAGGAGTTATCTTGTGCCAGAAGTAACTGGACCACATGGCTCAGATGCTTGGTAAGAGCGTAAAGTTGATGGTCCGCAATTATGTCAGGATTGTACATAAATGACAGTTCAATGGAATTGTCCAATGTGAGACAAGAGAGAACAAGAGGATATGTAAAGTATCCATCAATAGCTTCCTGTTCTCCGAATTCGTCAGTACCAGAAACGGATACAAGTACGGCATCAGCGGATTGATTCATTAGTGCCACGTTCGGCTGAATTACTAGTAAACTGGAGAGCATGGAAGCTTCCTTGGCGCTGGCGCTGACTCGTGAGATCTTCCGCAGACCGTATTGTTCATATGGCACCATTTCGGAAGCCTGGCGCTGAACCTCTTGCAAAAAGCCCAGAATGCTTAGGTTCTTGTCCACGTGAACACGGACAGGAACAGTAGCCACAGCTGGACCAGCCATTCTCTCAATGCCAGGGACATGGGCTTGACGACCTGACACAGTTGTGCCGAAACAAATATCATCTGTGTTGCTGTATCGAGCAAGCACCATAGCCCATGCAGCCCGAAGGATGGTGGCTTTGGTGATAGAAGTGTGCGTCATGTCAGGGAACTCAATTGCGGTCTTCATAAATCGGCTAGCAGGTTTAGACTCATTGATCGGGTCCAGTCGAGGGAAGGCGGCACGGTGAGCACCTTCGAGCTGCTGCTTCCAGTATGCACTGGCAGCGGCATCATTAATCTGATCAACGTAATGGATGAAGCCCGAGTATGAGCGCATTGGGGTGACAAGCTCACGTCGGTATGTGCTCTCCAGTGTGTTAAGAATCATACCCAAACTCCAGCCATCGAAAATAGCGTGGTGAATAACCAGAACAAAGTACCTGGCACCACTTGGTTCGGTAATGAGGGCGTAGCGACAAAGATAAGAGCCGTACTGCATCTTATATAGGCTTATTGAATCCATGAATGAACGTAGGGTAAGGGATTCCGTATACTCCCAAATAGGATTCTCTTTGATGATCGCCTGAAGTGACATACCATTAGACACTAGGATCCTAGTTCGAAGGTTTGTACAAAGCTCAAGTGTGCGGGCCCATGCATCCTTAAAGACAGAAGTATCAATCGACTCAGGGAGGCTGTAGACGTATTTTGCCATGTAAGACCCAGGCTCCTTCACAGCCAGGGCCATGAGACCCTCTTGAAGACCGGTACAAGGGTATACGTCCTCAATTTGCTGACCGGTAGAGAGGTCACATTCTCGGTGAACATCCTCCAATATGCTCTCAACCTGGCCAGTCGGGAGTAATGCAAACGGCTTTGATTCGAATACTTCTTCCTCTTCCTCAGAAACCATTTTTGCCACAGCAAAGAGACGAGGATCGGCAAAAATATCCTTGACAGTAATCTGCAGGCCAGCCTCGCGAGCATTGGTGACGAATTGAATAGCGGTGATAGAGTCACCACCAATACGCAGGAAGCTATCATCACGACCAACTGACTCAACCGGGATTTTGAGAATATCCGCCCACATTTTTTGAAGGCGAATTTCGATATCAGTGACAGGAGCTCGCTTCTCGCCTTCGGTGAGAGAATATTTAGCCAACGTGTCGCGATCGAAAGAAGCTACGAAACGCTTCAGGCTTCCCCTGTCCAGCTTAGTGGATGTAATGGAGGGCATGAAGCGGCAAGGGAAGAACATGGTCGGTACCATGTAGGTCGGGAGAGTGACGCTAAGTTGGCCAATGGCGGCAGTAATGAGGCTCTTGTGCTCTCCAGTCAGAGGGAGGAAGATACTTTCAGCATCAACGGTGGATTTAGCAGTACTGGTAGTACGTGTCTCGTCATTGAAGCAATAGTAGGCCACAAGGTTGGTGCCGGCGTCGCCCCGATGAACATCTACCACGACTTGCTTAACATCCTTCAGAGCAGCTCGCAAGTGATGCTCGACTTCGCCCAGTTCTACCCGGAGACCGCGAATCTTGACTTGAGTGTCCTTGCGGCTGACAAATTGGATAGTGCCATCAACATTATAATAGCAAAGATCTCCTGATTTAAAGAAGCGGTTCCAGTGAGGTGAGGTTCTGTATGGAGCCCACTCGGGTAACTGAGTAACGGTGGCGGCGGCAGTACGGACGGGATCATCCAAATACTCCCTCAGAATGGTTGGTCCTTGGATCACCACTTCGCCGATACAACCGGTAGGGGCCAGCTTCTGGGGATCTTGAGGATCAACAATCCAACAAAAGCCACCAACCTGTCGACCGACATTTTGAGGTGACTCATCGGCAGAGTACCACTCGTTG
Organism: Calonectria pteridis; assembly: GCA_022837005.1. Classification (NCBI taxonomy): domain Eukaryota; kingdom Fungi; phylum Ascomycota; class Sordariomycetes; order Hypocreales; family Nectriaceae; genus Calonectria; species Calonectria pteridis. Next base: position 69,974 of record JAKZGU010000034.1, read on the forward strand.
AGAGTGCTAAAAACACACGTCTCAGCAGGACCCCAGCCAGTAACAAGTCGAACCTTGCCGACCCAGCTTTCGAAAACATCCCGGCCAACAGACTCACCAGTGAGCAACAGCAGTTCCAAGCCAGGAATGTCCGCAGGCTGAATAGTGCGCGCGAAAGATGGAGTTAAGTAGGCCCAGTTGATGTTCATCTGGTTAATGAAGTCCTTCACGCCGCTCATGCGAGTGTCTTCAGATGGGACACAAAGAGCAGCTCCAGAGATCAAAGGTCCAATGATCTCACCGATGCAGAGATCAAAGACAAATGAGGCAAACTGAAGAATTCTAACGGATGAGTTAAGCTGGAGACGCTTGGCAATAGCCGTTTGGCTAGTGCAAAGAGCACCGTGCTGCATGACGAGACCCTTGGGAGTACCGGTACTCCCAGATGTGAACAGGACATAAGCAGCATGCTGAGGAGTGACGCTGGTGACTGGTGTCGGCGGGGAATACATATTGGTCATAAGCTCTCGGTCAAGAACTGAAGACACAACGAGAACCTTTTCTACCAGCTTCGCACACTTTTCGAGGGTGTTCTCCGATGTAAGGACCAAGCGTGCCCGAGTCTGGCTGACAATCTGTTGCTGGCGCTGGAAGGGATGTGAGGGGTCGAGGGGCACCCAAGCAGCTCCAGCCTTATTGATAGCCATGATAGCAACAAAAAACCAAAGGGACTTCTCAAAACATACATGGACGAAATCCCCTGCATTTACGCCTAAAACGTCAATGAGATGGTGTGCCAGTCGGTTAGATGTTCTGTTCAATTGAGAATAGGTTAACTCGCCATCCCAAGCAAGAATAGCGGGGGCGTTGGGCTGTCGCATTGCTTGAAGTTCAATCAAGTCGTGAACACAAGTTTGTAGAATTTCAGGTTCGTCTTTGTTGAACTCAATAGCCTTCTGGAGGTCGAACTGGCTCGCGACAGACACACTCTCAAGCGGTTGACTGCTTTGCAGAAGAAGCTGCTGCACGGTCTGATCGAAGTGATGGGACAATGCCTCGACCTGGTCTTTCGGGACAATTTCAGGATTATAAATAAGGACAAGTTCGAGATGGTCATCGTGGGTCAGTCCCTGCAAAACTAGGGGGTAGTTGAAGTAACCCTGGAGAGCCTCCTCCTCATATTCATCTGTTATGGCGGACAGAAGCTGTGAGCCAGCGTCTTTGCTAAGCTTAGCCGCGTGCTGGACAGGCTGAATAACCAACAAGCTCGAGAAATCACAAGCTTCATGGGTCTCGGGATTGATCTTTGCGATGTTGCGAAGACCGAATTGTTCATATACCACCATGTCTAAAGCTTGGTCTTGGATGTCCTGCAAAAAGGTAGAAACAGCCTTGTTTCGGTCAACTCGAACCCGAACGGGAACTGTGGCAACAGCTGGACCAGCCATCTTCTCAACGCCAGCCACTGGTGCATGGCGACCAGATATGGTGGTACCAAAGCAAACATCGTCAGTATCGCAGTACTTGGCAAGGACAAGAGCCCAGGCGGCACGCAGGATAGTTGCTTTGGTGATAGAGTTATCGCCTGCAGCTGAATAGGAGATATTCGTCTTCATAATGCGAGATACGTTGTTGTCACCACTTTCGGCACGTGGGAATGTAGCTCTCTGAGCGCCTGCAAGTTGATCTGTCCAATACTCTGTTGCAGCTTGATGATCCATCTCAGAAATGTACTTGATGAAACCAGAGTATGGCTGAAGAGGTGGAACGGATTCGCCTTCGTAGAGAGTGTGGAGGGTGTTTAGAGCAATGTTCAAGCTCCAACCATCAAAAATAGCATGATGGACAATCAATGCAAAGTGGTAAACACTGCCCCGATCTTGAACAAGGGCATATCTACACAGCTTAGAGCCGTACTCCATTGTCATGTTCTTAGTGCTGCGCAAATAACCTTCGAGGTCCTGGCCTTCAGTCACCTCCCAGGTAGGCGTTTCTCGGATGATGGCCTGGAACGAAGCACCATTGTGGAGCACGACCCGAGTCTGTAAGTTGTCACATAGCTCAAGAGTGCGTTCCCAAGCCAATCTGAAACGATTCAAGTCGATGTTTGAAGGGAGAGCATAAATGTTCTTGGCAATGTAAGAGCCGGGCTGTTTGACAGCCAACGCCATCAAACCCTCCTGTAGACTGGTACAAGGATATGCATCTTCAACGGACTGCTCCGCGCTGATTTTGCATTGATACTTAATGGCTGACAAAATAGCGCCCACGTCGTCGCTAGGAATCATGCTGAATGCCTCGACCTCATGAGCATCCACTTCTTCCTCAACAACCTTAGCAGCAACAGCAAACAATCGAGGATCAGCAAACACATCTCTGACCGTAATACTTAAGCCAGCGTCACGGGCCATAGTCACGAACTGGATTGCGGTGATAGAATCACCGCCAATGCGCATAAAACTGTCATCGCGACCAATATCTTCAGCTGGAATCTTAAGCACTTCTGCCCACATCTCCTGCAGCTCTATTTCCATGAGAGTCTGCGGTGGGCGTTTTTCAGCATCGACAAGTGCATGTTTTGCAAGCTCTTCTCGCGAAAGTGAATTCGTCATTGCTTTCAGAGTCTTGCGGTCCAACTTTAGAGATGTGATTGAAGGCATAAAGCGACAAGGGAAGAACATGGTGGGAACCATGTAAGTAGGCAGAGTAATAGACAACTGGCCAGCAGCAGCAGTCACTTGTGACTGTAAGTCACCACTGAGATCAAGGAAAACATTCTCAGCATTAACTTCATCGCTAGTGGAGATGCGGGTCTCGTCACTGTTGCTGTAGTACGCAACTAGGTTGGTGCCAGCTTCTCCAGTAAAAACATCCACCACAACTTGGCGAACGTCTTGGAGTGATTGACGGAGATGATGCTCAACTTCACCTAATTCCACACGAAGACCACGAATCTTTACTTGGGTATCTTTTCGACTAACGAATTCAATTGTGCCGTCAGGGTTGTAATAACACAGATCGCCAGCCTTGAAGATACGGTTCCAGTGAGGGGAGTTGCGATGAGGAGCCCAGCCAGGTAGATTCTTCATTATCGACACTTCTGTCTTTGCAGGATCATTGAGATATTCAGTGAGGAGAGTTGGGCCTTGAATAACTATTTCGCCAATGCAGCCGATAGGTGCCAACTGGGTAGGATCATTTGGATCCACAATCCAGCAATAGCCACCAACCGGACGTCCAACATTTGTAGAAGAGTCTTTAATAGATGTCCATTCATGAATGGTGCTGAGCACGCAAGTCTCTGCGGGACCCCAACCGCCGACAAGACGCAACTTGCCAAACCAAGTATTGAAGACATCCCGGTGAACGGCTTCACCACTGAGAATGAGAAGCTCAAGACCAGGTACCTCATTTGGCTTCAGAGTCCGGGCAAAGGTAGAGGTCAGAATCGCCCAGTTGACATTGTTCTGGTTAATGTACTCCTTGAGGCCGCTCATTCGGCTATCCTCAGAGGGAACACAGACAGTGGCTCCAGATATCAGGGGGGCAACAGTCTCGCCAACACACAAGTCGAAGACATAAGCCGAGAATTGGAGCATCCTGACAGCAGGAGTAATTCTAAGGCGTTTAGCAATAGCGGTTTGACTGGTGCATACAGAACCATGGGACATGACAAGACCCTTGGGTATGCCCGTGCTGCCAGAAGTAAACAGCACATATGAGGCATGATCAGCAGTGACGCGGCAGATAGGAGCAGCAGGCACGCCCATCGACTCAGAAAGCGATCGGTCGAAGGCAGCAGACACCTGCACAATGGTTGGTAGAAGCGTTGCACATTTTTCGGCATTTTCAATAGAAGTCAAGCCAACACGAGCACGGGTTTGCTCGATGATCTGTTGCAGACGCTTGGTTGGGTGAGAAGGGTCCATAGGAACCCATGCGGCACCCACCTTGTTAATGGCAAGAATAGACACAGCAAACCAAATAGACTTCTCAAAGAACACATGAACCAAGTCTCCCACTCGGACCTTTGTATTGTCAATGAGGTAATGAGCCAGTCTGTTGGCAGCTGCGTCAAGTTCAGCATAGGTCAGCTTGCCATCCCATCCATCGAGGGCAGGTGCATTTGGTTGACGGCGAACAGCAGACTCAAAGAGATGATGCACACAATCGCGCACAATTTCAGGAGTCTCGGGGTTGTATTCCAGAGCTTTGGTGCGGTCCCAGTCGCTAACTATAGAGACTGCGCTGATGGCAAGACTTGGCCGTGTCACCAGTTCCTTGACAGCATGCTCCAGGTGATGGGAAAGGGCTTCTAGCTGGCTCTGAGAAACCACTTCAACGTTGTAAGTGAAGAGAAGTTCAACATGATTCTCATGCATCATGGCCTGAAGAACCAAGGGGTATGTGAAGTAGCCCTCCAAGCTTCCTGCAGCAGTTCCTTCTGAGGGGTCTGCCACGAGAATTGCATCATGAGAGTTATCAATGCGTTGCACGGGCTGCAAAATCAGCAAACTAGAAAAGTCGCAAACCTCCTTTGCATGTGGTCCGAGCTTAGAAATGTTGCGGAGACCGAACTGCTCGTGGGAAACCATTTCAGTAGCCTGTGCCTGAATTTGAGTGAGAAAGCCCGATACTTTCTGATGGGAATCAAGGCGAACTCGAACGGGTACCGTGGCGAGAGTAGGTCCAGCAACCTTTTCAATGCCCACAACAGGGGCCTGTCGGCCAGAAACCGTAGTGCCAAAACAAACATCATCAGTGTCGCAATATCGAGCCAGGACCACAGCCCAAGCGGCACGAAGAACAGTTGCCATAGTGATAGAGCTGTCAGACATTGCGGGGAAAGCAAGCTTAGTCGAAATCGTTTCAGTGATAGGGTTGGATTGTGAAGCTGCGTCCACGCGAGGGAACGTAGCACGCTGAGCACCGTCAAGCTGAGCCTTCCAATACATCGAAGCATCGGCTTCATTGATGGACTGGGTAAAGTTGATGAACTTGGAAAAGGGCTCCAATTTGGGAGTAGTCTCCTGTCTATAGAAGTTGTAGAATGTCGTAAGAGCGACATTCAAACTCCAACCATCAAAGATAGAGTGATGCATAATAAGAACAAAGAGGCGCTTTCCATCTTGGTTTGTGATAAGAGCATAACGGCACAGCTTAGAGCCATATTGCATCTCCAAGGTCTTGACTGATTCCATGTAAGATTCCAGGGTGTGGCGGTCAGTTAATTCCCACGTTGACTGATCACGTATAACAGCTTGGTATGAGGAGCCATTGTAGCCAATGATCCGAGTCCTCAAATTAGCAGAAGCTTGCACGGTCTCGTTCCAGGCTGCCTGAAATCGAATAATATCGACATGATCGGGAATAGAGTAGACATAATTGGCAATGTAGGAGCCTGGTTGCTTAACAGCCAGGGCCATCAGGCCTTCCTGAAGAGCCGAACAGGGGTAGGCATCTTCAATACTGTCCTGGTTCAAACCACGGCACTGGTCTCGAATAGCACGGCGAATAATATCAACTTCGTTTTGTGGCAAGAGGGAGAAGGGTTCCACCACGTATGGTTCTTCCGAATGTCCCTCTTGCATCTTCGAAGCGACAGCAGAGAGACGAGGGTCGGCAAAAACATCCTTGACAGTAATCGACAAACCAGCTTCGCTTGCAGCGGTAACGAATTGAATAGCAGTAATTGAATCGCCGCCAATACGGAGAAGACTATCATCGCGACCAATGGTTTCGGAAGGAATCTTGAGAATTTCTGCCCACATCTTCTGAAGGCGAGATTCCATTAGAGTCGCTGGCATGCGCTTTTCGACATCAGCAAGGGAGTATGCAGCCAGGGAGCTCTGGTCAAGGGCTTGGGTCGTGCGCTTTAGTGTACCTCTATCTAGCTTAGTAGAAACGATAGAGGGCAAGAACTTGCAAGGCAAAAACATGGATGGAACCATGTAACTCGGGAGCTCAACGCTAAGCTGACCAATAGCAGCCATAATTTGACTTTTCAGATTAGCAGTAAGAGGCAGGAACATGCTGGTATCAACTTGGCTGCTATTGCGGGTTTCATCACTGAAGCAAAAGTAAGCAACAAGACTAGGGCCTACTTCACCCTGAACCACATCAGCCACGACTTGCTGTACTCCAGGCAAAGCGGCACGAAGGTGATGTTCGACCTCTCCAAGTTCAACTCGAAGACCTCGGATCTTAACCTGCGTGTCCTTGCGACTAACAAACTCAATAGTGCCATCGGGATTGTAGTAGCAAAGATCACCAGACTTGAAAAAACGAGACCACTGCGGAGATGTGCGCCTAGGGGCCCATTGAGGAAGTGTAGTGACAGTGGATTGTTTGGTCATGACAGGATTCTGAAGGTATTCGCGAAGAATCGTTGGGCCTTGGATGACAGCTTCTCCAATACATCCAATGGGAGCGAGACGGTTATGATCATTGGGATCAACAATCCAGATGTAACCACCAACAGGTCGACCAACATTTTGGGGGGATTCATCAGCAGTATACCATTCGTTCAAGGTGCTGAACACACATGTCTCCGCAGGCCCCCAACCGGTGACCAAGCGAAGCTTTCCGACCCAGCGTTCAAAGACATCCCGGCCAACAGCCTCGCCAGTGAGCAGCAATAGCTCTAAGCTAGGGACATCCTCGGGGTTCAGAGTGCGCACAAACGCAGGAGTCAGGAAGGCCCAGTTAATTTGCTGGCCGTTGATGAATTCGCGGAGACTGTTCATTCGAGCGTCCTCCGAGGGAACACATAAGGTAGCACCAGAAATAAGAGGTGCAATGATTTCACCGATACAAAGATCGAAGACATAGGATGCGAATTGTAGAATCCTAACCTGCGAGGTCAAACGAAGACGTTTGGCAATGTCTGTCTGACTTGTGGATACAGCACCATGCTGCATAACAAGGCCCTTGGGAGTACCGGTACTACCAGAAGTAAACAGAACGTATGCAGCATGGCTAGGAGTAATTCCCTGTACAATCAGCTTAGGGTCTCTGCCGTAGTTGTCAATGAGTTCTTGATCAAGCTCGGGTGTGACTTCGAGCACACTTGGTACCAAGTCAGAACATTTGCCAACATTGGTTTGGGAGCACAGGCAAAGTCTGGCCTTCGTTTGCGAAACAATCTGCTTTTGACGCTGAGCAGGGTGAGATGGATCAAGTGGGATCCATGTAGCACCGGCTTTGTTGACAGCCAGCATGGAAACGTAAAACCAGACCGACTTCTCAAATAGCAGATGAACGAAGTCGCCAAGCTTAATTTCCATGTCCTCAACAAGGTATGAAGCCAAACGGTTAGCGGCACTATTCAACTCAGAGTAGGTCAAACAACCATCCCAAGCCTGAATAGCAATGGCATCAGGTCTGCGGAGAGCCTGGTCTTCAATAAGTTGGTGGACCGTGGTTTCAAGTATCTCAGGATGATCACTGTTAAACTCAAAGGCCTTCTGGAGATCCCAATCACAAGCAACTGAGACGGTTTCCAATGGCTTCTCGCTTTTTGTCAACAGTTGGTGAACAATTTGGTCAAAATGGTGAGACAAGGCTTCAACCTGGGCGTTGGGAACAATTGATGGGTTATAGGTGAGGAGAAGTTCAACATGCTCGTTGTGAGTCAGGGCTTGCACAACCAAGGGGTAACTGAAATAACCCTCCATTCTCTCCTCCTCGAACTCATCCGTAGCGCCCAAGAAGAATGTTGAATCGGTATTTACGCCAGAAATATTGATGTGCTGGACAGGCTGAACAACGAGCAAGCTAGAAAAGTCGCAGGCTTCCTGCGTTTGAACATTTATCTTGCTGATGTTGCGTAGACCGAATTGTTCATATGCAACCATTTCCAGGGCTTGTGTTTGTATATCTTCCAGGAAGCTAGATACGGTCGCTTTCCGGTTCAGGCGGACTCTAATAGGCACAGTAGAAACTGCCGGACCAGCCATCATGTCAATACCAGCGACAGGGGCATGACGGCCAGAAATTGAAGCGCCAAAGCAAACATCGTCGCTATCACAATAGCGCCCAAGGAGTATAGCCCAAGCTGCGCGTAGAACTGTAGCCTTGGTAACAGAGCTTTCGGTGGAATTGGGGTAGGAGATAATGGTCTTCAGAATTCTTGGAGCATGGTGGTGGTCGTTGCCCTCGTTTCGTGGGAAAGTGGTTCGCTGAGAGCCATTCAACTGATCCTTCCAGTAATCCTCGGCAGTTTGGTGATCAATCTCTGAAATATACTTGATGAACCCAGAGTAAGGCTGAAGTCCTTTGACACTCTCGTTGTGGTAGAGACTGTAAAAGGTCTTAAGCACGACATTCAAACTCCAACCATCAAAAATTGCGTGGTGCAGAATGAGTACAAAGTGCTTCTTTCCGCTTGATTCGCTCACAAGAGCATAGCGGCAAAGGCGAGAGCCATATTGCATTTCCATCATCTTAGAATCTTCAATAAAAGAGGCCAAGTTCTTGCCAGTAGTCTGCTCCCATGACGGCTGTTCTCGAATGATAGCCTGCACTGACAAATTGTTGTGCAGAACAATCCTAGTGGACAGATTGGCACAGAGTTGAATTGTTTGCTCCCACGCAGACTCAAAGCGAGCAACATCAATATCATCAGGTAGCATGAAAATGCTCTTTGAAATGTAAGAACCAGGTTGCTTAACAGCAAGAGCCATGAGACCTTCCTGAAAGCCTGTGCAGGGATAGGCGTCCTCAATTGCTTGCCAATCAGTCAATTTACATTGCTCGCTAATATCAAGCTTGATGTCAGAAAGCTCCCACTCAGGCAGAAGTTGAAATGGCTCCGTCTGGTACGAGACGGCATCTCCCTCGGTAACCTTAACAGCAACAGCTGAGAGTCGAGGGTCAGCGAAAAGGTCCTTGACTGTAATTTTGAGACCAGCCTCTCTTGCGCTAGTGACAAATTGAATGGCAGTGATAGAATCACCGCCGATGCGGAGGAAGCTATCGTCACGGCCAATCGAACTAGCGGGCTTCTTAAGGATTTCAGCCCACATCTTTTGGATTTCGATTTCCATTCGAGTAATAGGAGCCTGTTTCTCGGTATCACTGAGGGAAAAACCCATAAGGGCATCGTGTCCAAGAGAAGAGGTGAGACGCTTAAGTGAGCCGCGATCAATTTTAGTAGACGTAATGGACGGCATGTACCGACAAGGAAAGAATAGGGTCGGAACCATGTAGCTCGGTAGAAGAATGCTAAGCTGACCAACGGCAGCAATAATCTGGTTCTTTGTATCAGATTTAGGAGTAATGAATATGTCCGTAGGAGAGTGAGTTCCGGTACGTGTCTCGTCGCTGAAAGAGAAGTAGGCAACAAGATTAGTACCAACATCTCCCTTATGCACATCAACGATAACCTGTTTAACGGTTGGGAGAGCAGCACGAAGATGATGTTCCACCTCGCCCAACTCTACACGGAGACCTCGAATCTTAACCTGAGTATCTTTGCGACTCACAAACTCAATAGTTCCATCGGGATTGTAGTAGCAAAGATCACCAGATTTGAAGAAACGGTTCCATGAAGAGGAGTTGCGTCGGGGTGCCCACTCAGGAAGAGAGGTGACCATCGATGCCTTAGTCTTGACAGGATCGTCAAGATACTCGCGAAGAATGGTAGGACCTTGAATAACCACCTCTCCAATACACCCAATGGGTGCAAGCTTGCGAGGATCTTTGGGATCGACAATCCAACAGAATCCTCCAACCGGACGGCCAACATTCTGGGGTGATTCTTCTTTCGTATACCACTCATGGAGAGTGCTGAACACGCAAGTCTCTGCAGGACCCCAGCCTGTAACAAGACGCGTCTTGCCTACCCAGTTCTCAAACACATCTCGGCCAACAGCCTCGCCGGTGAGAAGCAAAAGCTTAAGACCCGGTATCTCTTCAGGCCGAAGAGTACGAGCAAAAGAGGGAGTGAGGAAAGCCCAAGTGACGTTCATCTTATTTATGAAGTCCTCAAGACCACTCATACGAGTATCTTCGGAAGGAATACACAAGGTGGCGCCAGTGATTAAAGGAGCAACAATTTCTCCAATACAAAGATCAAACACGTAAGAAGCAAATTGAAGAATTCGAACATCTGGTGTCAAGCCAAGTCGTTTAGCAATGGCCGTCTGACTGGTGCATACACCGCCATGCTGCATTACAAATCCCTTGGGGGTACCAGTACTACCAGATGTAAACAGAACATATGCGGCATGGTTAGGAGTAACATTGCAGGCAGGGGGCTTAGTAGAGTCCATGGTTGTAGCAAGTTGCTTGTCAAGGGCAGCCGTAACCTCCACTACACGTGACACCAGAGTGGCGCAGTTGTGAGCGTTGGCAGGAGAACATAAGGCTAAGGCAGCGCGGGTCTGGTTCACTATTTGCCTTTGGCGTTGGAGCGGATGTGAGGGGTCCAGAGGAACCCAGGCAGCACCTGCTTTATTGATGGCCAGAATGGAAACGAAAAACCAAAGCGACTTTTCAAAGCATACGTGCACTAAATCGGCTGGTCGAACACCAAGGGCGCGGACCAAGTGGTGAGCCAGCCTATTAGCAGCCGTATCGAGTTGGGCGTAGGTCAATTGACCATCCCAAGCATCAATAGCAATTGATTTGGGCTGGGAAAGTGCCTTTTTGCTGATGAGATCGTGAACACAAGTCTGAAGGATAGTAGGATCCTCAGATTGGTACGAGACAGCCTTCTCAAGATCCCATTCGCTCGCCACGGACAACTTGCTCAAAGAAGTCTCATTCTGAGTGAGTAGTTGCTGGATCACATGGTTCAGGTGTTTGGATAGCGCCTGAAGTTGTGTCTCTTTGATTGTTTCGGGATCATAAATGAACATGAACTCAACACGGTCGTCATACATCAAGCCCTGAAGAACCAAGGGGTAGTTGAAGTAGCCCTCAAGAGCACCATCTTCGTCGTATTGGCTCGTACCATCCTCAACCAGAACTGCCTTTCCGGACTCAGAGGTGGTAGCCAGTTGCTGCACAGGTTGAATAACCATTAGACTGGAGAAATCGCAGGCTTCCTTGGCTTCGGCACTAAGTTTGGAGATGTTGCGCAGACCGTATTGTTCATAGGCAGACATCTTGGAGGCCTGGCTCTGGACCTCTTCGAGAAGACTGGAAACAGACTGTTGGCCATCGAGAAGAATTCTGATGGGAACTGTAGCAACGGTAGGTCCAGCAATCCTTTCAATCCCAGGCACAGAGGCCTGACGACCAGAAACAGTGGTTCCAAAACAAACATCATCAGCATCACAATACCTAGCAAGTACGATTGCCCAGGCAGCTCGGAGAATAGTGGCCTTAGTAATAGAGGTGTTTTCGAGCTTCTGGAAAGGAATACTAGTTCGCATGACCCGGGTAGCCGCCACGTCGGTACCATTGGGGTTTGTTGGGGGGAATGTGGCGCGATGCGCACCTGCGAGCTGAGCCTTCCAGTAGTCACCTGCCTCAGCCTGGTCAAGCTGTGAAATGTAGCGGATGAAGCTGGAAGTCGGCTTTAGCTCATTTGTGGCCTCTTTGTGGTAGACGCTGTAAAGAGTATCAAGGATAACCTTCAAGCTCCAACCGTCAAAGATAGAGTGGTGGATGATAAGTACAAAGAAACGCTGTCCGGTCTTTTCAGTAACGAGGCCATATCGACAGAGTCGCGAACCGTATTGCATTTGCGAATCAGACGCGGTAGCCAACATCTGCTTAAGATCGAGACCATCGCAGGAGTCCCAGACAGGCTCCTCCCTAATAATAGCCTGGTACGAGTTACCGTCGTGTGTAATGATTCTCGTTCGCAGTGTGTCGCAAATATCGAGCGTGTGCTGCCAGGCAAGCTTGAAACGAGCGGTGTCAATATTGTCTGGGAGACGGTAATAGTATTTGGCAATGTATGAGCCCGGCTGCTTGACAGCCAAAGCCATGAGACCTTCTTGGAGACCTGTACAGGGATAAATATCTTCAATGTCATCCTCGTTCGAGACACCACACTGAGCCTTGACTGAATGCTTAATCGAGGTCAACTGGTCGTTCTTGACAAGTGCAAAAGGAGGCACATCATAAGTCACCTCTCCTCCTTCCACGACGGCGGTTTCGGCCATGCGGCTGAGACGAGAATCCTCAAAGATATTTGCAATAGTGAGAGTGATTCCCTCCTGCATTGCCAGAGAAACGAGCTGAATAGCAGCTATTGAGTCACCACCAATCTGGAGGAAGCTATCATGCTTGCCAATATCTGTTGGAGCCAAATGGAGAATTCGAGACCAAAGATTACGAAGTCGAAGTTCCATCTTGGTAGTAGGTGGCTCAGTCTTAACTGCTCCAAGAGAAAACTTGCCAACTTCGTCTGCGTGGAGGGTATGGCCAAACTCAACAAGATGTCGGCGGCTAACCTTTCCGGAAACAGTGTGCTCCGGTTTACCACGGAAAATAAGCCACACAGATGGGACCATGTAGGAAGGAAGTGTTGCACCGATAGACTTATTCAAACGCGTAATAATGTTGCGCATCTCATCAGCGAGATTGTCAACCAGCCGGATAGGTGCATCCTCAAAGTGAGGTCCTTCAGTGAACCACAGGAATGCAGTCAGTACCTTGCGGCCAGTAGGCTTAAGTGAAAGCACATCGACCAAAGCACCCATATCTTGGGGGATGGCCTCGTATATGCGGGTTTCGATTTCTCCAAGCTCAATACGTTGACCATGAAGCTTCACCTGCGTATCCTTGCGGCCAATATAATCAAAGGTGCCATCATGGTTTCGGCGAACCAAATCACCAGTACGGTAGGCTTTAGTATAGCCAAAGCCATTATCAGGAACAAAGTCGACTTCCTCGAGGAAGTTGGCCGCTGCCTTTGCATCAACATTGAGGTAGCCGCGCGCAAGCATAGGTCCTTGAATCAAGAGCTCGCCAATGCAACCGATCGGCAGAAGCTCTCGGTGGTTTTCGGGGTTAACAACCCAAAATGCACTACCTATAGGTCGTCCAAGATTAGTAGATTTGGGGGATGTACTCACAGTAGGGTTACGGGCACAGCACGATGCCTCGGCCGGTCCATAGATACCAACAACGTGCATCGAATCCTTAAACCGGTCTACCAACTTCCTCGGGACAGCTTCACCTCCAAGAATAAGGGTCTTAAAGGTAGGGACATCCGAAGGGGCAAGAAGATCGGCAACAGTGGGTGTGAGGAAAACCCAGTTGGCCTTGGTGGCATTGATGGCACCTGCCAAATCGTTGACACGAGCATGGTCGGAAGGAATACAAATACAAGCGCCGCGCATCAGTGTAACCAGCACGTCCATAATACCAACATCAAAGGTGTAGGCCGAAAACTGGAAAACGCGAGTCCCTGGTCCGACTTGCATAGAACCACCGTATGCGCGAGCGGTTGCGGAGATTCCATTATGCTGGTGTATCATGCCCTTCGGGCGACCAGTGCTACCAGAGGTAAAGATAACAAAGGAAGGGTCCTGGGGCTGAACTGGGCTAGCGATTCCAGCCTTGGGAGGAGGTGGCAAACGCCTTATTTTGGCTTCGTCGATCACAAAGACATCAAGATCCATCTCGGACAGCTTGCCAGCCGCAGAAAATGCAGCAAGAACCATCGTCGCTTTGGTGTCATCCACAATGTCTTGCAGACGCTTTAACGGGGCACCAGGGTCAAGTGGAACGAAGGCAGCACCGGCCATATTGATTGCCACCATGGAAACAGCTGCCCACGTAGACTTAGGGAAACAGATGGGAATCATCACACCAGGGCCAGCCCCAAGTTGCTTCAATCTCCAGGCAAGCCTGGTAGCAAACAAACCAAGCTCGGCGTAAGTCAAGTCGTGGTCCCAAGAATTAATTGCGGGTGCATCAGGGCTCGCCTTGATTTGCTCTGTGATCTGCCAGTGGGAACAAGATTCAGGGGGAGCAAACAAGTCATGATCGTCAACAATCTGGGCCTTGTCAAGATCGCTAATGACGCTGGTATCGGCCAGAGAATTCGATGAGTAGCTATTCAGAACCAAGTCCATAACTTTGGTAAAAGACGCAGCCAGGCTGCGAGCATGGTCATTAGTCATTACAGCGGTGAAGTAGTCCAGAGACATAGTCATCTTCTCGGCACTCATATCGATGTTAAGTGTAATATCGTACTATTTTTTTTTGTCAATTCGGCTCAGTGAAATTTCTATGCCAGCAGCTCTTACCTCAGTAGGGGCATAGTTGAGAAGTCCTCCGATGTTAATAGCATTGTCGCTCTTCGTATCCTCGGGATACGAGTACATGATGGAAAGCAGAGTGTTAAACAATTGTCGCTTACCAGGAGCCACCACGTGCTGAATCTCGGCCAGCGATGTGTTTTGGTGATCCATTGCACCATTAAGCTGACTTTTAAGATCCAAAAACAGCTGCTCGAAAGAGGTCATCTTGTCAAAAGTGATGCGGCAGATCAGGAGGTTAATCAAAGGTCCAACCATAAAATCAACACCATCAACGGGCACATCACGACCAGAAGAGAGGAAGCCAAAACTGACATCGTCAGTCATCGCATAACCCCGAAGAACAAGACCCCACACGGCCTGGAGGAGCATGGCTCCGGTAATTCCGTTTTCCTTGCAAAAGTCCCTAATCTTCTGCATGCCCAGATTCACTGGGATGCTCTTCATCTTGGAAGGCGCTGAAGATTGATCAATCAACCCAGGGAAATGGCATGGCTGAATACCATCAAGGAAGTTAACCCAGTATTTCAGGGACGTTTCCTTTGGCTGGCTTTCAAGGTAGGTGATGTAGTCACCAAAGTTAGTAGCGGGTGATGAGGGCAGTCGTCCAGAGTAAGCACGGCATATGTCCTCAAATACAACACCACCCGACATACCATCCATGAGTGCGTGGCTAACCTCCAATCTACAATGAACATGTCCATCGGCGGTCTCGCAAATCGTGACTAAATGAGCAGGAAGGTCGTCAACAAACGTGGCTTCCTCGAGAGCACGGAGGGCCTTGATGGCGGCCGGAGAATCCTGGACAACTGGTATCCTTCGAACTTCTGGCTTCACGTTCTTCAACACAATCTGATCGAACATGGCGCCATCGCGAACGCTTGAAGTGAAGACTGTGCGAAGAGTTGGATGATAGGCAACAACATCATTCCAAGCACCCTCCAAAAGATCAAGATCAATACGCGGGGTAGATGCACCGCGAGAAACCTCAAATACACAATCGATCCGGTAAAGATCGGGGGATTGGACCTGGGCCAGCAAAATACCATCTTGGACGGAAGACGTGGGGTAAATCTTTTCAATAGCGTCGAAGCTGAACCTTGAAGTAACATTGATAAGCCGGTCCAGCTGAGAGTAACTCAGCGGGAGATGAGGAAAGTCGGAAAGCGAGTAGAGGGGAATAGCTTTCGCAAGTATAGGTATCCCGCTCTCGAGAATCTGCCGAGACTGCTCGGTCCACTTGAGAAAATCACTACTGTGGGCCAGTTTCTTAGGATACTCGAATTCAATGGAGAGTGCTCCCCATGTGCGGGCGGTGAATTTAAAGCTGAAAAGAGACTTGGGCCCATTGCTGGTGCCGGAGCCGTTATTAAGTTGGGTTTTAGCATGGCCATTGCCACGGCCATTAATATCGTTCGCGTTGCCGTTACCATCAGCATGGTGCACATCATTTTCATGGCTGTTTAAAAATACAGAAGAGCTGCCTTCATCGATAAAGGTGAAGTCGAGCTCTGTGAATGGAACACTGGCGCTTACAGGCTGAGCACGAGCGACTGAGTCTTTCGCCCGGCGCACAGCCGCTGCAAAGTCAGTGGTTGCGCTGAGAGTGGGTTCGATGGCCACATGCCCCACAGCGGGGGAGGAGAAAACGGCGGAGAGCGTCTGGCGGTCTGCAACCGTCCTTTCGAACGCCTGCTGCACGGCAGCCAAACAAACCTCGGCGGGTGTAATGCGCGAGGCACCGTGGCAAGTATCACGCAGGCGCTCAAAGACAATGGCCGAGATTGTGAATTGGGACGAAGTTCGGTTCTCTGGCAGGAACCACTCCTCCAGAGCACCCCAGTACTGCAGCATCTCGGTGGCGGCTTCGCGGGCGGCGTTTACTTGGTCGATGGTGTCGGCGGGGTGGTCGGCGGGCTTCTGAGCCATGTCGGCAAGCTCAGCCAGGCTTTCGGCTCGCATGATGTCGCGGACTCGCAATGTGATCTTGGCTACCTGGCAGCGAGACATGACTTCAATTGCCGTAATGGAATCTCCTCCCAGCCGAACAAAGGACGCCGTCGGCGAGACATCGGCCAGAGGCAATCGCAGCACCTGCGAGACAATGTTTCTCACCGTCTCCTCTGTAGAAATGCCAGCGTAGCCGTCGGCGGCTCCCAAGTTCAGCCGGAGCTGATCGTCAATGACGACTCCGTCCTCGTCGGCCGGCAGCTCCTCCAGAACGAACCACTTCTTCGGAACCCGCATCTTCTTGTTGGAAATCTTCATGGCCGCCACCAACTTTTTTCGAATTCGCTTCACCACCACCGCAGGGGCCGACTTCTCCGCCTCGTCATCGTCGGTGTCGACCGAGATGGCTACGGCCCATCGCGCCTCGTCGTTGTCGTCGGTCGCCAGATTAAGGACTCGGGCCTGGTTGACATCTGGATCTACGAGCAGCAGCTGCTCGATGATGTCCGGATTAAAATCGGGAGTTGCGGTGTCCATTTTTGGTATATCGATCGCTCAGCTGTGATTAAATGACGGATTAAATGTGTTGAATAAAACAGCAACTAAACAAGAAGCTTAAAAACTGAGTCTATCGGTGAGACTCGAGCCTCAACGATGTAGAGACTGTGGGTGTGAAATCTGCGTCACTGCAAGCTGGATGCGATTGGAGAAACAAAAAAAAAAAAACAGCTTCGAATTGCTGTCTTTTGCGACGATCGCTAAATGACGTGCACGTTCCTCGAAGGAAGAGGTAAGGCTGTGCTTGGCCTAGGTGCACAGAATACAAATTTCGGATTGATGAACAATCAGTTCAGCGATAGGGGCGATAGCGATAGTATCCACCCCGTATGCACTGCAGGTATTACGTGTGTGGGTGGTGGTGCAGGCTGTTGAGCGCTCAATGCAGCCTGAGCGAAGAGGGTTTGGTGCTTTACGTGGCTTGAGCTGGCCGTGGCACTGAGCTCGGTCTAGGTCTACAAAGGGACGATGCCCGCCACCTTTTTTTACTACTGCTGCTGCTCGCTAAGGGGTAAGAGGCTGCATGAGCATTGGCCAGAGCGCGCCGAGTTTGGCGACGGCAGTGGCCAGCGTATATACACATGTGGGGAGTCGCAGCAGGCGACTGGGTGCTGACGCTCCCAAGGAGCCATCACGTGTCTGGAGGCGAATATCCCGTAATGCAGACAGAGACGAAGGGGCGAAGGGCGGGAGCAGTACATACTTGACTAAGTTGGGGCTGCCAGGTAATCCCCGCAATCGGGCACGCGAAGATACACGCGCACGCTGCGCGTGCAGGGGTGCTCGCACCCTCGCGTCAACAACGTGGCATGGGATCTTGGCGACCGTTCAGGATTCTGACGTGGCCATTGGTCGACACCGCATACGGAGGTTGGCGCGTGAAATGTCAGCTCTCCCCGCCGGGGCAGGGGGTGGTTTAGAGTATATTTGTGGGCACCTCGAGTAGCCTAAGTAGCAATAATAAAGAATAAAATAGATAATTAAATTAAAATAGTAGTATAAAATATAGCAAAAATATCAAATAGTATATAGAAACATAAAGAACTTAATTAATATTTTAATATAATTTAAAATCTCTTATTTTATTATATTTTCTATAGAATATAGAATCATATAGGGTAGGCATAATTTCTTGCCACATGAAATCCCTTGAACAGCGACCAAATCACCCCCCCTGCCCCAGCGGGTCGAGCTAACAATATTTCGAGTGCCAACCTCCTTAGACCCAAGGAAGGACCGAAGCCGGCATTCGGACAGGGCCGGTTCTCTCCGCTAGTAGCCATGTTCAATCCAGCGTGGCAATTTTGCTGCCATGACAGAAACGGGACGATCTATTCCACGAAGAGACATTCCAGTCCTCCAGGATCCGTCTCGGATCGTCTAATTTTAGGACTGGTGAGCAGCCACCCTTTGCACTGACACCTTTCATGCAAATCATCTCATCTCGGTGGCATTGGTCTGGCTGCGCAGGAGCTCTCATTAAATAGGCGCTATTGTTTTCCCACAGTCGCGCGCTGGCCGATATGTTTTCTCGGACTGTTTCTGGTCTTGTTTTGAGATTTCGGCACCATGCAAGCCGTCTGCGCCATGAGTGCTGCCGGCAGGGTTCACAGCAGCCGAACATAATGTCTGCCGACCCACTGTGGCTGCAGCCCAGCTACTGTGTACCGACCTGACAGCGTGCGAATTATGGCACCAGGGTGCGTGAGTTTCAGTGGTGGTAGCATTCCCCCAAATCCTTCCACAACCCATCAGTTTTGGGGGCAGGATTCCAAGCGGATTCCAGAAGGAAGATGACAATCGGGCGGAGCTATTGTGGACCCATTTCCGGGCTCCATAGCTTTGAGTCTACATCTTCCGCGGCCAACTTTCCCGCGGAAAGTAAAGTTACCGCTATGTCGGGCAAGTCTAGCCAATACAACTTGGTTGCCGAGGAGCCTCGTGCACACCGAAACCCTCTCTTCATTGGCAGAACAAAATGTCCGACGATGAAAACAAAAACAAGAAGAAGAAGAAAAAGAAGGGAAAAAAAGAGAGAGAAAAAAAAAAGAAGGACTCAACACACTCCTTGTACAACACACTCGTGATGTATCCATGGAAGCAGAGACAAACAAAGATGGCCATGCAAAGACAACGAGACATTTACCCACTAACCGCTTCGATGCAAGAACCAGACTGTGCTCTATCGGGGTATCCGTAACCACTCTGATGGACCCGGCGTTCCCCGCTAAAGACAAGGGGCCCCCCAAGTGAAGATGCCCTGGTCCATTCAAGTTCAGGCACCGTCTCCTCAGCCCAGTCCCACCGCCGCCTCCTGGAATTTCACAATATTCGTATCATGAACTCTAAATCCCAAAGAAAATGATCATGGGCTAAACTTGAACAACTGATGACTTGAAACAATGTGGAATGACTAGGGTAGCCATGCCCAAACAGACAGCCACCCTCGTGACTCACTCCCACCTTCTGTTTTGCCACATGGTCTCGCAACGTGCCACAGCGAACAGCCTCTTTAGGAAGGTGAAGTTATCCACAACCCAGAATACAACCTCAGCCTTGCCTGCCCATATGTTTCATCATCGTGGAGGAATCCCACAAGCAAGCTTCTAGGCATATGCTGCACTCTCATTGATACAAACCACCCAGATCAGTAAACTTCCATCATATTTCGGCATATCCGTCTCTACCGCCGTCTTAACGCCCTACATTCAATTGCTATCGCAGCCTTCGGATTGCCCGCGATGCAGGGCAGGGCGATAAAAATGTCCGATGCTAGAAACCTAGATCTGAACCCGGCATTCTAGCTCTGTTTCGGAACCTTCGGTGGGCGTTCTGGAGACCTTCCATGGGGACTTACGTCAGGTTGCCCCAGGGTAGCTACCAGGTGCTGCGCCGCCCTAATGCACGGTAAGCCGCGCTAAAGCGGCATCCTGGTCATGGCTGCTGCAAGCTCTCATCAATCGGAGGCTGCGAGCTGGGGATCTAGCACGATCACCCGTTGCACCTAATTTGTAATCATCCAATGTGTTCGCCAAAATTTCCCAGGAAGGCAACAAGGAAACCTCACAGTGGGTGGCATTCGTCCCATGTTCTTCGGACCCCGGTGCTGACGTTACTTTGGTAGCATTGCTGGGGGTCCTGGCAAGCATGCAAGGGACCTCGGGATCTCACATGAGTGCGTCGGTCTCGAGATGCAACTCGCGCCTCCACGGCTTTCTAGAAGGATTTATGTCTTGCATCCCGCCCATCGTTTTTTCCATTCTTCTTCTACTCCACAGTCTGTGATGATCTTTCAGACCACCACACTGCCTCCTCGCCTCTAATCAATCGCCGACCTTCGCAATGGCTGCTTCAAAGAACTTGAGCATCGTACAGCTTGCGCACGGCAACCCGTCATCAACACCGCTGGTTCTGCTCCACGATGGTGGTGGCACGGTGTTGAGCTACCAGGCGCTGGGCCCTCTGGACCGAGATGTCTACGGCATCTCGGACCCTAGGTTCGACATCGGTCGACCTTGGGAGGGAGGCATTCCTGAGATGGCGCGGGTTTACACGGAGATGATCAAACAAAAAATCCCACACAAGAGCATTCTGCTTGGAGGTACATGACCCCGAGCCAACCCATCAACATAACTTAGTATGCTAACCAACTCTCCAGGCTGGTCCTTCGGCGGTTTCCTGGCCCTCGAGATTGCTCACCTCGTGGCGAAATCCTCCGATAAGTCTCTTGATATTGCCGGTCTTATTTTCATCGATACACCTTACCCACAACTAATGGAGGGTTCCAACCTCCGTGTTGCCATCAACAGCGCCCTTCCCGAGCTTGTTGGTGTCAAGCCTTCTCTTCGCCGAAAGATTCATTCGTCTATTAAGAACGCCCGCAGCATGCTTGCTGCCTGGAAGCCACCAAAGTGGGATCCCGAAACCGAGAACAGCGACCTGGGCCTGAAGAATCCTCCCCCGACCATTCTTCTCCGTGCCTCCAGCGCCGTCTCCAGCCGCAAAAACGACCCCGTCGCTGTGGTGGATGTATTCCGTCAAGATCCCAGTCTGGGCTGGAACCAGTACGAGAAGAAGTTTATCCAGGTTGTCTGGGATATTCCCGGAAACCACAACAGCATCTTCGGTGCCTCCAACGTAAGTCCAATTCTCCAGAGTCTTCACTCTTGAATCTGCTTTTCACCATACTAACATGTCACAACAGGTCAGCCAGACAACTGCCAGACTGGGCAACGCCTGCACATACTTGACCCGTCGCGTTACGGTCTAATTCACCATTTCCTAAACTGTCCACTCATTTCATTTGGCACTATCCTTTTTTTATTATCGTATTGCCCTTTCGTTCTCTCCGTTTCAATAGATATCCGTCATTCATGCATATCAGGATCTTTTCTATGTCTTCAGAGCATTTTCTTTGTCTCTTCATTATTATTCCCTGTACATATAGTGTAGTTACTTAGTTTTGGGATCCGGGTCCTATTGACCGTCCGGCAGGCGATACCAGTATCACAGGCGAGGCCTTTCGGAGTTGAATCTTCGCCACGGCTACAATCATGTTTCATAGAATTAGCGAATAGAATAGGCATACAAAATGTTATATTGCATTGCTTTGCGACGTCATTGAGCCTGGCTCTGCAAGATTTTGTGTCGGGATTCATTCCCTGGCAGAAATAAATTATTGGTAAACCTTAATTTGAGCGCGACGCCCGACTCGCATGATGCTCTGCCACCATGATCCCTGTATTGTTACAGGATAAGTCCGGTTTCAGTCATCCTGGTCCGGTTGCTCCTTCCTCCAGGATTGCGATATGTCAGCATGGGCTTGTATGTGTCGATCCTTACGGGTCGGTTTCGCACTCCGCTGTAAAAGGATGGTACGTGAACATGGGATGCAAATGGCTCACACGGACTGACGTGGTGATATTTTTCATCCCTAACAAATAAATAATGTTAAGAGTGTGGTGGGTATTAGACACATTGGTTTGGCCCCTGGTTGCATGCTATTTTGGGTATACCCAGCGACAGTGTGCTAACCTTGCAATTGGCGGGGCACGACATGCTGTAGACAGCACTGTTGAAAATCCATCCAAAATCCCCAAAGTTCGAGGCGAAGATAAGAATCGGAGTCTAATGTTTCTAAGCAAAAGTTTTCTCCATAGTTCTAGAATTACTGAAAATCCACAACACGCAATTATAGGTTTAGCCTGCCTGTAGCATGATTTACTAATTGATTCCCCTACAGGGTAGGCCTGGTTGGAGTGGCGGGAACAAATCAATATTAGGCTGGCGCGATGAGTTGACAAGCTTGTAGGACTTAAGAGAAGAAGAAAATCGTTGTATGATTATAGTAAACCAATGTTATATGTCTGCCTGTGGGGGTTGCAAAACGTCACGGCCTCTCAAGTGTTAGACAATCATGGCCATCAACATCTAAAAATTGTATCAGTCTACCCACTGGTAGCACTCACAATGTAGTCGGGCAATCATCCCTCTTTCATTCACGTTCAAAAGAAAACAAAAGGCGAGCTCAATTATTCATGTTAGCATAAAAACTTGCTCGCTACTACCGATGATATCTATCGCTACAACAGAACATACCTGCCAACAGTTAGTAGCTCTTCTACAACCCAACGATTGAGTTTGGCCAATGCGGTGGGTTAATCCAATGCGCATCATTGCACATTATAGCAGTCTTATGACGCGCTCAAGTTGTGTAGAAATTCTCTAATTGTTTCTTCTTTAATCTTCTTTTCTATATTCCAAAATGGGGCATTTCCGTCTATAGTGGTATGGCGAACAAAATTATCATGTAATACGTTGATAAGAGAACTTTCTCGGTTCAAGGTCAAATTCATAAAAGGCAAGACACAAGGTAATCATGAATGGAGGCTGTGCAGGGAAATCAACCCGCTTGCTTGGCTCGAGAGTTAAACATGCCAGCTCCCGTACTCACACATGCAACTTGATAATGAATTGAATTTTATGGCTTTCGTGCACCGCGCTTTTCTTTCTTTTCGTATTTGAATTTTTTGGGTTATCTATTCATGTTCTGTCATCCTTCGTTGCGCTATATATTATGCGCCGCCTCTCGCTTCTAGCATAATACTTCTAAGGTAATCGTCACGTTTACAAAGCTGCGAGTCGGTCGTCCTCCAGCTTGTTGGTTTGGATAGCCGTCGCCAGCGCCACAACCTCCCACTCCCGTCCAAATACTCCAGACTGTCCCTCGCCATAGAGTGTGAAAATGAACATCTTCTTCACGCTCATGTTCTTGCCGAGGAGAGCGACAACGTCATTTCTGCCGCCCGTGACACGACGCAGCTCGAAACCCCACGAAGCATTGTTTGTGGCGGGGCCCTTGCTAACAAAATGCCACTCGAAATCCTCAGGTCGGCGGGAGGGGCCAACCTCCATTGTAAATCTGTGAATGATGTTCTTCCAGCCACCATTGTCAGAGCAGTTAGTCCTGAAACGGACAGTGATCTCGCCATGACCGTTGGGAACATGGATTATAGTATTTTCGCCGAATGTAGATTCCTTTGTGATGTAGGCCATTGGGGGGTCAGATTCATCTGTGCCCATGTGAATGACGGTTTCGGGCTTGTTTCCAAAGAACTTTCGAGGCCATGTAACAAGCATTTTCTTCTGGCTGTCTGATGTTGCGAGGTAAAACTTGGATGTAAAGGCCTTGCCAACAGCCTCAAGCTGAGGAAGGGGAACGTGATGGCTCTTCTCATCCATGATTACTGATTTAGATGGTGGCTGACTGAGTGTGTTAGAGGGGTGGTACAGAAAACAGAAGCTGTTGGGAGGCTTGCTTACAGATTTAAGGCGGAGTTAATTGAGTAGATTTGCGCTGGATTTAGGCCGGATCAATACATGCCCCAACCTGAGAGTATGATGAGTGTCTTAAATACTGTGGCCACCTGTGATGGCTGGATGCGATCGTTGGACATGTGGCAGTGCAGAAGGCAGTGCATAGGCCCTAGAGAGCAACCCCTGCGACTGCAAGGCATGAATGCAAAACACCTGACTAATATGGTTGTAATAAGCCTTGCCGTCTCCACAATGCCATGGCTTAGAGGACAGATCAGGTGTGATGTCATGTCGCTCACTGTAGAACCAACAGCTAAGTGACATCATGCGAAGCTATTGGGGTGCAAAACGATGCAATCATACACTGTCGTTCAGGCACGGTGATAATCCCTGAGGATGCCAGAGTGGCTAGGCCTCAAGCAGATAAGTTGGTGGCTGCCACGACACCGGAGTAAAGAAAGTTTTTCGGCATCTCACGGGCAACAACTACGAAGCGATGAAAGTCGCGTTGACATTGGGCAAGTGCCTGCTCAATGTGAACTGCGAAATAAACACGGGAGGCGGGAACTTGGCAGCGAAGCAAGTTGATGGCTGGGCGACAGCAGCCCGACAAGCCCCACGTTTGGGTGCACAGAATTGGCTACAGAGGCGCACGTAGGTGGGATGTGCCAGTTCTACGAGTGCTGGGACGCGCCCCACAGAACAGGCATTGATTAACTTATCACCGTTTCCGCCAATATTAGCGCCGTTTCGCGCAGCAATTGGGCTCGAGCACCCTCTGCTTCCCAAGGCGTAATTGTGATAAAGAATGGTGCACTAGGAGAGCTTTATGGCACAGTACGCACGCGATGGGATGAGGCTATGGCCACGCAGCACACAGGCCCAATTTTCACCGTGTCAAATGTCTTAAAAAGGGCTGGACCTTTACAAAACGGCATGTTATTTTATTACGGTGAGTGTATCAAGCCCACCTTTCTTGGAAAAAATCCACCGTTTTATTAGACAGAGCGAGTGGCTTTGCGGTTACAATGACATCTCAGCCACGCAAGTGCGGGCCGAGGGGTACTATGCAGACTTTCTTCTTGCTCTGTTCCTCGTTTGGCGCACCAATGGACAAGAAAGCGTCGAGGAAACCGGGCACACAAGATTATACCAGTGCAATTCCATGCTTGGTTGCACTGGCTTCGGAAGGTTGTGTGGCAAGTCATCCATCGGAGCGCTGAAGGAGACGCCAACTGCGACCGGAAAAGCTTATTTATCTGCTGGTCCCGTTCGAGCTTCTCCATGGCGCAAGCGACACATGCATGGGTCAAGCTGACTTTCGCTCTCGGTCCAGGTGATAGTTCTGGCTCGATGAAATGATAAATAGGCTGACCAGTCACTTGGCTCCTCGCTGATGATCCATGGGACTGATTCCATTGCGATCTCCAGATTCCCGAACTATCGATACGAGTGCATCAATGAAAGCAGGGAATGGCCCGGGATGGCGGCATTTCACGCGCAGCTGGTTGTCCCGCCCCTGGCTCGGCACTGGCCATGTCATCTAACGCAAAAACAAATGAGTAATGCAGCATAACGTAAGCCAGTCTCGGTATCGGCGTGCTGTGCGCGCTCACCAGGATTCGCAACCGTCTGGCAACACTGCATCCAACCCGTCGCACCAGAAGGCACCGTCCCTTGCATTGCCGTGCGATTGCCGTGCATTGGCCTAGCCTGGTCCCGCATCGCCATTACATCATCGGCGACACCGCGTCTTCCCTAGCCAACGATCCCAGCCGATCCGAAACCTGTTTCCATCGCTTGAGAGGTGTCGCGCGGTGCAGCATCGAATGAGGAGCGCGCCAGTGCAAGCCGACGAGTCAACCCCACGCCATCCGAGACGGTATCATTGCCATTGCTGCCCGTTATGGCCGGCTTCGTGGACAGCTTCGCCGCCATCACGGCGCGCGATCTCGTAAAAGACTGGCCGCTCGGCGTCAACAAGTCAGACACCATCATCAACGGGCGCCACTACAACCTCACCGCCCTTAGATACTGGAACTACACTTACTACGGCAATGAAACAGTCTCCAACGGTTCAAAATGCTACCTGATGTTCAAGCCGTACCAGCCCGTGTTCCTGTTTGGCAATGGCACATTTACCAACAACACAAGCTGCTACACGGCCATTGATCCCATCGGAGCTCGCGGAGTCACCGGAATCGGCTTCGCCTCTGCTTATGGCTTCTGTATCATGCTGCTTCTGGTCGCCCTCGCTAAGCATGGCAAGACCTATCTCCCCCGTGAAAACCGCTTCTACCCCATCGGTCGTCGCTGGCAATGGTACTGGGGCCTCTTCGTCTGCGCATGTGCCATCGCTGGCTTGTTCATGAACATCGACATCGACCGGTATTTCCTCCAGGAGCTCCCTATCACTGTCACCGTCTTCTTTTGGTACCTCTTGTGCATGGGAACCGTTGCTCTAACCTGGGAAGCCGTGCGGCATTGGGGAAGCTGGCTTGAACGCCAGTTTATCGATCCGAACCCGTTTGTGTACCAGCAAGATGACAAGCGTGCGACAATGGAGTTTTGGATGCCCATGTGGTTTTATTTCTGGGTTTGGATGGTGAGTCTCTATTCGATGCATATTGCGTATCGCGGTGGAGCTTGATAAAATGCGACTTGTTTGATACATCGGTTCATTGCTGACTGCTAGGACAGAACTTCTTTCTTGTCATTCCCCGATCCTGGACATTTCCCCAGAAGCAGCGCTCTCCGGAGCAGACGGCGGCCATCGCTGAGCCCACCGCCACGGGCGCTCGCTTCAAGGCGGCCGCGTTTTGTCTTGTTGTTGCCTGGCTCACAATCCTCTTCTCTCTGCGACATTCGATCAAACATTACAAGGACCAGCATCGCGGCATTGTCAACCGAGCCGTGGGTTTCACGAAGGCGATCCCTTTTCGATTCTACCTCATCATCCCTCTGACTGCAGTGTTGATTGCATACCAGGCGTTTATAGCATGGAATTGGGAATACTCCGTTGTTCGGATCAATGCGCCCATCTACGTCATCTTTACATGGGGCTATACTCCTCCCTTGCTCATCATTATTGTCCAGGTCTTGTACGGGTTTGCCAGTCCCAATGAGGACAAGGACCTGATCAGGCAAAGGCGAGAGCGTGGTGAGAGGATCGATCAGGAGCTGGGTATTGTCAAGAAGCCTGCCTGGTGGCGTCGGGTCAAGGGCGAGCATCTCATGTCGTTCCGCGACAAGCTTGTGGCCCAGGTGAACGAGGTCGGTGGCACTAGGGGCACAGGTCGCCGGGACTTGGACGAGGCAGAAAGACACGCGCGGGAAGAGGCCTTGGCTGCTGCCAGAAACGACGAGGACATCGAGATGTTCCCTTACGGAGGTCCCCCAAGTGCTAACAACCCTCGGGTCGACCGAGCAGGCGTCTCAACCATGCAGCGCAATCCGGCAGCGGTACCCGAATATCGACCGGCACCCTACCAAGGCAAGTCGGAACAACGCCGCCATGAGCGTACACTCCAAGCTGCTGCCGGCCTCATCTTCCCGAACGACCTCGATGCCGAACGCGCCCGTCGCCACGACGAGCTGTGCCAAGACGGCCCTGCCCCACCGCCGTACACAGATGACCCACGTGGCCGTACCAATTCTCGGGCTGGAAATACTGGTCGCAGCAATAGCGCTGAGACGACCAATAGCATCACTGCTCCCCCCCAGAATATTAAGAGCATGTTGGATGTATAGGAGCTTTTGAGCTCTGCAATTGACTGACTCGGTTTACTGGTGGGAGCAGTTCAAACTGAGGTCTTATGACAATCACGTGTGTTGTATTACGAGACTGTACATGGGCCAAGGACGAGAAAGCGAGGATAACTTGCAATAACCCACTAAGCAAAGTGGAAGGAATTGGCCAGCTAGTAGACTGGGACTGGACGAATATCCTCTGTACATAGAAATTGCAAACCCTCGCCTTTCAGATAATGACCACGTGCGACGATTCCCCGTGGCCCTTCCTAGAAAATGTAGCACATGTCAGGGTTGCTGAGAATTATACTCTGTATAAACGGTTCAACGTGGCGAGACCATTCATCAGGGATTACAGAATGAACTAGTACAGGACCCCGGACCGAGAACATAGGAAACTATGTAGGAGTCAATGTTTCAACAGCAAACGCCCCAGAGCGACAACGGGGGCCATGGATCTATCGTGCGGCGGCGGAGGAATCCTTTGCGTTTCACTCTTGGCGAGACTTTCGCCTGCGGGCCGCATCCCCTTCCCCATTTCAATGTGGGACAAGGAGAAGAATTGCTATGGGTGCTTGCAGTGTCGCGTCTTGAACCTCGTTCTACAGCCCGGCAGGCAAATGCGGGTTGACAAGCCTGGGCAGTCCGGAAGAGATGATGCCGCGCCCTCCGCTGAGTACACATTCCATTCTGTTTATATCTATCTAGTTGAGACGAAGAAAATAATTACATCATGGCAAGTGGGACTCCTGATAACACGCGAGCCTTTTCCGAGAAAGACGAGCCGTCGGGTTCGCGAATGGGTGTGATCTGCACAACTAGAGTTTTGCGCTTGTTCTATCACATTTTTGACTTCCCAATTTTAAATAACAGTGGAATATCTTCTCTATACCATTGCAATGCGACGAGCAACGGAAATCTCGGTCTACGCGGATCCCGTGCCAGGGCGAACGATGATGGATAGCTTCAACAGTGTCGACTTGCCCACCACGGATCCCGGATGAAACCAGGTCATACTGAGGCCATGAGCAAGTAAATGGGTTGCTCTTTTTTTTTTTTTTTTTTTTTCAATTAAATAAACAGTTGTATGTTGCGACGAGGCTCGGCATATTCACGGAAAGAACAAAAAGAGAGAGGAAGCTGCAAGTTCCGGATCATCCTTGGGAGGACAGAGACGATTGAACCCCGGCTCGCAGGGGGGTTCCCCGCATTGTGTCAGGCAGGTCTCATGAAACAAATAATCTAGCAACTGCATGCAACAGAGCTTTAAAAAGAAAAATGATGATAATAATAATAAAATTAATAATAATAATGACAATAATAACACATGTGCTAAACATTAGGGGCATTTCTCATAACGCCATTATTTCCACTCATCCGGGTATATCCACCAACACCAGCTCAACGCCAGCCAGCCAACCAGACAGCCTCAAGCGGCCACCTGCATCCCAGCCTATCCGCCCATAAAATACGACTTGAATCCCTGCGGGTGGCGACGACCTAACCATGGCCCCGCCGACCTTCTGTGAATGGAAACGCCTCAAAGTATACCAAGGCTCACATTTTTGTTGGAGCAGGGGCCAGCCCCTGCACCGACTTCCAACGCACACCGCGCGCTGCAGCAGCGGGACACGCCCGCTCAGAGACAAGCGCTAACCAGCTTCAGGAGCTGGTCGTTGGGGATCCGGCCGGGGCACCGCAGAAGCAGGATGGCTGCGAGCACCGAGTTGGATCGATTGCGCTGCCACACGTCTCTGCGCTCGGCCGATAGCGCCAGCATGAGTGCCCATAGGTTCGGTAGCTGCGAGATTATTCCGTTAGCTGTCTGTTAACCGACATTGGCAAGGGCGCTCGTTGCGCCCAGGCGCCGCGCGCAAACTCACCTCATTCTGCATCGTCTTCTTCATTGCCAGTATGGCTTGGTTGGTGGCTGCCGTGGGGTTCTCGCTGTTAGGTGCGGCCGAGAGCAGGTTCAGCACGCCGTCGAGCGAGTCGCGGTTGTCCTTGCCCTCCGACACCAGCATGCTCTCTGTGCTCTTGAGCAGCTCCTCGTCGAATCCCCGGCGCTCCCAATCGCTCCAGCCCCGTGCGCTGCGGAACACGTCGGAGACGACGCTTGGCAGGCCTCGGTTGCGACTTAGCCGCTGCTCAATGGCCAGCGGGGATGCATCGTCAAAGTTTCCATTGTAGTAGGCCGTGACCATGGCGTCAAAGCTCTCGAACCCAGCCGCTCGCGTGCAGCCAAGGATGTACTCGAACTGGTCGTCCAGCCCTTGCTCTGCGGATGGCACTGGTGAGACGGACGACATGTCAGT
Source organism: Calonectria pteridis (assembly GCA_022837005.1). Lineage (NCBI taxonomy): Eukaryota > Fungi > Ascomycota > Sordariomycetes > Hypocreales > Nectriaceae > Calonectria > Calonectria pteridis. The sequence goes on from JAKZGU010000034.1 coordinate 99,567, forward strand.
CATGGACGAATCCAGAACGGGGGCGCCACCACCAAGGTCGCCCACGAGCCCGGCCTGCTGGTGCTGCTGGTGCGGGTGCTGCTGCCTTCGCGTGTGCGCAAGCATGTCTGATGACCACATGTCGAACGGGTGGTTAAAATCCAGGACATCGCTGACTTCGGGGGTAAACATCTGAGGGCGGTTGACTGCTCCGGCCAAAGTGCAATTAGCTTTGGGGCTCTCCGAATGTTAAATGAGGGACGTCTACGTACTCATTCTTGCGTGCTCTTCCTGAGGGCTAAGCTCCGTCAGGGGCGGCGTTGGCACCTTGTTCACCATGTGCTGCTTGGGCATCTGGATGTATTCCGGCGTCATCTTGTCGCTCGGCTTCACTGATTGTTCTCCTTGATCCGGAAGCATAGGGCGGGGCTGCGCTAGCTGCTGTGCGCCATCGATGAGCTGGGGCTGGATGTATAGCGGCTTGTCGGTCTTCTCTAGATTGTGATCGTAGAACGACGGCTGCATCACCGGGGCCTGCGGCAGCGGCTGCTGTTCCGGTGACTTGGGTGTGAGGGATTCCAGTGCGGTTGGCGCGGGCTGGTCCTGTGTTGGTGTGTGGTGATCGTGAGGTCTGTTTAGGTTGTTCTCCTTCTCGCTGTTCTCCAGGCTCATCTGTTCGTGGTACGTGACCTTGGCCTGCAGCTTCTCGAGGCGAGCTTTCATGCGTTGGCCTATTTGCAATGTTAGGAATGCTGCTGCCCCTCGCCTGCGGCGTCTGTATCCGGGGGTTCACGTACGGTAGCTTCTCTGAGCAATGCGGTTCTGGATTCTCTTCTTTTCCTTGGGGTCCTTGATGTGCGCCCAGTTGGCCTCGATGCCAACCTCGGGGGCATTGGCCAGGTTGTATCTCTGCACGGGATCCATCTTCGTCGTTTCGGAACAAGAATTAGTGTCGAAGGGTTGTTGTCGAGCGGTGCATCTCGTCTCGCTGCAAGTATGCTTGCGCTGGATGATTGATATATAAGGCATCTGTCCATGTGCTTGGCCCTAGCACCCACGGGTAGTCCTGGCAAAGACATGGCTCCCTGTGATGACAGTTCGTCCGGCAGGGATTTGTTGACGCCAGTCCTGGACACCCGTGTCTGATGGAGCCCGAACCATGCTCCTCGACCCCTGGCATGTGTTCTCTCCGGCTCTCTGTCTGATTGAACAGCTCCCAATGAGGCGAAATTAGGTCCCTCACGAGCAGCGTGGGGTTGGCTTCAAGGATGAGGCCCAGTGGGTCGGATTATGCTTTCGCCCCAGTGATGTAGTACGGGGTCGCTAACGGTACCAAGAGGTGGCAGGGAAGCCCCGCCACAGCTCGATCCTTTCTCCCAACGCTGGAGTGCGAAGGAATACTATAGCAGGAGGCCAAGGGAAAAGCGGCAATGAGGCCCCGCCGTGACATGATCCTTCGCCTTGACGAGGGATCCAGGAAGGGAAGCCCAGCTGGAGCTGAATCCTCTCTTCATCCCGTGGGAATCGCCAGTCAGGACTCTGCGCAAGGGCGTGGCCGTGGTGCTTCTAATTGAAGAAACACGGTACTAAATTGGTCGGCGTGGATTGGAGCTGGCAGGGGATCACAGCCTCGCCGCAGCGCATCCTGCGTCTCAGCACCGTCGCTGTGGTTCGATGTGCCGTCCTCGTCGCATCGCGGCCGCAGAGGTTGAACTCATCAAAAGATGCAGCAGCGGCGAGCCAGGACCACCAACAATTACGGAGCAGAACTATACAATGGAATGGCAATCAACCCACCCGAGGGGCAAGGGGACCGCTGCACTCGTTCGTGTCTCCTGTTGAATACTAAGTGGTTCGATTAGGTTCTGCCGGCTCGATGAGAGAGTTTCAAGGTCCGGCCTTCCAGAGGAGATGGCTCATGGTTCGATGCATTCCAGGGCGAGACGCTGTGCTTGGTGCACGACCTCACTGTGCCCCTGTGTCGCTTGGAAGGTTTGGGCGAGCCGGGACGGCGACGAGGTCTGATGGTCCCTTGCAGAAACTCTACGACTCTGCGTGGGGAACAAGCTTTGGCTGGCCGCGGATGCTACCAGTCTCGATGCCGTTCCAATCTATGCAATAAGGCCCTTGCGCCGGCATCCCAGTTCAGGAAACAGCATCGTCAACGAAGCGTATATTTGACCCTTCCGGCCAGTACCCCCATAACGAAAACGCATAATGACAAATCTTATAACTGCCTTGGGTGAGATAGAAGCATGCTTAGGACGAGCTGTCTTGGCGACTCATACTAGAAAACAGCAACGATCGTCACAAAGATAGTGTGTGCACATGTAGGCCAAGACACTGCCAATCGTGAATACCTATGAAAGCAGATACGAACGTAGATGCGCAATTGCTCCGCGCACTCTCGTCATCCTATGAGAAAGGCCAGTGTCACGAGCGAGTCCAATGGCATAGTTGCCCAGGTGGCAAGCCCTCCTGGTCGCCGCCACCGAGGCGAGCCCACTGAGGGACGAGGCCCCGCAAGCCACAGAAGGGCTTGTGTCGCCTCTAACGACGCTAGCCCACAGGCTCCACGCATGGCCAGTGTCAACACGTGCGGGCGCTGGCAGAACTACTACAGGGCAGTTACACCGAGATCAGGCGGGATAATACTGGCCGGCATTACCGCCTGCACACTGCCGGAGTCACGAAAGCCCACCCGCACACCGCAGTCAGCGCAAATGTTTGGCGCAGCGAGAGAGCGTCATCACGATGGCCAAACGTCAACAAGCCGTGTTCAAAATGCAACCGTAGCCAGGACGCTTTTATCCCCAGCTGGGTCATTGAAACGTGTGGGGATGGCGGCCGCCTTCCTGGAGCCCATCTTTGACTTAGGAATGATGCACAGATAGATGACGGGGATTCAGACTCGTGGCAAGCCTGGGCAGGATCCAGGACTCCAATGTGTCGGCGCGACATGGACGAGGACACATAATTTACATGCACATCATTTTAAGGCTCGTGAACCCAACGACCTCGTCCAGCGCGCATATTGCGTTTTTTTTTTCTTTTTTTTTTTCCTTTTCTTTTCTCCTAGCGTGTCCGGGTTGGCCAGGATCGCTTAGAACACAGCACTGCGCAGTTGCGTAGCGAGAGGCGACTCAGTCGCGTTTGTTCGGCTACAGCGATATCCTTGTGCGGTGGTGCGGTGGAGGATTTCCGAAAATCCCACCATGTTTTGTCCCAGGTGCCGAAGGGGGGACCATGGAATGAGATGAACCCTAAAAGTGATAAGGATCTTCATTTGGTCCCCTGTTCTGGGACAGCGTCTTGGCGAAGAAACCGGACAGGGTACCAGATGGCCGAGGACGTATATGGAACAACCAGTTTCTTCCGTCGGGGGTTTATTGAATTCTAAATGGCCCTTTTGCTGGGCTTCCATTCACCTCTTCTAATCTTCCATGCGTCATCACAGTACGATTCTGGCAAAAATATTCCGACGGTGAGGGTGCACTGGTCCTCAGTGGCGGCGGCTGCTGGGCCCACGGATCCCGCCCCCCTTCTGGATGCTCTTTGTTGCGGGCGTTCAGCCACGCACCAAAACACCTTTATCACGGCACTAGACAGCAACCGCTCTCGGGCTTCGCCGGACCTGCAGCGTCAGGTATCTTGATCCTTTCAGCCCCATGCCGCTGCGCTGACTGACAGCGCCGCTCGGGGGAATTCTTCCCTCGCACTGATCGCCTTCTCCACCGGCACTCTGATGCTCCCGCAGTCATCACGCCAGCCCTGCGAGTCAACCGTGGTGTAGCGTTGCCAATGCCTTCGTCACGTTCCGCCGCCTTGGAGCGTGGTCCAGACGTTTTGACATGTGGGTCCTGGACTCGTACACGCAAATGTCACGACAATCGCACCCACTTCCGCATACAATCTGTGGGGAACTTATCACGATCGTCACAAGAACTTCCACATGTTCACGCACTATCTTAACTCTGTATAGGGCGCTAACCATCTAGGCCGTTAATGAGTTTACGTAGTGTGCGTGCCATTTCCTCAAGCTCGCTCAACCCACCACACCTCGCACCCTTCGGCTACCGGGTTTGTCAAGGTTGGATGGGTCTTGCGCTGGTAGGGGAAGCATGCGATGCATTCTTTTCTTGGTCTTGTGTCTGATCCCCTTTTCCCCAGGACCCGAGATGTCAGATTCTTCACCCTACACGCTGATCATTGCAATGTCAAGAAAGGGGTCCTACCCCACTGCGATTCCAAATGGATTGACCATGATCCGGAAGGATGAAAACGTCGACCCACTTCTGCCAATAGGGCCCTTTGGCGCTTCTAGCGGTGTGAATTGTGAGAATAGCCGAGTGAGATTTGCAGATTATCTCAAATGTAAGAAAAAATGCGTCTGCTTTTTTTTACCTTTGAGTAAATGCCACATCGGGAGACACGATCCCACCACCATATGAGCCTACCCTAGAGCAACCGTGCTGGAGAAATCTGGTCCGTCCTCTTGGGATGAAGTTGACAGACAGTGAATTCAGGTAGACTTTTATTACGGATATGTTAATAGAATATCCCCATTTTGTAGATTTATTCTACCCTGGTTGTTCTCATTTTGCCTCTTCCTTCCTCTCTTTCTTCACAGTCAACCAATTCTAGTTGCTCCACGCTAGCTCTACCTCTCCCCGACACCCAAGACTAAATCAATGTCATATGGATCAACACTAAGTCATCTTCGCCGATGCTGGCTATCATAGGGCTGGCAGCTTGTCTCGCCGATTTTGTTGAAATTGCTGACGAGAATTGACGGCAATGACAGCCGCTGACACGTATAGGATCCAATAGGATCATCCTTAGGATTTGACCCGCACTGAGCATAGACCACCACGTGCTCAAAGTTATAGCAGCCTATACCTATAGCAGTCTTCATTTTAGGCAAGGATGGCAGGAAGGGTACACCGCTACTCATAGCAAATAACCCAAGTGCGACGAGGGCAATGATGAAACATTAGCCCAAGTCAGAGGCATACTGAATGAGACGACTCTTGAGCATGTGTTGGGTAATTTCCCTTGCGTCTTTGCGCCTCAAACGTACATCTGTAATTGTGTGCGTGGCGTGCACATTTTATTCATTCTTCTATCTATGGATGGGTACGATAATTCTAATGTGACTTGTATTAGGCTCGATTTGGTACCTCGTATATCCGAATGACATAGCCACTGGCCACAAACTGTAAATGTCAGACGTCGATGGCATGGCACTTCCGCGGCATGAGAGCCGCCGTGAGCACTTGGCAGGGATCACTTGCCCGGCATGCCCAGCCAATGTGGATGCCTGTACTAAATTTGCAACGGCTCATTCCGTCCACCTTCCCACTCAAGAGACGCGACCGGGGTCTCTCTAATCCACGAAGGATGTGAATGGCGTCGTGGTCGTGGTGCATGTGGAGCGGAAGAGGATTCCTCAAGCGAAGCTTGGCGTGACGCCTGCAGAGGTGCTTCAATCGAAGCTCGGCGACGGGTGATGCTACATTTCGCCATTGTCGTCTTGGTCGGGTTCGCTTTCGCCTCTGCCAAGCCCGGAACGAAAGGAGCGAGGTTCTGCAATCGAGGGTTCGCAGATCTCTTCAGAGTGCCCCAGCGAGGGGAGCCAAGCCCCGCCAGGGCCTCATCATGGTCATGCTCCATGATCAAAATCCCAGCCTCTTCCCTGTCGTGGCGTGCTCGTCAGGATGGATGCCCATCGCCTTAACACGTGCATCCCCCATCGACAAGGGTGGGTCTGGAGAGAGGGCGGCCGGTATGTATTGACGTGGAACCCTCCAAGTTTCGGCAAGGCTCGGGAGGCGGGTGTTTCAGACAGGGGAGCCCCTGTGCCTGGTTCCTGTTCGCCAGTTCGCTGCGCGTACCTGATCCCCAAGGACTCAGGGAAGCCCGCTAACCAGTTTGAGGAGCTGGTCACTGGGGATGACGCCTGGATAGCGAAGGAGCATGATCGCAGCAAGGGCCGCGTTGGATCGGTTTCTTTGCCACACGTTGTGGCGCTCGGCTGATAGTGCCATCATGAGGGCCCATAGATTGGGCAGCTGGATGAAGGAGAAGACGCATCGTCAGCTCTGACTGCCTCGGGGAATTTCCCCTGACCCAGCTCACTCCGGCGACCATCCGGTCCCGCGGGCCGGGAGTGATAGGATGAAACTCACCTCGTTTTGTATCGTCCTCTTGAGTCCTGGGATGGCCTGGCTGTCGTTGCCTTGCTGGCCCAAAACCGTCTCGAAGGCGTGGCCGCTATCGTGGCTCTCGGAAATAAGCATGGCTTCCGTGGTCTTGAGCAGCTCTTGGTGGAAACCCCGTCGCTCCCAGTCGCTCCATTGACATGCATCGCGGAAAAGATTGGCGATGACGCTAGGCAGGCCCCTGTTGCGGCTCAGTCGCTGCTCAATAGCCAGCGGGGACGACTCGCCAAACTCGCCACTGTAATATGCCATGACGAGGGCGTCGAAGCTTTCGAACCCGGCTGCCCGCGTGCATGCTAAAACACTCTCAAAGCGTTCATCAAGGGCCTGCCTCCTATATGGCGCTTGCGACATGGATAATGGCAATGGGTTCGCAGTGGAGGAGGCGCCCAAGGCTGTGGTTCCACCGCTGCCATCCCCGCCTACCACGTGTGTCAACTCGCTGGCGATGCTTGGCTGCTGCGCTTGCTGCGGCGGCGTAGCTAGCGGGTTTTTTGAGTAAGAGCTATGTTGCCGAGATGGTGTGAGAATTTCCGAGGGCCAGGCATCAAAGGAGTGGTCAAAGTCCATGGCTTCGTTGACCTCTGAGAGGAACAACTCGTGGCGGTCCACTGCATCTAATTAGCGCCTCTCGGCTAAGAAATTCGGACATCACGTACTCATATTTGAGCTCTCATTCTGTGGGCTGAGAGCTGTAAGAGGTGGCGTTAGGTGTTTATTTCCCAAATGCTGTTTTGTAGACAGGCACACGTAGCCTGGCTGCAAGCTCTGCTCTGCGGCTCCGGGGAGCATGTGATGGTTTTGGGGTGTTTGTAGGTCGCCATTCACCAGTTCTGGAGTTTGAAGATAAATATCATTTTTTGTGTTTTCGATCGCATGCTCGTAGTGGGTTTGTTGTACTGCTTGCGGCTCGTTATCTGGAGATTTTGGAGTGAGAGATTGTGCTGTAGCCGGTGATGGCTGCTCATGGTTGTTTTGCGGGCCACAATCCTTTGGCGTGCCGTCGAGATTGAGTTGTTCCTGGTTCATTTGCTCGTGGTAGTCGACTTTCGCTTGGAGGTTCTCAAGCCGTGCTTTCATGCGTTGACCTGGTGTTTGTTAGAAATGGGAATGAGTGTATACCAGATGACGTGGTTACGCACGGTAGCTTCTTTGCGCAATTCTATTTTGAATCTTCTTCTTTTCTTTAGGATCCTTAACGTCAGTCCAGCTGGTCTCCACGCTGGCACTGGCGCTGCCGGCGAAGATATCTCGATGCAGCCTCTCCATTATCGATAAAGGCTGAGAATTGGGGAAGAGGAATGAACACAAAAGATTAACGGTAGCAATAAAACAACCAAGAATAAAGCGTGAAATATAGTGTGTGTACCTAGCTTTATCTCAGCACAAACAGGTTTGGTGAATGCAAGCGGGCATCACTTGTTGCCTGCCGTATCACTGTGTTCTCCAGCAAGGCGCTATTATTATGTATTTATCTGCTCCAGCTCATGCAGACCCAGACTTCCCAATACACAACATGGTACGTGCGTCTTGTTTGAGAAAGAAGGAGCCCGTCTTCCAGGGAGCTTTACCCGGTATCCTCTGGGCACCAGGATGTATTGAATGGGGCCCTGGGCACGTGTTTTATACGAGCTGCCCATTGTAGTAATGGGCACAAACTTTCTAGTCGCCACAATGCTCACACATCAGGATGAAACGCCCCCCCAGAAACTAGCCTTCATCTGGAAGCCCGGATCCACGTGGCCTATGTGGAGAGCTGGGCATCTGGTTCTAGAAAATGGAGGTCGAAAGAATGTCAATGTTACGCTCTGGCGAATCAGTAAGCTTGTTGGGTACGGGCCCGATACTATAACCTAATCCGTGTCATAAATGAGATGAATGAGACCATATCAAGAGACACAGTGCAAATTTGTAGATATTCCGTAATTAGGTTTGGTTGTCCGTGCACATGTTGCCTGTCCCGTACTAATCTCCCTGTCTGTTAGTTGTAAAGGCTAATTTCTGGGTCACGTCTAGCCATAATTTTGCTGTGGGCTTCCTCTTTGGTCTTTTCGTATTAATAATACCTCTGGCTTTCATGTTGGTGACCTGGAGTACGTACAATGGAAAGCACTTCATTCCAACCTTGACGGTATCGCAAGACCTCCTCAAGATGCGGGCCAGCCGATGTAACACTTTCGCTTTCACAAACTATCAGTAGTTGATTTTATTGAAACTTGTGGAATTCGATATTTGAAATTCATGCTCGACTTTAACTCCATTCGATTCGCTATTTCCATTGGAAATCCAACTGTCAAGTTGAGATGTACTAGCCCGTGATGAATTCAAGGCGATTTTATATTCGAGTAATTATTATGCAATACCGACAAGACTTCTCAATAAGCATCAAGTTCGCATTGCGGTTCGATCTCAACCTTGATACCTGTTTCTTGGGGACCTAGAGAGATTGAATAACCGCATTGAGTAATTCCATCGGGCGCATGATTTCGGAAAAAAAAAAAAAGCCTCTGGCTATGTATCACCAGCTGATCATGTCTTCTTAGGCACTGAGATGGTAGATTATGCTGATCTAGAAAGCAAATACTTAATGGTGCGACACGTCCATTTTTGTTAAGGCAGTCGTTTATAAACCTTGAAACTAGTGCTTGTACTACCTTATCCTGGCTGATCATAATATTGGAAAAGATTTCGAGAAAAAAAACCCCCCCTTTCTCTTTTGCCTCGAAGTTCAAAAAAGCTGGAGAGGATGTTGCCATAGAGTGGAATATAGCACCTCTCACGACTGGCACATATCGAAGTGCCTCCAGCAACAGGAGCTGATATCAAACTAAGCCTATACCCTTGTAGTTGAACTTGAAACAGTAGTGAGTGAATGGAGACCAATGACCATGAAATAGCCGGGGGGTGCTTTCGACGAAGCTTTGACAGCGTGTGAGTTCAAGGTTGGGCTGGTGCCGCGCAGGAACTCTACCCTGGAAAGTGGATCATAAGGGGTGTTCTCGAACTGTTCGAGGATGCAGAGAAGGATTTTAGAACAGGCCGTTCCGATCTATCCGAATGTTGAGCCAAATCATCCCGGATGTGATGCAAGTAAGGTTCAGCGGCGTAGCCCGGGGGAATCATGACCCTCCCTCCACGTGCCCATGACTTACCATCTGTAATAGCTTCAAACACAAGGGGCCCCAGTCCAAGCCGGAATCATTCTAGAACAAAGACCGGGCAAAAGGTAGGCACTGATTAGCACTCAAAAACGGCAATGAATGTTGAAAAGGATCACGCCTTCGACTGGGGCTGAACTCCAATGCTCACTAAACTTTTTGGATGAGACGACTTATCTTTTCCGGGGCAGGGACAGAGACAGAGACCAACTAATTTAACGATCTGACCATGGGAGGAAATTACGACAGTCCAAACTGCGCTCACAATAGAGCGAGTCTCGGGTACCATAGGACGGAAGCTAGCAGCGAGTGTCTGTTACATTCGTGTAAGAATGGTGGATCATTTCTTCATTCGGAGCTGAGCACAACCTCGCCGGTGGGACAAACAGGGGAGAGCTTCAGGTGCCAGTGACACAGACCATGGGGGTTCGCATTTCAGAGAAGCTTGAGGCTAGTCGTAGGATGGCCATGGGATACGGTCCACCACGGGAGATCGGCGAATTAATTCCGTAAAAGAAAACGAAGCCCAAAGTATCTTGATGCCAGTCAGTGATGGGGCGGCCAAATACGGTAGAGGGTCATGGGTATTGCTGCATGGACTATTGAAGCCAATTTGGATCCGATCATCGCCTAAAACAGTGAGCAAGCTACCAAAAGGAGGAAAAAATACGAGAATGAGCCCATGTGCACCTTTTCATGATTTCATACTTAGTTGGGTTGACTCTATCAGACACTGGACCGTGGATTTGCACCCTGGAGTCCCGTAGGATGCGTCTATTGTAGCCTAACTTTACTGAAAGATCTGAAGGCTCAAAATATGCTTTTCAATTAAGGTAGAATGCGTATAATGTCATTTTGAAGCAATTATAGAGCCTGATGATGATGGTGATGGATGAGGAAATTTTTGAACAACTAGATAGTTTCAAGCTTCATGGAACTTGGTTCTGTTGGGAGGAGGATATCAAATAACAGCTAGAGATGACTAAATGTAGTAAAGAAAAATAGATCTAATCTATGAAGATATTTGTGATTTGGAGAATTGAAACCTGCTTGAATGCACTAAAACCATGCCAACAAAAGCAAAACCAAACCCAGCCCTAAAAATCATGAACAAGTTGGAATCGCCGTAAAAAACTTTTGACGTTTCCCATAAACATTCTACCGCTCCTTTACCCCTTTATTCATTCCTTAATCCTTGATAGTTACTAATCTGGAGTCCTTTGCAACAAGACTGGCCAATTCCTTAATGCTGCTAGTCTTACGAAGAACCAGGATGGGGATATTGGCCTGTAAAAAGGCGCCGATCCAGTTTCTCAGCTCAACGGCAACGAGAGAGTCAACGCCATAGTCATCAAGACTGCGATCCTCGGATAGATATTTGACAGCTGTGGCGAGAAGCTTGGATAGTTGGTTGATGATGGCATCGCAGATGAGGGCCGTTGCCTCCTCTGTGGTCGTGGCGGAGCTGATACTCTCACCAACATCGCCAGACTCCTTGTTGTCTTGACCTCCAGTGTTGCGGTGGGCCAGATGTCGGAACTTGCTGTCGCTGACCCACACACCCTGACGCAAACCAAGCTCGTTGCCCTTGGGCACAGCACCAAGGACACATTGGCAGTCGTCAACCTGGAATGTCGCTGAGTTGGTGAGAATATAGTTGAGAGTGGCCAGCATTTCCCATGTCGCAATGGTACCGAAACCTTTTCTTCGCAGAGCAGCAGCAACCTCAGGGTTCTCGGCGACGAAGCCGCTATCGACGACAGCGCCAACATTCATGGAGAAGGCAGGAATATTCTGGCTGCGAAGGAAGTGACTGAGGGCATCCTGGTAGGTGCAAGCACCTGCGTAGTTGGATTGACCTGCATTACCTGTGATACCAACAGTAGAAGATAGCATGACAAGGAAGTCAATGGTTTTGGGTAGAGCCTTGTACAAATTCCACGTTCCCTGGGTCTTGGGGCGGTGAGTATCGTGCCACTGGTCATAACTCATGTTGGACAACATAGTATCCTATTACATGAATAAAGTCAGTTGTGAAGCGGTAGATTGGGCTAGAGTGTTACGTACCTTGACGACCATGGCAGATTGAATGATTCCACGAATAGGCGACCTCTGCTCAATCTTGCTGAACAAGGCTTTGACTGACTGAAGCGAGATGATGTCGCATCGTTCGATTTCGACCGAAACTCCTTGCCTGTGCATGTCACGGATAACAGCCTTGGCTTCATCGTCGCAAGTACCTGATCGAGAGACTGCGATAATGCGCTTAGCTCCGTGGGCGCCCATCCATCGGACGATACCTTTACCAAGACCACCCAGGCCACCAATAACGAGATAGGCTGCATCAGCCTTGAGTTGAGCCGGCGCAGGAGCAGGAGGAACAATCTGTGATCGGATGTTAGTGACTTTTAGAACAGGGAAATTGATGACAGTAGTAGAACTCACCTTAACTTTCTGTTCTTCTTCAACCTTGAGAATAACTTTACCAATGTGTTTACCGGCCTGAATATGACGGAAGGCAGCCTCGATTTCAGAGATTGGCATCGTAGTGATGGACGTAGGGCGGATAGCACCATATGACATGAGATCCATAACATTTTGGAGCAACTGACCAACAAGAGACTTGTTGTCATCGATCAGGAGGGCCAGATCGACGTAAGCAAAGGTGACATTCTTAAGCAAGAACTTTGCGGGCATGAGCATATCGTCAAGGAACTCCTTTCGACCAATCTCAACGAAGCGACCATAGGGAGCAACGGTATTACAAGACTCGCGGAACACATCCCCACCAAGCGAATTGAGAACAACATCAACACCTCCCTTTCCAGTCATATCGCGAACAGCCTTGCCAAACGCAGTGTTTCTGCTGGAGAAAATATGATCGTCGGGGATACCATAAGTCTCAGTAAGGAACTTGCGCTTATCAGCACTGCCGCAAGTAACATAGATCTCGGCACCAATGTGCTGGGCGAGGATAATAGCAGCCTGACCGACGGCGCCGGCAGCGGAGTGAATCAGGATGCTCTCACCCTTGGCGAGTCGGCCCTTGTGGACAAGAGAGTAGTAGACGGTGCCCCACACGATAGGAATCGAGGCAGCCTCCTCGAAGCTCAGGCGCTCAGGGATAACGGCGCAACAGTCACCATGGACACGGGGACGGTTAGTGTACGACTTGGAGTAGTAGCAGCAAACACGGTCGCCAATCTGGAAACGGTCTTGCATATTCTCACCCACGTGAGTGACGATTCCAGAGCAGTCATTTCGCATCTCAGTGACGCCTTCGAGCTGACCAGCAGCGATCAACACATCCTTAAAGTTGATACTGGCAGCACGAAGCTCGAGCTGAATCTCGTCGGGGCCGGGAGGTCCGGCGGCAAGGTCATCCTTCCAGCGCAGAGTATCGAGCAGGCCAGCGACCTCAGTTTGCGCAACCAGGGTGCGGTCGTTGTCAACGAAGGGAGCAATCTCAGGCCTCGACTGGCCGTTGGAGTCACGGATGTGGCCGTTGATGGTACGCTCATGGAAGGCACGTGGCACAAAGAGCTGGCCTCGGTGTTCCGAGAACTCGTGCTCTACTTCAGCGTCAGGCAGGTCGAAGTCAAAGGAGGGCGTCTTGAGAATCTTGGCCACTAGCTCGCGGCATATCTTGATTTCAGTCGATAGGTCGAAATCGACGTTGATAACTCGGATGTCCTGATGCTCAATCCTGATACTGCGGGCGAAACCAGTCAACATGGCGCCTCGTGGTCGTTGGCAGTCCCGGGTGGCACCCCGAGTAATGAATAGGATGGCCTTGGAAGCAAGGATGATGTTCTTGAACGAATCCCACTGGCTAGGGCTGACATCATCGATGAACGCCTCGCAAACCTCGGGAGGGAAGACGCAAATGTTACCGGGCGTTGCAGGAGCCATGATGTCAGAGCTAAGGACATTCTGGGCGCCCAGAGAGACCTTCAAGGTGTCTTCAAGTCCCGGGATCTCAGGAGTCTTAGTCTTGTCGGTAATGAGCTGGACTTGATAGGGGAGTGACTTGGGATACTCCGGCACTGCAGGAGCGAGGAAGACGCTGATGGTACCACCGTTGGAGGTCGCGTAATCCTTGAAAGTGGCCATGGGTTTGGCAAAACCATGAGACGTGAGCATTGTGTTCCACTCAGCATCGGGAATGAGCGGGGATTTGCGTCGACCTTCGCTATCACCAGCCCACCAACCTGGAAGAGATCCAAATATGAGATTGTAATAGGGAGCATCGGTGGTGATTTCCATGAGGAGCAAGACACCGCCAGGCTTGAGCAGAGCTCGCACATGGTCTAGAGAATCTCCAATCGAGGCAGTAGCGTGAATCACGTTGCAAGCAATGGCAAGGTCGTATGTGCCCTCCTCGAAACCCTGGGCAGTGACGTCTTTTTCGACATTCAGAACCTTGTAGTTGACGACATCTGACCAGTCAGCCAGGCGTCCCTTGACCATCTCGAAGAAGCTTGGTGAGATATCGGTGAAGTCGTAGCGGGAAATAAGGCTTCGGCCGTCGGGGGACATGGCCTTCAGCATCGGTTCACTGGCACCACCTGTTCCGGCACCGATCTCGACAACCTTCATGCCGGGCTTCTGCTTGGCAAGCTCACGGACATAGGCACCCATCTGTCTGTAGCAGCGTTGGCAACGTTCGTTGGCGTACAACGAGGTGAGCAGATCACCCTCTTGGAGGAGTTCCAGGGGCTCGACCTTTCCTCGCAGGATGTCGGGCAAGTTGGTGCCGATTCGGTTGACAGCCTCCGCTTCGCCATCAAGATCGGCGTTCAAGCCAGCGGGTGAAAGTTTGGATACATCGATCCTATCGTTGGCATGAGACATCATCCACTCGTGCCATATGCGACGGTGACCCTCCGGAATTTGCCCGAGGGGCACAGTCTTGATGGCTCGCTGTATATGAGAAACGACGCGAGTGTCGAGATGCTTAATATGGTTTGCAATAGAGACGTCCTCGACGGTCGAGCGACAAAAGTTGTCGATGTGGCTTGGTGTCATGTCCTCGGTATAAGTCACCCACTGAATCTGGTGGACAAGCTCACGAGCGCCACCCATGGAAACATCTCCAGGTAGCTGGGTGGCAGTGACGCCCTCAGCTCGCAGAATAACTCGTTCATCGCTGCCTTCGCCCTCGCTAATGCCCACATCAAAAGTGAAGGGTCCTTCCTTCCTAGTAGCGTAGCAGTTGAGGTGGGGTGCCTGAACTTCAGGGCGGTTGGCAGAAATGTAAAGATCCTGGATAAAGGTAGGGACGGCGGGAGAAGATAGACCGTGTCTCAGCAACAAGATGGAACAAAGACCGTGGAACAGGGCGGCATCAAGCGCTCCGGGGTGGAGGATATACTTGGGGTCGCCGAGGCGAGTGATGTTGCTGCCTACCTCGGGGAACTTGACTTTGTAGGCCGAAGTCCTGTCGCCAATGCTAAGGTCGACAACGTTGTCGAAAGGCTGAGTCCAATCCAGACCGATATCCTTGCTAAGGTAGTAGAACTTGGCAGGGTTAGTTTGCTGCTGGCTCTCCTCGACGGCTTGCTTCACATCTCTGCGGAAGCTGGTGAGGTCAGAGTGTGGATTCTCAGAGCCACTGGTGGTGACCTTGATCATACCACGGCAGTGCTCGTTCCAGGCATCATCGGACGATACAGTGAAGATTCGGAACTCCATCCACGCGCTTGAGGAGCCACGGGCCGATCGGGGCTCTGGTCGAATGGAAAGGCATATCTCATCCTTGGAATCTTGAGAAATGACTAACGCCTTGCCAATGTTGACCCTGTTGAAGTTGTAGCCCTCGATCTCAACATCGGGCTCTGTCATCTTCTTGAAGCGACGCATGCCTTCAATGGCCATGGCGAGATACCCAGCAGCAGGGAAGACAATCTGGCCCTGGACAACGTGGTTTTGCAACCAGGGAAGATCCTTGAGCGTAACGAATCGTCGCCATCGAGGTTCGAGACGGTTTACATCGGCAGACAGGTTACCGATCAGCTCATGTGGGAGGAACTGGCGCTGAGTAAACTCCTTGTTCAACCTCGTCTCATGCCAATAGATCTGGTCGTGGTCGAAAGCGTACGGAGGAGCCTCAGACATCAGGGTCATCAGCTTGTCCTCAAATCCGCTGTTGGCGTAGTGAAAGTCGAAGTCAACACCGTCAGCGAACAGCGTACCCAAGCAGTTGAGAATGGCGTTGGAAGCGGGAACCTTCCTTTTCAAGGTATTAATGTACCTGACGCCATTGGCCTCTCCCTCGAAGCTCTGAACACTCTGCTTCACAGGACCCTCAAGGGTGGCGTGAGGACCAATTTCTACAATTGTGTCCACAATTGCGTTGTTGTCATCATCTTGACAGAGTCCCCAGAGAGCGTCTTCAAAGTAAACGGGTGAAATAAGATTGCTGGCCCAGTACTCTTCGTTCAGCTCGTTAGGATCTTCGATCGGAGAGCCAGTCAAAGAAGAGACCATGGTCACCCCAGTAGCATGTAAATTGACCTCCAGACCGGCTAGAGACTCACGGTACTCGTCCTCAATGCGGCACATCTGCTCAGAGTGGTAAGCAGCACCCTTGGTACGGAGAACACGGTTGAAGATGGACTCCTCATCAAGGAGCTGAGAAAGGGCCTGGATTACGGACATGTCACCAGACACGGTCACACTAGAGGGACTGTTATAGCAAGCAATGGTGAGGCGCTCAGCGTCATCTCCAAGACGGGCAATGAAGTCGTTAACAACTCTTGAGGCGGCTCCAACTGCAATCATACCGCCCTGCAAATCCGCTTCACGAGCAATGAGCTCACTAGTAAGGCGACCTCTGTGGTAGGATACCTTCATAGCGTTCTCAAAAGAGAGATAACCAGCAGCGTAGGAAGCAGCGATTTCACCGCTGGAGTGGCCGGCCACGGCCGTGGGTGTAATTCCGAGGGCATTCAGGGTGTCGATGAGAGCTAGCTGAATGGCAGTAGAAAGAGGCTGGCCATACTTGGGTTCGTCAAGGCGGGTTTCCTTCGCGTCCCGCTTCAGTTCATCGAAAACATTCCATGTGCAGCCAAACTTGGCCAGCGCGCGGTTGGCACGCTCCAGGGATGCGGTGAACTCGGGCCAAGTGCTGATGAGCTCACGGCCCATGTTGAAATATTGAGCGCCCTGGCCGCTGAAGACCCAGCCCAATCGGGTTTTCTTGTCACCCGACGTGGCTGGGACGGGCTTTTCACCCACTGTCTTCAGGTTAGATACTAGGGTCTCGGGAGTGTCGGCAACAACAATCGCGCGATGCTTGTAGACGGCACGCCTGTTTAGTGTGTAGGCCAGTCTGTCCATCCAGTACTTGTCTGTGGAGGCGGCTTTAGAGCGTGATACAAAGTCGGCTAGAACGTTGGCAAAGTTTTGGCAGGCTTTTTCGCTTCCGCCGCTGATAACGAAGACACGGGGTCGGGGCTGGATTTCAGGCTCCGACTGGGATTCTTCGGATATCTGATATTTTTTGGCATTTTCAACAATAACGTGAGCATTTGTACCACCGTAACCAAAGCTTTCGCACCAAATTGTCAGTAATGGCTGGGAAGGGATCTTGAAGGGCTTCACTGTACCTGTTGACTGAAATGCGGTTCATTTCGCGAGCCTCCAACTCTGTGTTAATCTGAAGATGAGAGTTAGTCATAAAAGTCTGCGAGCACATGGAAAAAAAAAAGAAAAAAAACTTGCCTGAAGGTTCCAATCATCCACTAAAATCTTTTCGTTAGGCTTTTCGAAGTTGGTCTGAGGTGGAATAAGACCCTTCTCGAGCATAAGAACAGCCTTGATCAGGCCGGCAACACCAGCTGCACTTTCGGTATGGCCAACATTGCCCTTGATGGATCCGATTGGGAGTCTGTTATCGGAGCTACGGTCCTTGGAGAGAGCAGCTGCGATAGCGCTCACTTCGATGGGGTCACCAACAGCGGTACCAGTACCATGGGCCTCGACATAGTCGACGCTGAGAGGTAGACCTGCATCCTTGTAGGCCTTGCGAATGGCCTTCTCCTGAGCTTCGCCACTGGGAACGCTAATACCAGGGGTGCGACCATCCTGGTTAAGAACTGTATTTCGGATGACGGCACGAATGTTGTCGCCATCTGCCAAAGCCTTGGAAAGCGGTTTTAAAACAAGGCCACCACAGCCTTCACCTCGGCCGTAACCAGCCGCACGGTGATCAAAGGCGTAGGATTTACCAGCATTGGAGAACATTTTAAGCTTGCTTTGGTAGGTGAATCGCTGAGGGTCAACAAGCAAGTTGACACCACCAACGAATGCCATGTCGGTCTCGTTGGACCGTAAACTCTGCATGGCCAAGTGCAAGGCAACCAAACTGGACGAGCAACCAGTATCTACAGTCAAACTAGGACCCAGAAGATGAAACTGATAGGATATTCTGTTGGAGGTGATGGCAGGGCCGGCTCCAGTAACGTGGTAAGTGGCAGGGTTCTCAGGATCACGGGCCAAAACTTCGGCGTAGTCCGACGTCCACTGTCCAACGTACACGCCAGCGTTTGAAGACCAAAGCTGCTTCTGGGTCACACCGGCATTCTCAAATGATTCATAAGCGACCTCCAGCATCATACGCTGCTGGGGATCCATGGCCTAAAACCTGGTGAGGTGCTGCATCTCATAGGATTGGACATAGACTTACCCTAGCCTCCACGGCGTGGATACCAAAAAATGAGGCATCAAAAGCGCCAATGTCTTCCGTGAGGAAATGACCGCCATTGGTGTTTGTCTGCGACCGGGTCAGACGGCGCCAAGATGATAGACATGACGATCCGTGCATGATCGACAACTTCACAACTCCAAAAAAAAAAAAAAAAGGGACCAAAAAGCATATGAAAGAGAAGACGTAGGCATTGGGATGCAAATCAAGACTTACAACACTCCCTGAAGCATTTTCAGGGTCACGAAATGCATCAAAGTTGAATCGACTGCCAGGTCCCGTTGACCAGGCTGAGTTGCCGGCTGCAAGATTGTCCCACAGCTTCTCGGTATTTGTCGCACCACCGGGATATCTACAACTCATTCCAATGATGGCAATGGGCTCAAGACCCCCTTCGCCAGTGGCAGAAGGATCTTCGTAGTAGCTACTCGTTGGCGTCTTGTCATTAAAAAATGAGTCGCCCATGTTGAATGAAGGCACGCTGAGCGTGGCTGATTCGAGGCAGAGCTTCGTCGGGAAGATGAATATAACAAGTAATAAGGCCAAGAACGGGGGGAGAAAGAATGGAAAGGAAGTGCCCGAAGAAGCTGAAAGCTGGTGCCTGAGCGTCTGTTTAGGTACTACTGTATGTTATGATTAAAGAGCGTCATGCGAAGTTGGCGTTGCGCAGGCCTTGCCACCGGAAAATTATGGACGAGAATTGTCAGAATACTCGCTGAAGAAAAAATTAGGGAAACCGGCTCGAGATGAACATATTGGACGGAAATGGGTTTCAGCATGTGGTCGGCACGCGCCCTGTACACGAACGTCTTACAAGGTATTGCGAATTGAATAAGTCGTAATGAGAATTACGAGCTAACCACCCTGCGAAGAAGGACGGGTCGTCTTGGTGGAATTCCGACTCGGGAATGATGTGATGTGCTATTCCAACGCCTCCAGCCGGGCGACACCCCTCCAACCATTGGAACGACCCACTTCAGACCAGGTTCTTTTGGACAAATTAGACTCATAAGTCAGACATGTCGCCCGGCATTAGTTTGGCAGCGGTGGGGGGAGAACTCCAGCCTGGCCGGTGCACTGTCGTTTAGAGTTCATACCCTTGTCTTGGCCTTCGAGAAGGAGTTCAACGAGATGAGGGTGCATGGTAGGATTCGAGCACTGACCGTTCTTGCTTATCCCACGACACGCGAGCTGAGGCCACGAATCCTTCGTCTCGATTTGGCCATGGCCTCATTGTCAACGGAAGGGATGATACAGTCTTCTCATTTTTAGCGCTGCTATGTACGTTCCCAGTGATTTCCCCTGGCTTATTTCGCCTTGGTTCTCCCTTGAGAAAATATGTAAACCAAGAATAAATACAAGGCAATGCACAGCTCTGCGATGCTCTGCAATGATCAGCATCATTCCTGGCCGTGTCGATCGTGCTGTTTGACATGTAGCAGTGCAGCCTTGAACCTCCCAACCACTCATCATGTTTTCTCGGTGCTTTAGCCGTGTTGATCGCGGAAGATTGACAGTGATCGTCGGTAATTGATACCCAATGTATGAACGGAAGATCTACATTCGTGTCACACTGGCTGTATGAGTACTAAACGTCCTCTCCATGCAGCAAGCCGCAACCAAATAACTTATACCATGGGTGTGGCTTTCAACTTCTTCGAAACCCGCGACCTGGGAATTATATGCATCATAGTTGGGCGTTGCAACCATTATTTTCACCATCTTAAGCTAAGAGGCACAGTGCATGAGCATATAATTGCCTGAGTCATTTCTCTCCGGCTAGAGCTTTTCGACTTACCTTGCATCAATGCCACAGGACAGCCCTCGAAGCCTGCTAAAGAATCTTCGGCAGTCTAATCACCTCAGGTTTGCACATAAAGCCGGGCTTCGATTCCCTTTTTGATATCTAGCGTGGTGCATTGAGTTGAATCGGGCAGGGTGTCCATATATATGAGAATCAAAATGAATGAATCATGATACAGGTGAAATCAGTCTTTGTGGCATCCAAATCCATCGGGGAGACGGGAATCTCGGCCCCAAGTAAGCTTTTTGACCCTGCTTATGCCTGGTTGTCTTCCCCGGAACAGTACAGATCATCATACTGGCGGCACCATAGTGAAATAGAGGCTATCATACTAGTCTTGGCAGTGAACAACAAGATAATTTACAGGCCCTACATATCAAGTAGAAAGGAAAAACCACAGCAACTGTATTCATGTTCAAGATATTCTAGGCTGCAGATTAGGAGCAAGGCTTTCGCTTCTTCTATCTCGAAGATTATATTGCATTTCTTATACGTGAAGGTGACGAAATGGAAACATGCTCTCATGAGTTGTTGAAAGGAACCGGGCTGTTGCGTGAGGGTGGGACCTGTAGTGGGCTAGCGTCGTGAGAGTTTCTACGAGAAAGAAGTTGTAAATTCCACGTTAAAACATTTCAGGCTCGTGACCGAATAAGAAATGGCCTTCATTTCATTTTTGGCTCTGTCCCAGGAACTCTCTTCGTAGTCTACCTGATCGAGATCTTTTTGGCAATTTTAGTAAGATCCGGCAGACCAGTTCTCAAGGGCATGGTACATCATGCACCGTCATGAAAAGACCGGAGGCTAATCTCGTATCTACAGAGTATCAAGGTTCACTTGTGACTGATCATGGCTAATTGCGTGGTGGACTTTCAGCAGAATGCTGTCTACAACCCATGACACAAAAGATTCATGAGTAAGCCCAATAAAAAGAAACCCAACCGATTCTGGAAATCTGGCCAGAGTTTGAGGCGGTGTATCCACTCGCTCAAGGTATCAGTCCAAAGACGCAATCTATATAAGCAAACAAGACACCCTAATTGAGAGCCGAATCGACTTCGGCTATGTGCACCGGTTGGCGGCGATTTCGCCGTGTCGGATGGGAGCACCAAGATTGAACACGGATGCTTCCACATTGCCCCGTGAACCCACGAGCCAAGACCAAGGGCACAGGCGCAATCATGGCTGGGGAGACGGATGAAGTCACGTTTTCCTGCCGTTTCTGCCTCCTCTTTACCCTTTCTTGGGGCAGTAGGCGACTGATGCCCGAGCTGATGTGTGTGATAGAAGATTAGATGGGCGGCTCGGTATCGTGCTCTAAATTGACAAAAGGAATTCCGGGCTAGAGAATGGGCAACGGAAAATCATGGACAGGCGTGTGGTGCGGCAGGCTGAAGCCGGCAAATGACAAGTGACCCACACTGGCTGACGGCATCCTGGACGTTGCCCCCTCCCGCCTCACGTAAGTGGCATCAGTCACGGAGTTAATTGGCCCCCCACAAGCCCACAAGGACCACCAGAAGGTCCGGCCCGCGGGCCACCCCGGGGCATGAGGCCTGACTGCGGCGATTGGCGCCCACAGAGGCGCTGGGAGTGCTGGGCTTGGCATATGTAAGGCCAGGCGGCTGCGTGTTGGCTACGGTTATGGGGGAGAGATAGGGCATTTTTGGCATGACGGCATGCGCCATGCACGGGCTGACCTTCGCACTATCTTATCCTTCCCACTCTTGGGCGGAGCACGGAATCAGACTTGAGTCCCGACTCCTCGTAAATATATGGCCTGAAGGAAGCAGAGATCAATCAATGATAACAACTGCACCATCTCCAAGAAGCGATTGAGAACGGTACCCAGTCGCAGATATTCGCAATGGACAAGAATCCCCTCAGAGTGCAGAGCGCGCCCGCCGGCAAGTCGCCCAAGCCCACGCCCCTCGTCCTGATCCACGATGGTGGCGGCACAACCTTTGGCTATTTCAGCTTGGGCAAGTTGCACCGTGACGTCTGGGCCATCCACAACCCCAACTTCTTTACGGCCGCGCTGTGGGAGGGGGGCCTGGAGGAGATGGCCCGCCACTACATAGGTCTAATTGAGACGACCGATCTGGCGGGGCCCATCCTGCTGGGAGGTATGAGAAAGCTGCTGTCATGATAACCAAGCCCCCGTGGTGCTAATGTCCGTCTTGTGCAGGTTGGTCGCTTGGTGGCTACCTCTCCGTCACCATCGCGCGCATCCTCGCCGACACGCCCTCGCCCAAGTTCAGCGTGGCCGGCATCCTCATGGTCGACTCGCCCTACCACATTGCCCTCAACCGAGCCTCTGGCATGGGCGCCGACCCCGACTTCAGCAAGCTGCCTGATCTCGTGCGCAAGTCGCTCAAGAACTGCGATGTCTACCTGCAGAACTGGGAGCTACCGCAATGGGGCGGACCCGCCCTGGGTGGCAAGCCCGTCACCTTTACCGCTGGCGGTGAGAGGCACGAGGTCGACAAGGGCTCCATCATGTACAAGCCTTTGAACGGGAGCTGGGAGAAGGTCAAGGTCAAGGAGTATGAGCCAACACCTGCATCCGAGTCGCTGCCCGCCGGCGATGCGCCCCCTCCCGCTGTGCTGGTCAAGTGCGTGCAGTTCACCACGCCTCAAACGCCCTCGGAGAAGCCGTGCAACGTCGACTTTTACCGCCATGAGCAGTTCCTCGGCTGGGAGGGCAACTACCCCAGCTTCATCAAAGCCAGCATGGATGTCGATACGCATCATTACAACATCTTTGATTTTAAGCATGTGAGTGCAGCAAACCCAACCCGCTGCCTTGACAGGGTCAACTTGCTAATATGTGCTTGTGCTTGTGCTTGTGTAGATTCCCCAAATAACCAGCCAGCTCAACGAAGCTCTGGAAATTCTTGAAGCCATCAAGCTGTAATCCTAGACAGGTAGAAGCCTGTATTGTATTGCTTGCGAGAAAAAGGCCATCACTACAAGTGAGGCTGTATAAGAAGATGAGAGCGAGTGACGTCCATTTTTTGGGTGCGAATGGGAAACTTGTTTATGGGATAGAGGTACAGGACTTTTTGCTCCTCAGGTTACTCGCAAACGGGCGAGGCCAAGGAAAATAGTGTATTCATAGAGGATATCAAATGATAGGACATGATAGAACACATAGATGGGTGGATTAAACAATGGATGGCTTTTTATTTGGTCTGATGCCTCCAATTTGGATCACACAGTTGGACGACGGTGACTTGATACCATAGATGAGACCAAAGAAATCGGATAAAGTCATCGCGTTTGGCAGTGTAGACTCTTCATTTGAATGGTGTTGAACCAACAATGTACGCTCTCCTTCGTTCCAGTCTATGTATATGCACGCTATATATATTTGTTCTAATAAGACAAAGACATCTGTATCCTTTCATCTTGTGGCCGTATCTTGTAATAAATCCTTCGTCATCCAACATCTAGTGCCTGTTTAGCATTTAAAATACATGAAAATCGCTTTCTAAAACATATCCCATCAAAAACCCAGAGGAAGTAAGGGGGATTGGATGGGCAATTGAGAACGCTGAAATGAGTGATGGGCTTGAAATGCCACCATGATCCAAGCCAATTATTAACCTATTCATTGTATAACGTGTTCAGATGCTGAAAGATTCCTTTCCGGCTCGGTCAAGGGCGACAATGATGCCTTCGGCCGTCTCGGCGAGGGTCTGCCAGTTCACAGCGACGCGGAAGAAGCTCCCCTCGTCGCCGGGGGCATAATCAATCATGAAGCCCTTTCGCGCAATCTTGTGCACTAGGGTCTTGGTGCGCTGCGTATTCTCTTCCTTGGTCTTGCGCATCTGCCCTCCAGGGGCGTAGTAGAAACAGACCTGCAGACAGGGCGGAGGGTTACTCGACACAAGCTTAAAGTCGGGGTGATTGTGGACGACGTTGGCCAGGTGGGCAGCTGTGTTGAAAGCGTTGTCGGCGGCGCGGCCGAAGCCGGCTGCACCGTAGTAGGTCCACGACAAGGCGAGTTTCATGCTGTCGGCGCGGCGGCCACACTGCAGCGTCAAATCAGCCATGTCCCAGACATCCTCGCTCGACTCGTTGTTGTGGAACAGGTAGCCAGCTGGTAGCGTATTAGCACGGTGGAGCAAGCTGGTATCGCGGGTGAGCAGAAATGAGCATGTTGCTGGCACGTTGAGCATCTTGTGCGGGTTGATGGTCAGCGAGTCGGCGAGGTGCGTTCCAGCGAGCTTGTGCTTGTGCTTGGCCGAGAAGATGGCGGCGCCGCCCCAGGAAGCATCGACATGAAGCCACATGCCGAATTCCTTGCAGACGTCGTTGATCTCAATGATGGGATCGTAGGCACCGAAGACGGTGGTTCCGGCAGTGGCGTTGACGTAGAGAGGCGTCCGACCATCGGCCTTGGCCTGGAGAACAAGCTCGCGCAGCGCAGCAACATCCATACGCCCATCGGGATGGGACGGGACGGCGACGACGCTGTTGACACCCATGCCTGCAGCCAATGCAGCCTTCTGGATCGAGTAGTGTCCCTGACAGCTCGTGAAGACAGCAAATCGGTAGCTGCCGTTGCCTTCGGATCTTGTGTCCGGGTAGAGGTAGCCGCGGGCCGAGACCAGCGACGTGAAGTTGGATGCGCTCCCGCCCTGGCAGGTGATGCCGCCGGCGCGGGGCCCAGTGAAGCCGAAGAAGGAAGCAAAGGTGCGGGCCGTCGTCTTCTCGACCACGGTCAGGGCCGGCGACACCTGGTAGACATGCGAGTTGGTGTTGAGGACCGCCAGAAGCATCTCGGACACGACGCCGACAGCATCGGTGCTGGCGCATAGCTTGTCGAGGTAGCCCTGGTCCCAGGTGTTTACGCTGTAGCGCAGCAGGCTGCTGATGAGGTCCAGCAGACCTTCTTTGCCGTGGCCCTCGTCGAGCGGCAGCGAAAACTTCATGCGGCTGACGAGCTCGGCGGGGTCGAGCTTCTCAACTAGCACATTGCTGGGCGTGCCGTACTCCCCGCCGCCGGTGAGCTTGTGCGGAGCGGCCTCGTCGGCGGAGCGGATGTATGGCACGATGAGCGCCTTGACGGCGTCGACGAGCTCGTCAACATCGTCGGCTCGCCTCAGCACCGGCGTGTGGCCGTTGGTCTTGAGCCCAGGGAATGACATGTTGGGCCTGTCTCAGCGACAATCCATGCTAAAACAAATGGCTGGCGGTAGGCAGGGGGCGCTGTAAATACGACTATGGGGGGCCTGAGGCGGCGGGAGCGTTTAGGGGCTTAGGGCGTTTTTGTTGCTAGCCGGTCTTATGCCCTCCCGTGTCGCACAGGGCAGCCTTGCGTAATATGTCAACATCCCAAGTGCTTCCTTGGCTCTCGGATTGCCTCAACAAGCACAGTCCTTGAGGTCCACACAAAATAATACAGCTAATTTACGTAAACTACACCAGCACGAAAGTGCCTGAACTTTCATCCGTTAGCATCTGAACCCTGAACCTTCATCCGTTCGCATCTGGACCCTGCGCCTGCACATGTTAGTAATATGATGAATGTTTTTTTTAGGGGTCCCTCTGCAAACGTGCTGAAGGTCCTGTTCATGTTTGCCAAGCGAACAGCACCAGCGTGTCACAAGAGAATGGACGCATTGGTTTCACTGTGCGACTTGGGCACCAATGCATCTTAAAAATCCTCTTTTTTAAGAATTTATTCTGAACATGACTGACTGCCTAGTGGGAATCATTAGAATCACCATACTGGTTCCTATTTAGTTTAATGGTGAATGTTGGCTTTAATCTCCGAATCAATGACCGCTCCATATCTGCTGGTATTTTCTCGAAAGCTTCTGGAAAATGCAGGGTCCTACCACAGATGACATGATGCTGGGTCGCATTCCTCCACCTACTTCAATTCGCCATTCCCCATATTGAGGGGGTCTTTTGTCGTTGCAAACCTATCCGTATTGAATATAATTTATTGTAAGAATATTCAAAGCTGTCCATTTTATTGTTTTGTTTCATTTCCAGATCAAAAAATAAAAAATCTTGTTCGCGCGAGGTCGTCCTCTCTTGTTAAAAAGTCTGTAGGGTAAGTAAGACGTAAAAGTGGGGTTGGCGGATCACCACGAACGGAAAGGCAGGTAAAAGCATAAGTTCTAAGAGGATGCGAGCTTGAAGCCGGATATTATCTTCCACTATCCCTTGATTGCAGTTGCAAGGGCGGGACTGGATTACCGTGTCCTTTAGGACATATGCATCCAAAGACCATTGTCTTAGGCGTGGTGGGTTAAAAGGAATGCCATGACGTGATACTTGCATGACAATAGATTAAGCGTATCAAGATTGTTTGACAAATGCTACTTGTAGACTACCCTTTTGGCCTAGATCTCCAAGCCCCATCTTCAAGCCCCCGGTTCAACCGAGGCTTCTTTTTAACTGGAAACCAAATCTGTCATGTCTTGGCTTGTGTCCAGCCAGCACGACACGCTGCAATAAAGCAGTTTGGTTGAAGTATTGCTATTCTGATGTCAAATATTTTGAACCAACTAGAATCTTGTTTTGAGGAAGTTTTTCCCGCCCTGGAGTGTCCTTCATTAATCTTTTTCATAGGCATACGCCGTATATTTGATGAGACCGTCTTGGTCTTTGCTGCTCAAGGTACACATATACCCCGAATTGCAAATAACACTGATACTGAATGAATAAATATGAATCCCCCCATTTTATAGTACAGCCGCAGCTGAGTCAATGTATAAAAAAGAGGCCTGACGAAGGTTGTTGCGTTGGCAGCGAGGTTCCAACGATTCAAGCAAAGAAACAAAAAATTGCTGCACAGTGAATGGAATTAGATTGACTTATACGTTTAGTTAAACAGGGACAAACTGACATTTCGTATCGGGGTCTGATACATATAACTATATAATACGGGGCATAAATGCCTGGCAGGTTTCCATATACGAGATTGGCAGTAGTAGCATAGCGGGTGTGTAAGAGATTTAATTAATACCATTGTTTTGTTTCTCGCTAGGTCAAAATAAATAGGAAATAATTATAAGTTATCAACCCTCATGTTCTCGAGGCCAGTCTTGATAACATCACCTGCCATCACAATTTCATACTCAATGTCGTTCTGAGCTTCGACATACAACCAGTTCTTCTCACCTGCCATCCTGTAATTGAACTCACACAGCTCATCAGGAATGAGGACTTTCTTCAGTTCAGGGTTACCAGCGCATGCTGCCTCGACCTTGAGCTGAATCTCGCAACTGCGCTCGACAAGGCCAAGCAAGAAAGAGGCCTCATCAACAGTGTTGCCTACAGTGATCAGACCGTGGTTAAGCAACAATGCCGCTTTGGCCTTGGGGCCCAGAGCACGAGCAATCCGCCTGCCCTCCTCATCAGCAGCAACAATGCCGCCGTACTCGTTCATGACGGCAATCGTGCCGTACAAGTCACACACATCCTGGGTGATCATGTCCAGCGGCTTGCCAAAGGCAGTCCAAGCACGGCCCGCAATGGTGTGTGCGTGGCAGATGGCATGGATGTCGTGGCGAGCCTTGTGCATCTCGGAGTGAATGAAGAAGCCAGGCTTGTTCACAGGACGGACCTAGAATAACACGCATGAGCCTCCGAATAACTCTCCAAGCAATAGTCTACATCTGATGGTGGGGTTGTGGTGGACTTTCTTTGACTTACCTTGTTACCGCCAACGATCTTTCCAGTGGCAATCTCAAGGCACACCATGTCGCTGGCGTTCATCAGACCAAAGTGCTTTCCGATAGGGTTCATCCAGATACAGTCGGGGAATTCAGGGTCTCGCACGCTAATGTGACCCGAGATGCCCTCGATATAGCCGACACGTGCCCAGTTGCGGAAGACGGCGGCCATGTGCAGAATGATGTGCTCACGGTGAGCCTGGAACGAGACGAACTTGGGAATGCCTAGTCAGCGGCTTGCGTCAGCATGGATCACTTGAATCAACTAATTTCACTTCATTCCGACGCAATTCGCACCTGTGAGAGGGTTGGGGCCATGGCTCAGGTTGGCCAGCTGGCACTCCATCTCCTCTTCTTCCTCCACAGCCACGGGAAGCTTGGTGGGCTTCTCTTGGGGTAGAGACTCTGTAACTGTAGCCGAGGGAGCCATTTTTTCTGGTGTAGCCAAGAACGGATTGGACTTGACTGGGTTGGACAGGTATGGGAGGGAGATCAGGCACGCAGGTAGGGAAAGACTTTACTACGAGCAATTCTGGAACAAAGGTGGAGGGGCTTCGAGTACCTCTCTGGTTATCATTAACCAAGAACGGGCGGGAATAGATTTTAGGCCGCAATCGATGCTGCATTAACCGCCTCTCCGTGCCTGTCGAGGCCAATGAGCTTCGACGGCTTGTAGCACTCGTCAGGCGCTACGGGCGGCGGTCTGGGCAAAAGATGTGGATATGCCAGTCATTCAGCGCCCCACTTGAGAAAAAATCAAGTAAGTTCTCTGACGAGTGACCTATCCTTGTCAGCGTAGCCGGCAACGCATCGGAATGCGACACGGGCAAACCAACGCAATACTGAGTAATGCGGATCGGTGCGATGCGAAGCGGAGGGCGCCACTCCAGCCGAGTCGCACCAAAGTATCAGTCGACTACTGCAAGCTACTGACGTGCATTTTCCAATCGAGTTGCAATGTTATTCCTAAATCCCGGTGCAGTCGTTCTACGTGCATGGCTTGTCATCCCACAGTCGTTTCCCCCATCTCCGAGGCTTGAGCCGAAGACTGGACCCCCCCTCCGGGTTGAAGCGGGGACAATTCAGCGAACTTATGTCTGCAGGACATCTTTGCTCACCGTGGAGGGAAACAACAACATGTAATTTCTTTTGTTCGGGTTGTTCTCCCATTCATCCCGAACCTGCACCATCCCGAGACGGATGCGTCGGGCCGACACGCTTCTTGACCCAGTCAGCTACACGCAGTGTCACTTCCTGATGCCATCGCCAATTATAGCACGTTGCACGGTGCCTCAAGTAACAAGGTGAAAATACCTCAGCCAATGGCATGCTCTAGAGGATTACTGTCTCCATGTGCCCTTCCTAAAACTTTAAGCCAAGGGTAGTCGATTCCGGAATTGCGGTGTGGCATTGAGTGCCAAGGGTGATGCAACAGAAAGTCGTAGGCAAGTAAGAATGGGGTTGGGACCGAGCAGGACAGAAGACGAGAAAACAGACGGGAAAAAAGAAAGAAAATCACCAACCCCGCGTTTCATTCGCTTGGCTTTGCGTACCATTCGTGAGGATCCGAAGAGAATGTCGTCATCCACCAAGTGATGAAATCCCAGGGGCCTCGTGGGCTTTGCTCCTCTCGCCTCTTTTCCCCCTTTGATCATTTTTTTTTTAATAAAAAAAAAAGGGAAAAAAAAAAGAGAAGAGCCCCGCCCATTGTCACCACAGAAACGAATACGACGAAACTGCATATCATGCCGTGACAAAGTTTGAATGGTTAGTGACAATGCCGGAGGATTCAAAAGGCAAGCTACAGTTGGCCTCCCGCTCTGGCTCTTTCTTTTTTTGCTTTTTAACCTGACAAAAAACTAGAATTCAGCCGCCCTGGAATGATGTGCCAGACGAGCTAGGCGGTTATTACAGGGATAGCGCAGCGAGACATATGTACTAAACATGGGGGGCGCCAGGGCATGCATTTCATATTGGCTTAGCGAGACGAGGTCGCCTCGCCAGATGTGGGGAGGCTTGCGCCCGGCCACAATGACAGCATCCTTCAGTGCTGGTGCTTCTAAATCTCAGCACCTTCCCTTCTGAAATTTCAGCGCCCTTTGGGCCTTGTACAGGGAGCACATGATTGACTGTGAAACTTTGGCACTAGGGCCACTAAAGCCCGACGCTATAATAGTGACGGTCTGGTAGAGTGGAAGCCCAGAGCTGGTCCATCGTCATGAATTAGAACCTCAACGAAGTGCAATATTTTGAGGAAGGCGAACTAGCACGTATCACAAACAAGTCTCCGCCATTTATTAAAATGCCGTGTAAATATTCTTCCATTGTATTTCTTCTTTTAAAAAGAGATAAGTCGATGTTGTCATCTGATAATTTGGTACTGTTCGGCGGATTCAAGCTGCATCTCGCCCAGCGCCCAGTTTGTTCTGCCCCCACACTTCTGTCTGCAAACTCTGTTGGTAAACCCCAACGATGAAACGAAACCGGCCCGGTCCAGCCTGGTCGTATAACCCCGGGGAAAAAAAAATGGCAAGTCATCAGGCGAGACGACATGGCCGTGTTACAAAAGCACATGCGCTTGTGATTGATGGAAACCCTGGGAAGTGGCATAAGCCAATTACTGTAGCGGGCGAAGATTTGCACACTGTCAGAAGGATGGTTGGGCCTGGCTAGCGTGTAAATACGTAGCATAGCGGCATAAGACGCACCGCAGTGGCACATTGCGGTGCCAAGAAGAGTCTGGGTTCCCAATTTTGACATTAACGCAGTAGGCGCCGGCACCTAGGCGGGCGCGGGCGAGGGCCAACTCCGCTATGCACACGCCTGTAGTTCCTGGCCCGGATAATGGGCGACAATACGATAAGATTGCCGAAAATGCAGCCCGGGACGGCGTATTGAGCGTCATGGTTGGCCAGGCGCCAGATCTGATAGCACGAAGCCGATACACGCACACCTCATGGCCCCGCACCATGGCCGCACGTGCAAGGTCGCAATGTAATGATATTCCGTACGCCGTTAGCTGGCCTGGGCGTGCCAACTTGGGCCACGGCAACTGGCTGAGGGAATATGGAACCGGTCCTTCACGAGCTGCTGAGAGAGGCAGCAGCAGTGAGACGCAGGGCCCGAATCCTGCTATTACGAGACTCCACTGCCCTGTGACCGGGTGAGTGAGCCCTTTTTTTTTTCTCTTTCTTTTTCTTCTCTGCCCGTCCTCTGCTCTGCCCCGGCTCTGCCAATAATCAGTGCAAATCGAACGATCCGATCACGCACGGCCAGACCCGGGGCTTCACGTCATGGTCAGAGCCCTGCAGATCATGCATCTCGGCATAGCGATCTCGGCATTCTCGGTGCCAGCCTCTCAGATTCCACCAGCCTGCACGTGACGAGCAGACTGCGAGGCCATATTCTTTCTTATAGTCGCCATGCTCTATGTAGGCTGCCGATCTCTCAAATCGGCAAAGGGCTTTCTCCATCAGTACCTAGTTGTAGTAATAACTCACCCGACCTCAACCCATAATGTTTTCTGTTCCTGCAAGACGGGCCAGCATTGCTTGCGCCAGTGCCCTGCGCTCCTCGAGGAGCATGGCCATTGCTGGCTACATGATCAAGCGCCAGTATAATGCTTCCTCCCGCTTGCAGCAAGCCGCCGCCGCCGAGGCTGTGGCTCCCGTCGCTCACGATGCCTTTCAGAACACTGTGTCCCAGCAGCAGCGCCCTCAGCTGAACATCGCTGCCCGCCAGCAGGAGCCTGAATACCACGAAGCCATCGCCAAGATCATGAAGATCCGCAAGCGCTACCTAACTGAGCGTCACGTCTTTGTCGAGGGCGCCGAGATGGTGCCCATCCTGCGTGGGCTGGGTGCTACCGAGGAGGACTTCGCTAGAATCCAGGAAGTCAGCGACCGCCTTTACAAAGACCCTACCTTACCCTTCCGCCGCTCCAGAAACGGCCGCTTCTGTCTCGACATGGACACCAAGCAGCTTCGTCGCTTGGAGTTTCAGCCCTTTGCCCTCTCGGTTGAGGAGGACTTTAAGCGCTACGACTCTGGCCAGGTCCGCATCTTCGACGAGGTTGAAGACGAGCTCCAGCTCAACACTGCCTTCCAAGCCCTCATGGTCTTCAAGGCTGCCGTCATCCACGGCGTCCAGACCGCCTCCCGCGACCTCCTAAACTACAACATCAACAAGTGGGTGTGCACCCTGTTCAACCTGCGCACCGTCACCAATGCAAAGATTCTTGGCGAACCTGCTCTTGAGGGCGTCCACAGTGATGGTGTTGACCACACTATGACTACCTACCTCGGCTGCAACAACATGCAGCCCAGGAGCGCCGTCACATACCTGCATGAGATGGATGAGCAGACTGGCGTTTCAGTAGATGAGACCAAAACGACTCTGATTCGTGCTCGCGCTCACCACCGCCACTTCCTCGACACTTTGGTCATCATTGACCACGAGTATAAGCACAGCTTGTCACCTGTCTATGCTATTGACCCTACCCGCGAGGCTACTCGTGACATGTTGATCTTCTTCACCCGCCGACCCGTTGTTGATGGTCACATTTCCAGCTCTATTGACTCTCTCAAGCCTCACAAGAGACTTCCCATGGAGGTTCCTATTTTTGCTCCTGAGCTGTGAGGAGGTTCTTGAACTAGATGCATACATTCGGCAAGACGGACCGGAGGGCGAAGAGGATCACAGCGGCCTGCTGGAACAGAAATGAATCCAGTTCTTTCGCCCTTGAACTAATCGAAAGAGAGAAAAAAAGAACAAACGGCTGTTGGGATTGGAAGTCCAGTTTCTATCCTGGAGAACCATCGTGAGGGAAGATCAAGACCACCTATCCTTGGGCCCTGATGATTAACGACATATTAAACAGTTGAATCTGGTGCCGTGCACAGAATCAAAAATACACACACCAAAGAAAAAGAGAAAAAAAAAGACAATTTCAAGGGTTTGAAACCTTTCAGCGTTTTAAAAGTTATTAGTGGAGTACTAGCATTATTATTATAAGCAACAATTTATCTTCTAAACTAGACGATCATGCATTGCTTTCTTGGTCGACTCCGAAGTGTTACCTCAAACGCCCATACTGCTAACTCTTCTCTTTAAATTTTGACAATATGACCCTGAAATGAGCCACCGCTCGCTTCTTTTCCTTGATCTTCACCTCTTTCTAGTCCATTTATTTGCTACAATGAGCGTCTAAAATTGAGATGTGTGGAATGCTTGGTTTTCAAGAGTCATTGTTTTTCTTAAGCTGTCTACGGCTTCGGCTGTCACAAAGAGGTGGGGGCGGCAGCCTCAGGTTGCCGCAACCTCTCAACAAGATGTTTATGCTTGAGTTCCAGCATCCCACAATTATCAATCTGTGTTATCAGTGACCCAATGATTATCGATAACCCAGGTTCCCGCATGGTCCAAGTCAACATAATGAGCTTTACACAATACAGGCAAGCATCTAGGTCATTGGCGGACCCATAAAGGACCAAATGGTAGCAGAACTAAGCATTTTCTTGCTCCTCTGGCCATGAACATCATATATTTCTCCGATCGGCTTTTCCAGCAGGTGATAACAAACGTCCTTAGCAATCGAATGACAGGAAAGTAATTAAAATTTTCAAGTGTTAATTAAGATTCACAATCAGCTATGATCTAGTTGCGTTTGATCTCATGTCAACTCACATAAAATATTAAGAATTGGAACAGAAATGCTCGCGGCACGGGATTACTTACATACTTCAACGTTCAATACCACAAGGCTGGTGTCACCTGGGAGATAGAGAAAGAGGTACATGCTGAAACTACCTCTATCTTGCCATACCTGGTTGCACGTCGCCTGGAGGCTTGTCGCAATTTCCTCCAAGATACATCCATAATGATCCTTCATACGCGATCGACGTAAGAATTATAGTTCATACGGGAAAGCTCGTTGACCGCATTTTGGTTGGTTATCTTCGTCTGTTTGGGCAGCCACCGGATTGTCGAGTCTAGTATTGAGGCCTGTGTTCAAGCACAATTAGGAGCTCGCAATTTGAGATCCTTCTCAAGCTTGAGCTATCTAATGCAGAGAAATCATTGATTCCACGCCGTGTGTACAGCTCGAGTTAATTAACTATGCTGACGCGCGTTAAATGCCAACAACCCTCTTCTGCTCAGTCTATTTAGAATCATATCGTCAATAATTAGGTAACGATCGTATTGCTGTACAAGTATAGGCATACATGGTGCCTAAATAAATTCTTGGCGTTTATAAATTATTTTAATCAGTAGATTTCCTTGGTATTTATCGTGCTTAACATCCTTGGAAATAATGAAACCGGCGATGTTCACACCCAACTTTCAAGCCACAAATCCTTGAGATCTAGCGGTGAGTCTAATCCCATCAACTCATGAGTGTATTGTACTTGCAAGAAGTCTAGTCTTCTTGTTGTAGTCCTAGAAAAAACACGGCAGAAGCTGAAAAGGAAAGCGAAAGAATAGAGAAGAAAACAACCAAACAAAACACCAAGTTTCATTGACTGTCTTGGCCTGATTGACTTGGTTCAAAACTAACATATTTTATCCACATAATTAACAAAAGTGATTGAGTTCCTTGTTTGATCTCCTGAACCAAAGATCTTGTCTTCAAGTTTAATTTTTCTATTTCTGCTTTTCTTTTTTTATTTGTTACATAAGCCAGGCCGTGAATTTCTGTGGTTGTTCCAACTTTGGCAGCCCTCAATCTATCCTTACCTGTGTGAAATTTCTTTGGCTTTTCTGTGTGCTCAACACAAACTTGATGTACATGGGAATGAAGACGATGGTAATAGCCCTTGCTCAATCAATAGTCCGTTTTGCTTCTCAGTGTAAGTCATACATAATCCAAGCAAAGACAATATTGAAAATTTGTTTGGTTCATTTTGCACAAGTTTTTGAGAATATTTATTAACTGATTGATTCAGCGACAGGAGCAAAGATGAACAATAAGTCAGTAGACCCAGAAGCTAAAACCAAAGAACTAGGATGCCTAGAAATGAATGACGGCTAGCTCTGATAAGGCGTTTCTCTCATGTGTAATTACGATGAGTGATTTAAACTGCCGAACCGCAATTATTTAATGACCAGCAATGAGTTGAACACATTTTTGCGAGGTATAAGGTGTGAGCGCAAAGAAGTTCACCCGCTGGTTCAGTGCCCGGCCTCTAGACACTTTTCTAATTGGTCCAGCTCTGCCCTTGTGCGGTCAGTAAAACTAACGAGACGTCTCGACTAGCCAGCAATCGCGAAGCTGCAGCTTTTCTGTCGCGTTTCATGTTATCATGGGCAACGACTTTTAGCTTAATTCTAAAAATATAATAAAGAAGACATAGAAGAATAAAATGGGGCAAAAGGTTGTCGCCTCATTTTAGGCTCATTTCAGGAATGGCCATAGATAGAGTTCCTACGAAATTCAGGGACTAATCTAAGCTTGCTCCCATCTTAAAAAGGCAAAGGATTATGGAGGACTTTGAAAGAGATTGTATGCCCCACTCGGGCACAATGTCAAGGCTTGGCCTGTTTCATATTCTCAGCCCCTTCCAATACCCACGCTTTGACCTTTCCCCCCAGCTAATTACGTCAGATGATTCATTTTTCACGTAAGCCAACAGATGCACACATTATGACCGCCCGCTTAACATCTGACATTGCAATTGTAAAGCGCAATTTGGAATTCGTGGCGACACCTCCATGTGTGGCTTTAGCCAGTCAGTGCTCATAGATTACAGTGCTGAGTCATATCCGGTATGTACACCGAGACGGTACTGCAACAGGCCGATGTTTCTTTTGAGGGCAAGAGCTGAAGGAATCATTATTTGTTTCATCTATTTCCCTCGTAAACGAGCCAACCATGCTTCTATAAATGATCACCCGAGTCTCAGAGTTTCAGATTGTCAGCTTCTTGATTGTCTTGAACTTGATATTAGTATAAGGTTTGTAGGCTCAGGCGGTATGCCGTCAAGTGGGCTCTCACGTGCTACGTAAGGGTTGCCAAGGAGCTCCAGGATTCGGGATTATCGGACGCCGATAATACATTACACTCTGAGCATGGCCACACGTGTACTCATTGGTCCCAATAAAACCAAGAAGCCGAGACCTGCTCAAGAGAAATTGCCGTAGAGTTCTGTATCACCAAATTGTTCCACAAACACCGGCGTCATGACGTTCAAGCCTCCCTCTTACATTCCGCAGCTTCCGTATCCCCTACCGGATACGCTGCCCGTCCACGAATTCTTGTTTGGAGACCGTGAAAGCTGGGGGCGCCATTCTCTTAGCACTTCTAAGCCCCCATTTACATGTGGCATCTCCGGGAAGTCGTACACGGCGTTGGAGGTCAAGGAACGTATCGACTTCTTGGCCCGTGCTCTTGCCAAGAGGCTCAATTGGAAGGTCAATGTGGGCAACGAGCTCGACAAGATTACCTGTATTTACAGTCTAAATACGGTACAAATAATTCCCCAAATTTTCAATGCCCCTGTGCTGAACCAAATTTCGTAGATTGATAATCTGACGACCGCCTGGGCTACTCAACGCATCAATGGTGTTTCCAACTCCATAAATGCGGCTTACTCAGTATCCGAACTTACCCATCAATTGAAGAGAGTCGGCTGCAAGGCTCTGTTCACATGCCTGCCCCTCCTGAAGAAGGCCCTTGAGGCTGCTGCTGAGGCTGGCGTTCCCAAAGAGAATGTCTTCTTACTGGAACTTCCTTCCAAAATTTTGGAAGGCGCTGCAAACCCTCCTGGTATTCCAACTGTGGATCAACTGATTGATGAGGGTCGCCAGCTACCTCCTCTGGAACCATTGTCCTGGGTTACGGGCCAAGGTGCCCGCCAGACTGCTTTCCTCTGCTGCTCCAGTGGCACCTCTGGTCTTCCTGTATGTGTCTTTATCTGATGGTAGCCATCAAATAAACACTAACGATGTGTCTAGAAAAATGCGAAGGTCTCCCACAAAAATGTCATTGCGATGATTCTTCAGTGCTGCATTTCCGATGCTACTTATAAAAAGACTGGACCGGAGTACGCCCTCGGAGTGCTCCCTACCAGTCATAACCTGGGTCTCATTGGAGTCTCCCAGGTGGGACTCTACAGAGGAGATGGCATTGTTGTCTTGCCTAGATTCGATTTGGAGGAAACACTCAAGACAATTAACGACTACAAGATTGGAAGGCTTTGGTTGGTATGTTCAAACGCTCATCTCCGGGTTCTACACGAGAGTTTAGCTAATTCAAGGGCAATAGGTTCCTCCGTTGATTGCAGCCATGATGAAGGCTCCTGCTCTTGTAGCCAAATATGATTTGAGCAGTGTCAATGCAGCTGTTGTCGGCGCCTCGAGTCTATCAAAAGAGGTTGCTAATGCATTTGATGAACTTGTTTCAGGCTGCGATCTTATCCAGGGATACGGCTTGACTGAAACTACTGTCGCCGTCACTCTAGGCAACCCTATTGATCACATTTTTGGAACCTGTGGTCATCTTCTTCCCGGTTGTGAGGGTCGTTTGATCGACGATGATGGCAAGGAGATTACGGAGTATGGAAAACCTGGCGAACTGCTAGTCCGTGCACCAACTCTTTTCTTGGGTTACCTTGACAATGATGCAGAGACGAAGGCCATGTATACTGAGGATGGCTGGATGAAGACGGGTGATTTATCCGAGTTCAGGCAAAGCCCTGCCGGCCACGACCATCTTTTCATTATTGACCGCATCAAGGAATTGATCAAAGTTAGAGTAAGTTGACCTGAACGGTTGGCTCGAACCACATACTGATCAGTTATAGGGACTGCAAGTTTCCCCTGCAGAACTGGAGCATTTCATTCTACGACACCCTAAGGTTGCCGATGCGGCTGTTGTGCCTATTCCCGATGATGCTGCTGGAGAGCTCCCTGTGGCTTTCATCGTCAAGGCGCCTGCCTTTAAGGGAGAGAATGAAGCTTCTCTGAGAGACGAATTGAGCCAGTATGTAAATAATGAATTTGCTCAGCATAAGCGCCTTGCTGGTGGAATCGAATTTGTCGATGCCATCGCCAAGACAGCTGCCGGAAAGACGCAGCGTAAGGTGCTGAAGGAGTTAGCGAAAGCTCGCGTTGAGGAGAGGAGGAGACCTGCCGGTGGCATAGTCGAGGTTTTCGACTTCGACTCAGATGAGGATGAGGATGAAGATTAGAATGAACACCAGTCGGAAGAATTCGCGTGAAAAGAAGGCTGTCGTCATAACAAATAGAATTTATGTACATATATATTAAAAGTCTTGTCTCAATTTCTCAGGCTGAAATTAAATATTTGGACTCTACTCTGCAAAGACATACGTTAACGTGATCTTTCGTGGGCCACAATCCAAGGCTTTAAGTCTCGTGGTACAATTGCCCTCGTAGCAAAGAACCTATCGACTAAGTTTCTGAAATTCCCATGCCTGATCTTCATCTGTTTTCGGCGCATCAATCAATGTTTCAAATTGGAGTGAAACATAAAAGAAGAATAAGAGTCCAAGGTATAAAATGTATCAATCAGAAACAAAGATTGCACTTCTTGAATCTGGTCTGATTTGATAGAGGTTCTGTGGAACAAGCACACTAACAATCAACAACCAGGCTTAGCTCGTATAGGTGAGAGTGATAGACGATGTCTTCAAAACAACAAAAGGATGCAGGAGTTGTGTATTTGACGTTGATATTCCATCTGGATCTTCTTTTTCACTATCTGATACGATAAGTAGACAGGCCCGGGTTGTGAGAACCATAGACCTCATCTGAGGGTTGAATGAGATCTACGACTGGTTCGCTAGCAGCAGCAAGTTACACAGCTCGGCATCTTCAAGAGAGAACTACGAAATATTAGATAAATCTACCGTGCATTTATCTGCGTCGGCGTACTTGGTCATAATCTGAATATGATTGGGAAAGGATACTGAGAGTTGACCAATGTAGGCGAGGCACCCAAATCGATTTCTCTAGCACTCAGGACCCTCAAGATTACGTCAATGGCTATATAAAGTAGATAAAAAATTAAATACAATAGAATTGGTATATTTTAGGGTTGGAATAACCAAAAACATCTCGAAATTTTGATAAAAACCTGAACTTGTATCAGTGGAACCTTGGCGACAGCAATGAGGAATAACGTATTGAGGACATTTTGTCCGGAATGATGGAACATTAATCAAATCCTTTTATTCAAAACAGCGCCTGGGTCATTTGTAATAAGGACTAAATCTTCAGAAAATTGTGAGGTGGGTCGTCATCTGTTGCTAACCATCGTCACCTTCTGACCCAAGGGGCTGTGATTGCACTCGGCGCCCTTAGGCTCCCTGCTCAAATGCATCGGCAAAAGCGCCCATGTTCTTGTAGCGCCATGATAGCTTCACCTTGTCACCGAGCTCTTCCAGATTTCCACCCATCACAGATTCGATGTCCTCTCCACGCTCAATCCAAGCGCAGGTGAGGCCGATCGTGGTTGCTGGTACTTGGTCATGAAACAAGCTTTGAGCAGTGTGAATAATGTCGTCTTTCTTCACTCCCAAATCTTTTTCACAGTGCTCAACGAGATAGTGGAAGTTCCGCAAATCCGGTTTGTATGAGCCAATCTCCTCAGCCATGTAAATGGCATCGAATTCGATACCGACAAACTGTTTGGCCAATGTGCGGGCGAATGATTCCTTATCCACGTTGGAGATGATGACAAGCTTGAAATGCTTCTTCAATCGCTGAAGAGCATCAATGGTGTCGGGGAACACGGGCCAGTCTCCGACACCGGCCCCGAAGC
Organism: Calonectria pteridis; assembly: GCA_022837005.1. Lineage (NCBI taxonomy): Eukaryota > Fungi > Ascomycota > Sordariomycetes > Hypocreales > Nectriaceae > Calonectria > Calonectria pteridis. The sequence goes on from JAKZGU010000034.1 coordinate 138,912, forward strand.
GGGCGGCGTCCTCTTCATCAGTTGAGACGCCCAGTTCAGCAGCGAAGTTCGTGTAAGCCGCGGCAAGGACCTTGCTGTAAAGCTCGGTGGGCTGCGCAATTTGGACGGCGGTCTCGTGCTTGATAAATGCCTTCAAAGTCGCAGGGCGGTCATTGAATAATTTGTGGGATTCGGGGATCTGCTTCGTCAAAGGACCAAGTGCAGTGTAAATGCCGCCTTCCCAGTCCACGAGGGTCCCATAGCAGTCAAAAGTGAGACACTTGAAATCGGTAAGGGGTCGCTGGCCAGCCATGGTTGCAGTTGGCCTATAGAAAGAGATTGAATTTGGTGCGAGAGGGCAGGTTGGCAGGTGGATAGAGATGAGGGGTCAACAGGAATTGGAGAGACGTCCAAAATTTATTTGCCGGGCTTAGAGAGGCAGGATAGTGGGCCCGCTGAACGTTTCACGCGGGTTAGGGTGATCTACCATCGAAGGATAATCCAAAGTACTGCCCTTGTCAAATACTATTTTGGGACATACGTAAAGAAGACGACCAAAGACAGAGCCTGAAATGCCCAAGCCAGCCTCCCAACCTGATTGGGATGTGGATTTCATGATCTTGACGTCCTGAAATCATCACCACATGTCAAAATGCCAAGTGGGGCAGGCCGCTCACGAGCTAATTTTTGCGTGATTTACGGAGTAGTTACTTCAGTGCAGCCGGCCGCATGTGGGGACGCATAAGGCATGTGTGCTACAGTTGTGCATTTGCTGAGTCTACTGGCCCCGTCAGCGATAAAGAAAGCCCGATATCATTTGAATCATGGCTCTCAGCCGCATTTACGGGTAGTGTGCATTGGGCAAACACCGCAAATGATTTTGGGTGCGAATGATTCGTGCTAATTCCAAATGACTCTCATCGTCCTTCTTAGGACTAGATTGTATTATTAATTGAAGGGTGACCCAGATACACATTCCAGTCATCCCTACAATGCCTCTAGTTAGACCTGGAAAAATAAGAGGCGAAGTTTTACGACAAAGTGGCTGGGTAATTGGGTTTTAGAGAACTGTTAGCTGTAGGATTGGATCGAGCCAATGCCGTCAGCTAAGATGCAGCATCTCACGTAAGCCAAATGCAGGCGGGAGAGACAACCAGTCGAAAAAACCAGCCTTGATAGGTTCATAGGCCAACCCAGCACATTTACGATTCCATCTTTCTATATGTTCTTCAAAGGCTCTCTTTGTTGGAATAATATAGACTCTCTTGTAGCCCTTAAATTCGGTTGATACTTGAGGCGTCAAAGCTAATGTCCGGCCAGTCACATATGGCGACTATAAATCATGCTGATCTCGAATAAAAGCTGGGGTATCCAGGCTTACTTCAAATAAACTACTGCAGAGGGACCAATGTTGGTTTAGTTCAGGGTGTATTCAACCATCGAATGAAGAAATAGACAACAGTCACAACGACGCATGTAAGGCTCTTGCACCTGACCTTCCGCCAATATCACAGCAATTTCTCTTCTATATAACGCGATTTTCGATATACCAATTGATTCAATTGGAGTGGAAAGTATGAGTCTGCTGTGTTGCTGTTGGAACGTTGAATTGACCAAAGGGATTACGGTCATCGAGGCCTAAGGCGCCGGCTAGGTGCCTGGTGTGAACACGGTAGGAAGCGAGATTGAGGGTATCACGTGACCCTCTTCCAAACACCAAAAGGGGCCTCATTCAGCTAGAATAGATAGAACAACGATCATTATTACAACAAGAAGACCCCTAGCAGCTGCTACCCTGACTGTGACCTTAACTGCGTCATCCAGTTACCCCGGGACTTACCCACAACTACATCTCGCCTGTCCTCATATATATTTACATCGAAGATACCAATCTTCCCGCTTATCACTTCCGTGCTTATCCATACCCAACTTCTCTAACCCTCACACATGCCTAATGATTGCCACTGAGTTGACCCTCGGCCACAACTAACTTAGCAAATTTCATTTCGAGGATTTTTTGATGACCAATGCGTTAACATTCGTTACTCATAACGGACCACAGGTCCAACCTCCGACTTTACAATCCTATCTCAAAGCTCCCATCACCGCAGCCATGTCGGCAATGACAAGCAATATAGCGCGGCGAGGCTAGTGGACAGGTGGAGCTCGTGCTGAAATTTTGCTTAAAATGAACCGTATGGGGTAGGTAACTGATATATGCCGAAAATTATGAACGGAATTTGAACCTATCGAGTAGCACTAATCCGTTTTGGAGTACTTCCTGTGATGCTTAGCCTTCTCCGAAAAGGACCTTGTTCCTGCTACTTGTTCTATCAAGTCCTGTGTAATTATGACTAAGAAGATATTCGGCTAGATAAAGCCCACCTCAGACGCGAGGTGCTGGCAAGATTTGGGTGCCGCGATGCAGAGCTATGGCGTATTGATCTAACAAAAAGCCCCTCTGTTGTAGGGTTGGACTATCGCGGTGTCAAGCGTGAAATCTTTAGCTTGTATCTTTTAAAAAGAAAACGGATTTTACATGCTGCACGAGTGCGCTCTGTTTTACTTTTTATTTTCGTGGGATTAAATGCACAGTCATTGATTTCTGGGTGGCTCGACTTGCACGATCCAGAAACCATTGACATCCCAGTGTTGCTTAGTCATATGCATGTGGGTCAGTGAGACCAGCCAACAATGTTCAGATGCACACCAGTGAGGGGAATAATTTTGCCGCTGTTGCGACGTGCAAGAAGCTCCGCGGCTTGTCTACTTTGAGTAGTTCTCTCGTCCAGAGTGTTCTCTGCGTCTAGACTCCGTGTATTCTCACATTTTACCTTCCAAAGAGCATGGCTCCACACCGCGCCCTCTGCCACGGGCCACGACTCATGCGACCGTACTCGTACATCCGAGCAACGCGGTCTAACCAGGCGATACTGTTTGCAACTTCATCTAACAAACCCCAAAATCCGGAGCCATGCCATAGAAGCACCCCCTGTAAAAAAGCAGAGCCACTTTCCTTTCGTGCACCCTCTTTCTGGACCTCAAAACTCGTGTGGAAACGCGCCTCAATCAACACCCTGCGGTGTCTAGTCGGTTGCACCATCGGGGATTTCTCAGCCATGTGGCTCCTCCTATTACATTATCCAGAAATTGGAATGGGGCTAATAATGCCAATCTCAAGTAAGTCCAATCTACTACTTAAGCTTGCCGCTCGTCGCTCATGGTGCTTGGCAGTGGCTTCTGGAATATCCACCTCCATCCTGTTGGAAACCATACTGCTTCGGGTAGGTAAGGATGGGTTAGGCTGGCTTGTTGCCGCGAGGACTGCGATCGGAATGAGCTTCATTTCTATGATAACCATGGAAATTGCAGAAAATGCAGTGGACTACCACTTGACTGGTGGACTGGTGTCATTTGACAGCCCAGCATTCTGGGCGGCTGCGCTTGTTTCCATCGCAGCAGGATTCCTAGCCCCCCTCCCGTATAATTACATCAGGCTTCGAAAATACGGAAAGTCTTGCCACTAAATCATATTTGATTCCATCATTAAGTCAAGAGGGTAGCCTATTTCTACCAATCACCACACATTCTTTTTTTCCATAAAAGTTGCCGCTCATGCAATATTCACGCCCACGTCTAGGTTCCGGAAAGTAACTTGCTGCTCGCAGCTCGGGTGTCCACATCCATTACGGCTAAGACAGAAAAATAATGTGGCAAGCCTAAAATCTACTAAAAATATGAAGAAATCAGATCGCGTAAAGGTAACTCTGCTCTTTCAAGATTGACCAATTTATTTGACTCCGCTGCCATTAACTTTCAGCCTGGATAAGTTCTCTTCTGGTAAATTTGACATCAAAATCGACCTGCTTCACAAACCACGCATTGATGAGTGTCCACTCCTTCTTCTTCGGATCCTTGAAGTCAATCTGATTTGCTGTTAGTCGCGTTCAGAAACCGATTTCGAAATACTCACATCGAAACGCCTCAACAGACTCGGCACAACTTTGTAAATTTCCAACAAGCTGATGTTTTTACCAAGACATGTCCTACTTCCCATACCAAATTGGAACATCATTCCATTCATTTTCTTAATTCGATCTGCCTCAGCTTGTGCATCGAGATTTGGATCCGCTAACCATCTCTCTGGCTTGAAGTTGTCCACCTCGGAGCCAAATATTTCCGGGCGGCGATGGATCTCCCAGGCTGAGCATCCGACGATGGTGCCCCCCTTGATATGATGACCTGCGATCTCAGCTCCTTGAGGAGGCACAATCCTTTCTAGAGGGAGCCCGGCCGCAGGGTGCAACCGAAATGCTTCTTGGATGCACGCATGGAGATAGGGTAGTTTTTGTGATTCGGCAAAAGTAACCAAACCACTTTCGTAATCCGAAAATATATTTGCCCTTGAGGCATCGTCGAGTTCCTTCTGAAGCCTTTCGTAGCATGATTTGTTGCGAAGTAGATAGTAGAATACGGAAGATAGCGAGATTGCGGTGGTCTCCGAGCCTGCGAAAGCCATCGATACAGCCATTGTTTGGACAAGTGAATCCGTCATGAACTCAGGTCTGGCTTCCCTGGCTGCGATAAACTTTGACAGCAAGTCTTGTCCCAGAGACTGTTTCTTCACTGAACTTGTCGGGAGGATAGTGTCGGACTTTAACTCGGGGACTAGTCGTTCAGCCATGCGGGCTCGAGCAAAGCGAGCAACTGGAAAGGTCGAGTCTACCAAACCCCATTGTGAGAGTTTGAGAAACAAGGGATTTTTCAAAAAGATAAGATCTAGAAAGGGGATTTGTCCAACCTAAAACGATTGTTAACCTTTGACTCTTGGAGGTAGCGATGTGAAACCTACCGGTGCAACATAAAGGAACAACTTGCCAAGGTACTCGACAATTCCCTCGACATCTTCGTTCTTCTCTAAAAAACCGTGACGCTTGCTATATGTGATTTCTCCAATGACATCGAAGGCGTAGAATTGAAGCCACCTCGTGAAGTCACAGCCTTCCGGCTTTCCCACAAATAGTTTCTCGGTTTGTTCAAGAAATAGCTTCGTGGTATTGTCGACGAATGGCTCATACTGGACCAGAGCGCTCATCGCAAACGCCGAGTTCACGCAACGACGAAATTGGGCATGGAAATCGTTGTCGGTGGTGCTGAACAATGATGCGAGCCGAAATCCTTTTACAATGGATTGCTGGACGATGTAGAAATCGGACTGCCCCAAGGTTAGTGATGATATTAGAACCAAGGGGTTACTTTTCCTACTTTAACAAACCCCTTATTGAGCCCATAAATTGTTTTTAGAGCCGCAGGATCCGCTAATGAGAGCGTATTGGGCCCGATTCTCACTATATCGCCATGTTTTTCGTGTAGGGCTCGCAGTGTTGTTTCAGGTCGACGGTTGTAAACGTCCACAAATCGCCACCAATCTGTTAAAGATGCCAAGAACGGCCCTGGGTATTTGTTCAAGCCATTATAGTAGCGATTTCTGGCCAACCATGCTGAAATCCCAATAGCAAGGACGATGATCCAGTGATCTGACAGCACCGTGATCAGGGTCTCAATAAATCCACCTTTCATGTTGAATAAGGCTTAGGAAGAAGAAGTGCTGTGCTGTAGGGCGAAGATGTCTGGGCTGTACCAAACAAAAGAGATTAAATTTGGTGCACTACTTATACATTTTCTTCACCAACTCAAAGCGGAACTTATCTCGTTCAATCATGGATGTATACTTTTTTATCGGGTATCGATGCCGCTGCCAGCCCCTGGGATGGTAGAATCCTACTAACCCCAGACCCAGCGGACTGATACAGCAGACTGGATCGAGCAAATGACGTGTGTGTGGTGATGTTGAAACCCCACTTCGTCGGCAAATGAACACGGCTATGGATGAACAAAAGGATCTGACAGCACTCCGATTGCTCGTCTTGCCTTGCTAATATTTACGTCACGCCAACAAAGGGTGCCGGAGAAGCCGGGGAAGGACGGAGAACCAAAAATGTCATCGGTTGCATCCGACCCAATCAACTAGGATCTCCACTGAGCCAATGGTTGCTGAGCAGTGGAGAAGATTGATTTTCAAGCGCCCGCATTCGTAGAGTTGCATTGCGGGGGAATCGCAGAGATTTGCTGGGACTCGATCTGGGGTTCGTCTTCGATTTGGCATTCATCTGGGGCTTGTCAGCAAAGAATTTGCGGGGTTCATTCAAGCCACAATCAAGTAATTAGTCTGTTCTTCATTGGACCCAGAACAATGCCATCATGCTAGTTCGGCATTTTGGGTGAATAGGCAGCCACCCTCCCCCTCTCTTTTCCATGGCGAGAGGCTAGTGATGGAAGCACATGATGGTATTTTTTCTGACACTGTTCGTCAAAAACCTAATCCAACGCGCAGACCACTGTGCTGCCTTATCTCACAAAAAGCTGAAAACAACCGAGGCCGGTTATTCCGAGCAACCAAGCGGGGCCAATCGAGTAATTGCCGTGGCACACCGAATCCCGAGCAACGGCACCCCTGTCCATGTGGGCGCAATGCCAGTGTCAGAGTCCGGTCTAAACCCCCACAACACTTTAACCTAGTTAGCTCCGTCTCCCCCCGTCCGCATTCTTCATCTCGCTTCTGTTTTTTTTTTTGGCCGCCTTTCCCCGTCGGAGCTTGCAGTTCAAAGATGCCCGATCCGACTGTCAGCAGTCATGACATCCTCGGATCGTTCAATTTGAGAGCACTTGTTGATAACCATCAGCAAGCGAGCCCGGATGAATGCGTAAATGGCCGAGGCCGAGAAGGGTCCGGCCAGCGCCGCGATGAGCAACAGCCAGGAAGCAAAAAGAGAAAACTCGCTACTGCTGATTTCACCCGCAGGAAGAGGGCCGTGACAGCCTGCCAATTTTGCAGATTACGGAAGACCAAATGCGACAATGTTCGGCCATCCTGCGGTTACTGTCTGCGGCATCAAGCAAAATGCATTTATGGAGATGGGGAGTTCCAAGAGGATCAGATTGATCAGAGTGAACCAGATGATGGTATAGGGAGGCAGATCCTCGACCAACTAAGAGATATCAAAGAGATATTGACGCAGAACCACCATGTTTTACCATCGAGCCACACCACTCATGGCTCAGCCACAGCCCCCAGTCCATTCAGCGCCTCTTCAGCTGCTCCGGCCATCCTATCTCCGACCGAAGCGTCTCGTGTATCCACTGATCAAATTTTATTGGATCGTGAAACTGCGTCCCATACGATAGAACCCAGCTCGGAAATCCCAGGTTCGACAAGTCGGGCCCATGCCTTGGCTCGATGCGAGTCGATCTTGAAATGGCCTGTGTTTGAAGGCATCATTTCCGACCAAGACAGCGACATTGAGTCATTTTTGATGGACTCGGAATACAACTTGAGTATGCAAATTGAAGATGTCGAGGCCCGGCATGTCGCTCGGGGTATTCCCGATGGCGCTTTTGTCCCTTTGTGCCGCAAATTCCTTGCCCACGTTCACCCACGACACCCAGTTTTAAATGCGGATGAATTGATTAGGTTTGCCAGGGTAGTAGAAGAGCACGGGGTAAAATGGGACTCTAGATCGTGCCTAGTTGTAGGTTGACTCATGGTTCAGTGGTTGAAGTCGGGGACTGACGCTTACTCCAGCTCCTGGCCTGCGCATTGGCGGCCTATACAGTTCCTTGGCAGCCTCCCTCCATTCCACCTGAAGATGTTGGAACAATGCAACTGCGTGTGGAATCAATCAAAGAAGATCGATCACAGTCGGATGTGTACTATTTGGCAGCAAAAAAGAGGCTCGGACTACTTGGCCATTCCATCCACGACATTCAATGCTTATTTTTAGCATCAATGTACGAAAAGTACTGCCTGCAGCCATTGAAGGCTTGGTTTCATCTTCGAGAGGCATCGTCAAGATTGCACGCACTTCTTCTTGGCCAGCGCCGGCGAGACCAATTAGAAGCATCCGCTTGGAGTCGGCATCGAGAACAGAGGGTCTTTTGGTCATGTTGGAGAGCCGAAACGTAAGTTTTCAAACTGCCTCCAGTTCAATTTCCTAATGCGTCCAAAGCGAAATTCTTCTCGAAGCGGGTCTTCCAACAAGTGGGCTGGAGCGCCTCTCGTACCCAAGCGCATTTCCAGCACCGCCCTCTGATCTAGATTCTCAAAAGGAAATCGACGTGCCAGCATCGGAAGATCCATCCAATGCTCATCAGCGCCTCGTAGATGAGAAGGGATGGTGTTATTATCTCGCTGAAATATCTCTTCGACGTGCGATAGATGACACGATACGGGTTCTCTATCAAAGAGGCAATTATTTCTGGTTAAAGAACCAGGACTCCCTAGTGCGCCACTATCACGATTTCGAACAGCAGACTGCGTTGTGGTATGTGCAGCTTTATTTTGTGCAAGCCTTAACTAACCAAGCAGGCGCAAACAACTTCCGAGTGTAGTCCAGTTTAAGGAGGACCAACCCAACGATAGTGAATTTTCATTCTTTTTGCATGTGAGATTCTCTGAATGGCACGAGCTAGTTCTTCGACCCATTGTCTATTTCGTGTTGAATTCATCACCAGAGAATGTTCAGCCTGACACCATCAAGCATGCTCAAAAGAGCATTGATCTCGCTGCAACTCTTATTGTGGGCATGGTATCTCAAATGAGACATGGCGGATCTTGGTTTTTCGCCAGGAGAACATTTCTTTGCGCATGCTTAATCCTAGCTGCAGCTTTGGAGCCTGAGCGTGGAATTCGCGCGCCTCCGGATTGGCAGGCTTTGGTAAAGTTGTCGCTGAGGTGTCTGGAGTTTTGGGGTCGAGACGCAGCAGACGTTAAGCAAATGGGCACGGTTCTCAATTCCATGTATCAAGCAGTACGTTCTTGATCTTTGGGCTTGGCATGCGACCCCACGTATCTCGCAAAGTATTTGAGATTCACAAACAGCCCTAAATTCGGGCCACCAACACACATTGCGACGCAACATGACAATGGTTCTACTGATTTTAGCCCTTGGACACGAACGGTGCTTGAGGCGTTTTATGTTCATCCTGCACCAAGATGTGATTCGGTATCAGCATTTAATGAAGCTATGCAATCTTGGCTCCTCTTGTAGATTTTACTATATTCGATCGCGAAATCAATGGATAAAACCTAGGCAAAGGAGTGTCCATCTTGATCCTCGAGCACGCCCAACTTTGGTAGCCGACCAAGAAAGATGATGGCCTTAAAAACCACCCACAAACATCATTAGTCTGTAAAGACTGTCTCCTCGTTAGGTCTGACACGTACATGGCATCGATGCCTCAATTCTTGACCACCTCAAATCCTTCCAAATGATCTAGAGCCTTTCTGATCTGTATGGCATATGCTGGAATTCCGCCAGGAAAGCACACCGGCTCAAAAACCTTGCCCGGGATGCTTCCACCCATGTAAGTAGACCTAGTCGTAGGGAAGAGCATTTGGTTGTTAATGTCGACAATCTGCTTCTTCCAAGCGTCAGAGGCTGCACCTTTAGGGTTAATGTACTTGATGTTGTTCATCTGCATTTTCTCAATGCAATCTGCAATCCACCTTCCCTGTACTTCAACAGTAGTTGGGCCGTTGCTGAGAAGAGTAGGGCCTTGGGGACCGTAGATATGGAACATGTTCGGGTAACCGCTAACAGTAACTCCAAGATAGGTTTTAGCTCCAGGAACCCACTCCTCCTGAAGCTTAGTCTTGTTAATACTCTCGAGGCCAAGCTGGGTCATCACTATAGTATGATTAGCTCATTGATCCGAAATTCACAGATGTAGGGCTAGATTTACCTCCAGTCACGATATCCTTGTCAAGTTAGCATCAAGTCTGAAAAAGAAGGACTCAATACTTACAAACCCGGTTGCCACAGCGATAACATCAAATTCATAATGAGTCCCATCATCAAGAGTAATACCGGTCTCGTTGAAACTCTTGATGCCGTTGTTCTTGATATCAACGACATCAACAGATGGTCGGTTGAACTGTTCGTAGTAGTTGTACTCCAAGCAGGGTCTTTTAATTCCAAAAAAGTGCGGCATATCCAAAGGAGCCAAAATATCTCGGGCCTTTGGGTCGCCGATGCGCTCGCGAGTCTTCTTGGCCCAGAAGTTGTACGACTCCTTGTTTGCCTCCGCATTTAAGAGGTTGTCTTTGTATAGCGCGACCCAGTAGCGGAAACCGCCATCACGCCAAACACCCTCGTAGAATGCCTCTCGTTCTTCAGGGGTATCGTCGAAGGTATTCTTTTCGTGCCAGTCGTAATGGAATCCAGCAAAGTTCCTTTCCCGATACCTAAACAACTCGGGATAAAACTTCTTGTTATCCTGTTGTTCCTCGACACTAAGCAGCCTCTTTCGCATCGGAACCGCAAGATTCGGGGTGCGCTGGAAGACCTTTACTTCGCCAGCCTCCGGACCCCACGCCTGGACAATTTGAACACCAGATGCGCCGGTACCAATGACTGCACATCGCTTATTCTTGACCTCTACTTTCTCGTCTGGCCAGAATGACGAATGATGAATAACTCCCTTGAACTTGTCCATGCCAGGCCAGTCCGGGATATATCTTCGAGCAGCCTAATCATCATCAGTATGAATTCCCATTGTTTGAAATAGCACTTACAAAACCTGTCCCCAATACCAGATACTTGGCCCTGGTTGTACGACCGTCCTCTGTCTTTATGTTCCACTTTCCGGTGTTAGTATCAAAGTGCGCGCCCACAACAACGGTATTGAAGGCACAGTCCTTCTTCACGCCAACAACCTTGTCCACGTGGTCGAAATACTCTCGCAAGTCCTTATATGTTGGGTAATTGCTTGGCCAATTCCAAGTCTTCCACACCTCGGGCCAGGAAAATTCATACTCAGGAACCTCGGAATCCACGCCAGCTCCCGGGTAGCAATTCCATCGCCAAGTTCCACCAATGTCATTACCTGCTTCAAAAATCACCGTTTTGAAACCACGATCTCTCAGAGTCTTGAGCATGAAAATACCGGCTGCAAGCACATTGGTCAGATGACGGCTCAGGGGAAAAGAGCCACCATGAGCTTACCAAAGCCAGCACCCACAATAAGGGCATCAACTTCGAGATTTTCGGCATAGGGGCCAGTATTTTCCTTGTGGGTGATGGAGTAATCCGTCAGTTCAGTGTTGAACTTCTTGGATCTGACTGGAATTGGTTCACCCATCTTGTTGATGAAAAACGGAGGCAACGGTGTGTAAGATGATTTTTTTTAAGGCTGGATAAAAGTAAAATATTGTGATAAGCTTTACGAGGGCTAGGTTTTCAGGCGGAATCAATCTCATATTTATAGCCTTTTGCACCATATTCTGTTTGCATGTGTAAAGTAGCATTGCGGGTGACATGTCCAACCAACATCGACCTCTCAGATGTGGTGACAATTCTCTATGCACTATCACCTCGGGCTTACATCTGCCGCCCTAAAGCATGCACTGGAACCCCGGGGCTCCCTCTGCTGCGGAGTACTCTACCGAACAACTTAATGAGGCCAATCATAGTAGCATTACATCATCTCATTGAGCAATCGTTTGCGGATGCGGACCCGCATTTCCTTTTCACTTCCGCAACTCATTCGTCAACCCCGCAAAAACGGATCCGCACCATAAGCTCCCAGCAAATGCATGGCCATCAAATCAACTTCCTAAGTCCAGAAACAGATGGAGCAATGGGAAAGTTTCCTGTCTATCTTACCGTTTATGGATTTCGGGTTCTGGGTATTAATAGCTGCATGACCTCAATCGCCCGATATCCAAACCAACGACCGTATTCCAATCCAAATTAATCTATCACCATATATTCTTTAGAAGCCTTCACCATGCCCTTCAGTGCCGAAACCGTTTCTCAGCTGAAGGAAACAGTAGCTTCGGCGTGCGCTGATCCAAAATCCAGCATCCCCGGGGCCACTGTGGTTGTCGTGGATAAGCATGGCAACGAACTTTTCGCCGAATCGTCTGGGAAGCGTGGCCTTGCTTCTTCAGAACCAATGAGCCTTGACAATATTTTTTGGATTGCGTCATCTACCAAAGCAATCACAGGAATTGCTTGCATGCAGCTTGTCGAACAAGGCATCTTGAAACTGGATGACGAGGAGCAGATTGAGACTCTCTGCCCTGAACTGAAGGATTTGAAGGTTTTGCGTCCAGATAAGAAGTTGGAGGACAAGAGAAACGCCATCACCTTGCGACAGCTATTGAACCACACCGCAGGATTCGGTTACTCTTTTTTCAACGATAGGTTACGGGATTGGTCTTTCCCCGCAGGCCTTGATGAGTTTTCTGGCAGACTCGAGGATATACAAGCTCCCTTGCTTTTTCAGCCTGGCGAAGGCTGGGAATATGGTGTATGTATAATCAATGCCCCTTCCTGTATGAACTAAATCAGAATTTCTAACGGTTTCAGGTGAACATCGACTGGGCTGGACTGGCGTTGGAGCGAGTAACAGGCCTAAGACTAGATGATTACATGGCAAAGTATATTTTCCAGCCTCTCGGTCTTAAAAACCTCGCGATGATTCCAAGCAAAGAATTGCGGGCAAAACTTGCTTATATGCATCAACGGGAACAGGATGGAACTTTGAGAGAACGAGACCATCTCTTGAGGGCACCTCTCGTAGTCGATCCCGATGATGCGTCCGAAACTGCGAAAATCTTCAGAAGCGGTGGCGCTGGATTGTTCGCAAAGCCACAGGAGTATTGCAGTACGTGAACGTAATGGGTCGTCAAGACATACGTATCTATTGACTAAGTTTTCTTTAGGGATTTTATCAGTTCTCTTGAACAATGGGACCTGCCCTCTTACCGGAGCACAGATTCTCCGCAAAGAAACTGTTGATGAAATGTTCAAAAACCAAGTACCCCAATTCCCCAATTTCGGTCGCCAGTTTATTCCAGCAGCCAAGCCAGATCTCACCAACGCTGTACCGGAACTTTACCCTGTTCCTGGAAACCCACAGCAGGGCTGGGGTCTGACGTTTATGTTGAGCAATGGTGGAGCAACTGGGCGATCACGGGGGACTGGACACTGGGCAGGGCTGCCGAATGTGTGGTGGTGGTGTGACCGGGAGAACGGAGTGGCAGGGATAGTGTGTAGCCAGATCCTACCTTTCGCTGATGCAACAGTTTTGGGGCTTTGGGCAAACGTCGAATCCCAGGTTTACAAGGCGATTGCACAGGGTCTCTAGAAGGTTCCCGGTAGTTTTAGTCAAATGTTACTCTTTGTGGGCCATGTTACAATGAACCGCTCGTCCCGAGTCGAATGAAATCGAGGCAAAGCCACAACTTTCTCGGTGTAAGGTCCAGGATTCAGACAGTTCTCAATAAACCTTACCCATTCATCAAAGCCATGGCTTTGTTATTGGCGGTTGGCCAATGTCAATCCGCATGACCGGGGAACACGATGCCCAATGCGGCCAAGTCGGATGACGCACCCTGCAAGCTTCAGCCAGAATGCGGGGAAGCGGGGAAAGGGATGCGCACTGAGCTCAAAATATAGTTCTGCTTCATTGCCAGCTGTTCAGGTACCCTCAGCTCCCCCAGCTTTCTCAACACAGGCCGCCGCCCCAGGTGTGTCTGACGTGGCGATATTCTCAACGACATCGCCCACGCCGATTGTGCACTCCATCCGCCAGACTGTGAGCATGAGACGCCAGAATCACTCCTGCGACCAGTGCAGGAAGTCCAAGAGAGCATGCGATGCGCCGCCACTGGAGTTGGGGCGGCGCCACTCGACCAGCGACATGTCCGCCGCGTCGTATGGGCAGTCCCGTGAGTGTGTTCAACAATCTTTCTGGCCTCGATTCTGACCTTTCTTAGCTGATTTCCACACCGTAAGGCAATGCTCTTATTGCACCAAGACTAAGAAAATATGTACCATGGAATGGGCTCGGTCGCAGCTGCAGTACGGAGGGGGTGCATCCACCCCTTCCACCACGAGTCAGTCCCGACCAAAAAGCACCATCGCTTCCAAGCGTCAGAGAATGACAATCGACAATGGCTCCGTCTGGTGCACCGCGGATACAATCGACGAGTTTGATCCTGGGCCTACCTCCACCATCTTGCAAGATGTTGCTCAGATCCCAGCTCTTGTCTTTCCGGATGTAACAATCCCAGAAATTGACATGTCGTCGGCTTTACCCGGTGGGTTGATTGATATACCGGAATTGAACGGCGAGATGGTAGAAGAATCATCTCAGGGAGACTTGGAGGAATCCATCCTTGATGCATTAGCCAAGGCAAGCTCCTCCGACGTTTCAAATTCTTCAGAAACCTCGGCACCACCGTGTGCGTTGGGTTTTGTCGTGTCCCCGCCTACCTTCCAGTTTCCACAGCCGCGGGCGGGCAGCCATTCCACTTCCTCAACCAACCCGCAGTCTTTGAGAGCTGGGAAGGCTTGGCCATCATCCAAGCGACGCCGGAGATCCAGCGGCTGGAGCGACTATCAAAGCAATTCTCTCTCCCCCTTCTCCATCGACCAAACCATGATGGCCAGGTCAAATAATGAGGCCATATCATCCAATCTTCTACAAATCTACCACGATGTTCTCGAGCACAATCTATCCTGTTGGCTGACAGAGGCCACCTGCCCGTACAAATCCCAACGCTGGATTCCGGATGCTGCCGGCACAACAGATCTCAACAAAGAGTGGGGGCCATTCTGGTCAAATCGCATTTATCGACGTACCGTCAGGCTAGATCGAGTCGCACAGTCAACCGGCATCATACAACTCACTCGTTCGGAGGACAGAGCAGCACTAAAAGCACTGCATCTTGCCATCATGTCATTTGCTACGCAATGGGCTCAGGGCAGCCGTCGCCAAAGGCAGAGGTATTCCACGGCCAATCTTTACGGTGATAATTTAGCCGAAGACCTTGCCGAAGAGATGAATGATGAGTTTGACAGAAACCTCCAGCGTCACTTCTGGGAGCAAGCACAACGAGCTCTGCAAGAAGTATCTGACCTGGAATCCTACAGAGTAGTCTGTGCAGAATGCATTTTTGGACTGACTCAGAAACCATGGGCCACTGAGGACTATCCGGGAATGATTGATCCTGCAGTATTTTCAGGTGACAATGGGATCAAAGATGTCAAGGCTGCAATCCAGTCACAAATCAGCGGCATCATTTCAAAGGAGGGCCCACCAACCCATTTGGAAAGGGCCGCCCGAAAAATGCACGCGCTTAAGTACCGATATGACGCTGTCAGACGAGGATTTGGCCAGAAAGCCAGCGGCTACAAGGGTAAAGAAGCCGGCAATCCTCTCTCTATTGGAATCGAGGAACGCGGCACCATCGGTCTTTTATATTGGCTTGCAATAATGTTCGATACTGTGTCTTCATCCATGAATGAGCGACCAGTTGTTGTTACCGATGAAGACTGCCAGCATTCCTCGGAGCAAGATGAACTTTCTGCGGCCGATGTGGATGAGGCATCGAGTGGCCGATGGAAGATCGACATGTTCATCCAAGACAACCTCGACAAGCCTGGTGAATTTGTCCACTGGCCTTGCTCTTATGAAGCGGCAGCAGAAGCTGTCACCAGGTCAGCTCCAATTAAAGTGCTCCTCTTCCGCCATGTTTCCTATCTGCAAAATATCCTTCGAAAGGGCGGACGAGGTCAAAAAGTGGAAGAAATTATAAACAACACCACTTCTGTATATCGGTACTGGAACATGACGTATGGGTCCTTTTTTAGGGAGCTCGTTCAGAATTTCCGCACAGTTCCGGCCAGAATCCAAAGTTGGTTTGTCTGCATATCAGCGCATTGGCATCTGGCGGCACTGATGCTGTCCGATCTCGTTGATCTAGTTGATGAGCACGCTCTCGGCGTTGAAACCGCGACCCGTAGTCGCTGCAACAGCAAGATGGCCTGCAGAATACGAGAGGCGAGTGTGAAGGAACTGTCTGACCTGGCAAGCGCAGCAACTCCAGATACGGAAGATTCAACTTCACAAATGCCGCAGCTACCAGATTTCCATCATGCAGTCAATGAAGGGACCATTCTAACGGAACCCTGGACCATGCTTCTAATCAGAGCGTTCAGCAAAGCATCGGTCATCCTCTTGGGAGAGGTAGATGAGTCTTTGCGATATGGCAGAGGCACACTAGGTCACAGTAATGAGGATGTAAAAGACAATCTACAGCGAGCGGAAGAATGTATCAAGGCATTATGGTTTTTAGGCAAAAAGTCGGACATGGCAAGGAAAATCGCAGAAGTTCTCTCGGTCGCTTCAGATGGGCTAAAGAACTAATGTCGTGCGAGACCTGCAAAATTTGTACAATATGTTAGTTATTATGGATTTTTAGCCAAGGATTTTTATTGTTCTCGTCCGACTAATAGCTCTCGCTCATTTAAAGTCGCTTTCTTGCGAAAAATGGCCCCTGTTCAATCTGCTTCTATCGCCATGCGTTGCCTAAACCAGGAAGATCCAAGTCCGACTCAATGCCTCCGTAGGGGGTTTATCGTAAAGTTTCTTCATTTTCAGGCTAGTTCGTGAAAACCGCTGCACATCCCGCATTATCGGTTCACGGAAGTGCGGAACCGCAACGTGAGGGGGCAATGCGGGCCCGCATCAATCCAATGGAACCCAGTGACGTGGCTATGATTCAATTTGGATGATCACATGGAAGCATATCGATATCCGGATACTCCGAGAATCGTTTGGTGAATCCCAATGTCACTGTTTTCTTACTGTTACAGGATTGACTGGTAAACTTGGAGGTAAGAAAAATGATTTGGGCAAGCTCGTACTACCCTACATCGCCTATTGATGCATATTTGCTAGCCTTGATCTAATCTGATGTATGAATTGAGGTCATCTATGTAAAATCATTCTTTGGATTGTTGGGTCGCGCTCATGACAAGTATGTCTCTAGGTAGTTATGTTGAAACTTGGCACCAACAGTCAAACCATCTGGACTTTGTGCGATGGCAAAGGGGGCGACTTGAATGGATAATATAATACGAGACTGATATCAAGTCCTACTCTATATTTTCCCTTGCCTGTTCACACTTCTTTCGTGGGTCATCGGAAGGCTCTGGTAGATCTAACGGTCATCATCATAACTTCGTGCAAATCATTCTCATGGTTGCCACGAGTTGCACCTCTTATCGCCCAAATTCTTCAATAACGCTGCGAGATTCCACAAAGGCATTGTTGACGCCAACAAAATCCATATTCATTTCAAAACCTTCTGGGCCTCCAATCTTCATTCCCCGGTCTGTCTTCCATAGAGGGTGCGCTGGCAGAGCGATGACATTCACCCTCAGCCCATAGCGAAGATCTTGTGAGCCAATCGCTTCGCCATCCTGGCCAAGGATGGAAATTAAATCTGGGACAGTGCACACTACCTCCTGGGTCTCCTCGGTGCTATTAGAGTCGGTAAGGGCAGCATACAAAAATTCATTTTGGAACGGAATCGTCATGTGCCTATCGGTTGGCACCGATTGCTTGCTTGTGTTGGAAGGGTCGCGGTCCTCTTCTTTTAGAGGGGCGATAACCACGGCTCCCATGGTATAACCACCGCCAATGTATCGGTGGACGTCGACAATTTTCCCAGTAAACAAAAGTTTACCGGCGCAGATGTCGAACTAGAAGCTGATTAAACTAGATTCTGATGAAGGTGCGGGGCCCACTCACGATGGCATCCACGTAGCTTGTCTTCATGCGGCGGGCCAAATGCACTGCCCGGCCCAGGTACCAGGCCAAGGAGAGGGTGTTGGGGACGCCGTGGGACTTGACCGCGGAGCCAGGCAGCGGGTTCGCGCAAACGGCGCACCCAAGCCCGAGTTCGATAGCGGTGGTTCGGAGGATGCTTTCCAATCGCACAGGGGTGTCTGTGCTCTAGATAACGCTTAGCACAATCTTTGGGGCAAAAGGAAATTCTTACCATGACGACAGAGGAGTTTCCCCTAGCATCAGCTAAAACACACGGAGCAAGAGAGTGTCCATAGACACTAAAAGTAGCTGTGTTTTGTTTTCTTTTATCAGAAATGAAGCATATTAGAGACAGGGGAAGCTTACCGTGATACATGGTGGGATAGGCCCTTCCCATGGCGTCGCCATCGATGATTGGCACGTCGAAATGGACACCGGTAGGGAACGCACTCATGCCATTTCCTCCACCGCTGCAACTAGTTAGCCGAGTCTTCATTTCGATAAGATATCGCTTACATTTCATCGGTAAACACGCCCTGGAATTTGCGAATGCCACAGACCTTCTTCACGGCTTCTATGCCATCGGGTATCTCGTTGCCTCCAGCAATCCGCTCATTGATGACACTGGGGCTGCCATACCAGGAACCGAAACAAACGATGTCGTCGTCTCTGAGCGACTTGGGAGAGATGATTCTCATCTTGTCCTTTGGACTGGTTCGCAATACATGCAGGCCCTTGAGATACTCGTGGTGTGTCGGACCTCCGCCGCCAGTGCCAAGAACTCCGCATCCAGTAGAAAATAGCTCCAGGTCCACCTCGGATACGTACCAGACGCCGTCTCGGACATCTGGGCGGTATGTTTCAAGATCAATACGTAGGGATGGCTTAGTGGTTGGCTCTAGAGCATTGGGGATGCTAATCTTTTGTCCTTCCTCAGCGTCCCAACCCTCCTCGACATCGGAGGTGGGAGGCGATGGGGGAGGGGTCAATTCGTCTGGGATGGAAAGGCGACCGACAGCTCTGACCTGGATACGCATGGCGCCGTTGAATGTGTACTGTAGTGGCATCTTGTTGATTTCGACAATCTTCACATCATCACGCGAGGCTCCCTTCTGCACTGCCAAGTTAATGGCTTTTTGGCATGCAGCATCGATGACCGATTTTTCATCACGTCCGTCGAGGATTTCGACAGTGTCGACGTCACCCGAGACCTTGGCAATGGCGGCGCCGACTGCATTAGCAGCGCCTTGGTGAATTGGGCGAATGCACTTGTCCACACCATCAAGATCCTCAGTGACGAGGATAGCCCCACCTCCGACGAGGAGGACGTGTACGGGGGCTGCAGAGACCTTCATCTGCTCAATGACGCGCTGCAGCATCTTCTTAATTTCCCCGGATGCCCCCTCAACCGTCGCCTGCGGCACGTCCTTTACCAGGTCGGCATCTCCCAGCTGGCTTTTCCCCATGGCCACGACAACATCGGTTGCCGTCAGCGTCTCTCCGCCAAACACCTTGGATTGCTGCTGAATGAAGTGTCCAACAGAGCCCGGGCCAACGGCAACCTGACCCGCGTCGTCAACGCGCACCTTGCTGCCTCCGCCGAGGCCAATCGACACCAGTTCAGGCATCGAGAATGCGGTGCGAACGCCGCCAACCTCGACGAAGCCCGGTGCCTGGCGTGGGAAACCCGAGGGCAGGAGGGCACATACATCGGTCGTGGTGCCTCCGATGTCAACGACGAGCACCTGCGGCTGATCCGGCTCGCCGCCCTCGTCGCTCCCAGCGCGCGCCTGGTGGTCAATGCCCGCAAGGAAAGCGGCGCCAGTCATGCTGTTGGTTGGCCCACTGGCAAATGTCTTGATTGGGTATTCGGCGGCTGTCTCGGCATCAATAAGGGTCCCATCGTTCTGAGACAGATAGAGGGGGCACGAAAGCCTCAGGCGAGTCATGGCGCGTTTGAACCCCCGCTTCACGCGATGGCCCGTCCTGAGGATGGCGGCATTGAGGATAGTGGCATTCTCCCTCTCGAGGAAGCCCGTCGGCCCAATGTCGTGGGAGCACACCACCTCCAGCTCGGGGGCTGCCTCAAGTAAGAGCTGCTTGCACTTCTCTTCGTGCGCGCCCTCATAGTCCAGAGGCGAAAAGACGCCCACCAGCGCGACAGCCTTGATGCCGGATGCAGCGATGGCCTTGGCAGCCTCACTAATCTGCTGCGGGTTGAGTGGCGCAATCTCGCGCCCGTCAATTTCGTGACCCCCGTCAAGGTAGTAGGCGCCGCCATCCAGAATGCTGCGCAAACCGACAGGGAAATCCGAAAAGGGAGGGATTTGCCTTGTAAAGGGACCGCAGAGGCGAACCACGGCGACGCGGTCTAGTCTCCTTGCGTCGGCCTCGACGAGTGCATTGATGAAGTGGGTGGTGCCGATGGTGACGCTCAGGATGTGGTTCTGGTCGATTTTGGAGTCCTGCAGCACGGCTCGAATGGCCGACTCGATGCCGCTGGTGATGTCCGGGGTGGTAGAGGCCTTGTGCGAGGCCAAGACGCCACGCCCAGAGCTCTCGGAGGCCCTGATGTCGAGAATCGCGGCATCCGTGTTGGTTCCACCAACATCGACTCCAATCCGGTAGAGAGACATGTTTGCTGAGATGGGAGAAACCCGCCTTGCCTCGCGGCCTAAATTGTTCTTTTTTGTTATGCAACGTATATACTTGGTTGACGGGGAACACGATGGTTTTTACGTATGAGCACTGAGGCGACATCCATGAGCTCAGTTACCCGCAGGCCCGCGTGCGCAACCATTCTCGACCTCGCCTCGCATCGCGGGGCAATCTTTGGGCGTTGCCCTGCTACTTCGCCGACGACAAGGGGTGGTTGGCCGATTTGTGGACCTTTTGGCTGGGATTGCGCGTTTCCGCGACCCTGCGGCAACTTGGCCGATCTCTCTGGGGGACGCGAGGTCGGATGGGATTAACATTAACCTTTCTCACGACATCTGCATCGATCAGTCCATCGTTTATTGCAGCAAGATCCAGCCCGCTCTTAAAGGCTGTCATCCTCTGCTGCGACGAGACGCCAGCAACATCAACCGCAACCGCGTGTTGGTCGCGCTTTGTTCCTTTTTTCCCCTTCGCTTTTTTTTTTCACCCCCGGCTCCTTCTTGAGCCACCCCCTAGTTCGTAACAAGCGCCGGGTAAAAGGGGCCAACGAGAAAAAAAAAAAAAACAAGAGGAAGAAAAAAATAGAAGCCAACCATAATGAGTGTGTCAGAGCTGATCAGACGCGCTGAATTGTCGCATGGATCGCAATGGATTGTATGCATCTGGAGTTACAATGCATAGACGGTTGTATTTTCTAACGTCTCATAGAACGAAGATGTCCGGCCTGTGGAAGCTGAGAGGCGTACCTGGACGTTCCTCGCCTACCACAATTTCTGTACCTCTTCTTCCTCACGCGGCATGGCGCTCAAATTGGAAATGCTGACACGATGAAAGGGCTATTGATCAACTGCAATATCGCGACCTACCTGACCGGGAGTGCCCTGATTCCCCTTGGTCTGACGTGGTGGCAAGCCATTATTGGTACGTCAAAATGCCTCTTCCGAGACACGTTTCTAATGCTACGTAGCCATCATTGTCGGAAATCTCCTTGCCACACTGGCGCTGCTTCTGGCTTCTATGGCTGGCGCATACTATCACAGTAGGTGTTTGCCAAGAATATCGACATCACGCAGTGCTTACTCTGGACCCTTTTTTTAACTAGTTGGCTTCCCTGTCTTTAGCCGCGGAGTGTGGGGCATATGGGGCTCTCAGTTTACCATTTGGAACCGCATCTTTTTGTCTCTAGGTAACTTCTAAATGCATCTTGTCGCCATCGGCGAACTAACACGAGCAGTCTGGTATGGTTTCCAAGCCTGGGTTGGGGGAGAGTGTCTCTACCTGATGCTGCTGTCATGGGACCCCAAGCTCGAGGATCACATCCCCAATACGATGCCTTCCGATACTGGCATGACGACGGCTGAGTTCGTGTCCTACATCGTTTTCTCCGTCGTCAGTCTCCCCGTGTTGTGGATCCGGCCCCATCGCCTGCAGACCTTCTTCTATATTGCCAGTTCAGTGACCATCGTGTTTTTCGTTGTGTTGCTGATCTGGGCTCTGGCGACTATGGGATCGGATGGCTTCGGAAGCACTCTCAGCTCTCAGGGTACGATCCCCCAAACTGGCGGGCCAAACAGCGTGGCCTGGCTTATGATCTATGGCGTAATGTCAACTGTGGGATCCATTGCCGCAGGTATCCTCAACCAGAACGACTATGCTCGTCTCTCGAAGCGCCCGGCGCATGCCATCTGGGGGCAGGCAGTTGCATTCCCTCTGTACGGTATATTCGCCTCCGTCATCGGGATCCTGGTCACGGCTGCCACTCAGAAGCGCATGGATGGCGAAGCAGTTTGGAACCCACCAACGCTGTTTGTTCGCCTGCTAGAAAAAGACAACAGCGCCGGGACCCGCGCGGCCGTCTTTTTCGCAGGACTTGCCTTGTGTGTCTCGCAAATGGGTAGCAATCTTCCCGGAAACGGCTTGGCTGGTGGTATCGATTTGGCTTCAGTGTTCCCTAGATACATCAATATCCGGAGAGGTGCATACATTGTTGCGATTCTCAGCCCGATTGTGAATCCGTGGAAGCTGGTCAATGGCGCAA
This sequence comes from Calonectria pteridis, assembly GCA_022837005.1. Taxonomy (NCBI): domain Eukaryota; kingdom Fungi; phylum Ascomycota; class Sordariomycetes; order Hypocreales; family Nectriaceae; genus Calonectria; species Calonectria pteridis. The sequence continues at coordinate 161,272 of JAKZGU010000034.1, forward strand.
CTACTTTCCTGACCGTCCTGTCGGGCTACGGCGTGTTTCTTGCTCCCATGACAGGCCTCATGGTTGCAAGCTATGTCATTGTGTGCAAGCAAAAGCTGAACATTGATGACCTCTACGTTGGAAACGAAAAGAGTATTTATTGGTATTCCCGGGGTGTCAATTGGCGAGCCCCTGTTGCGGTACGTACAAGTTTATGCTCTGGCATGCCGGCTTGGCTAACAAGGTTGCGCAGTGGATTGTCGGGGTGGTGCCGTGTTTGCCCGGCTTTGTCGCTGCTGTCAACACGTCGATCAAGGTTTCAGATGGCGCAACGGAGCTGTATTACACCAATTATCTCTACGGATTTCTTTCTAGCGGCTTGGTGTATACAGTGCTCCATCTCGTGTTCCCCGATGAGCGGCTGGATACCTTCGTGCGCGAGAGTCCGAGCGCGCGGGAGCTGCAGCAAGAGTACCAAGAAAGATGGGATGTGATTGAATCGTCGCGACTGGAAGAGTTTATTGGGAGTCAGAGCCAGATTCAAACAGAGGAGCTTAAACCTGGGTCGAACTAGCTCCTCTGCTGGTATGTCGTGGATGATGCAAGGGGTGCTGGGGGGAGGGGGGGATTGTAAAACAGCTGGTCTTGGGAGGATTATTAATTAACAAAATATTACTGTTTCCGTCGGGACGGTTCGCCGACGACCAAAACGCCGATCTCTTCGTGTCTAGTGTTATAGTTAGTCTGTCACTTATCTTTTTTTTTTCTTCTGCGCCACCTTATAGGAAAAAAATAGCAGAATTCAACATCATAGCAAATTTATCGCATCATTTCAGTAGTGCACCATGGTACCCCCAGATTTGCGGCAGAAATGGTGGAATCTACCAGTGACATGCAGGCTGTTGGCACTAAATGCTGCACCACAGCCAGCGCCCACACACCTGAAAGGCAGGCTAGCCCGACATCGGCAAACCACCCGTCGGCCAACTACCCATCGGCGAAACGTGAGTCCGCCGAAGACTTCGGTCAACTCCTTCACCCTCCTCAGCAGAAGTCTTATGGCATGTCATGGAGCCCCATAGCGAGTCGTCGGCGGCGCGGGGAGGCAACTCGTCCCGGAAATACACCATCAGAAGCAACTTTGGCCACGCTAGACAGCCACGGAGTCGCAAGAATCGCCCGTGCGACACGTGTCGCCGCCGCAAGACAGCCTGCGTGATACCAAACAAACCGCCATGTGAGACTCTGCGCAACGCGGTGCCCGGCCCAGGTCCAACTAACCCTCCGGAACAGGTCTGTTTTGCAAGAGCAGGGGCCTCGTTTGCCAATCCTCAGCACTCGACGCCGCCCCGAGCTCGCGTGCGGCGGCAGAGACTTCGCCGTCGCACACCCAGGATGCTTCCGACTCGCTGTCGCTGTCGCTGTCGTCCCCCTCGGGCACAGTCGACGAAGCCTCGGTAGCCGCGCACGATGACATGGTGTGCCAGTCTGTCTCGGACGACGGAGATGTATCGCCCTCGCTCGTTGTCTCGCCCCAGGACCGCGACGGCGTCGCCACCATCCATGCCCTTGAGGACACCAAGGACCGCACCTCGCACTGCATGGGCCTCGCTGCTGAGCAGGATACTTACTTCATAGACGCCTTCAGATCCGTCATCCTGGACGAGCAGAACGAGATTGACGCCAAAATGATCCAGGTCTACGATGGCAGCTTGCAGCCTCACCACCACCCGCTCCATTTCCTCCTGCTTCTCAACGGCTTCCCAGACCACACCAACCGTGCCCTGGAGGAGGCATCAGACGGCATCGAGGCCCTCGTGGCGCCTCATGGGCCGGCATTGGTGCGCTTATACTTTAAGCACGTCCACCCCGTCTACCCCGTCGTTTCCAAGGTACGCTTCCTCCGCCGATACGCGGATGCCAAGTTAGACCTCCCGGCTTCACTGCGAGGGGCTGTGTACGCCTTGGCGTGCGTCTTTTGGCGACTTGACGAGTCCTTGCCCTACCCCAGACCTTTTGAACAGCACGAGCTCATCAGCCACGCCCATTCGTCGCTGCGCCGGGAACTCGAGGCGCCCAACCTTTACAAGCTGCAGGCAGCCATCCTTCTTCTGCACCTGACGCCCCCAGAAATTGATAGCGTCGAAACCCCCAGCACCTGGACATTGACTGCACAGGCTACTGCGTGTGCTCAGATGATTGGCCTCCATCAGGACCCTGGTCCGTGGAGCATAGCAGGCTGGGAGAAGTGTTTGCGGAGGAAGCTTTGGTGGTTTGTTTATGCGACCGACGGCTGGTCGGCGGTGTGCCACGGCAACCCGCCTCATATTGGGCCGGATACGTTCGACACGGTCCCTCCCAATCTAGACGACATACGCTTCGACGAAGATGTCCCCGAGGACCTCTTTTATCTCGTGGAACCTGAAAACAGGTGCTTCCAGCGCTCTGATGGTGTTCGATTCTTGGAAATGGTCACCATAGCCCACCACCTGCGGAGTATTCTCGATTGTGGCTTGTAGGTACTCTCATCCTACCTCAGGACTTTTCTCACCAATGCAAATGTAGCCAAGTAAAGAGGAATATAGGCCACCCGCAGTCACGAACCCAGCTAGTCGCCATCCACGAAAACTTGAAAAATTGGACAAGCCTCCTTGAGCAGTGTCTGACTGTTGGGAGCAACACACGCCATAATTGTATGTCTTTAGGCGCAACTGATGTAGCTAATCATTAACATGGCCCTAATAGGTCCTCTCCATTTATCCTTTCATGCTACACAAGCTCTCCTGTTTAGGGGCCTAATGTCTCCAGCGACCAAGGAAGCAAAAGCAACGCCAGGCTCGAATCTACAACAATGGCTAAGCACCGCCCTTGACGAGTTCAAAGCCTTTACCATTTTCATGGGCAACGTGTCTCCGGAGGAGCTGATTGGTTTCTGGGGTCGCCGTAGGTTGGCCGCTTCCTGCTTTTGATCCAGTCTGACATGTGTAGATGCCCGGTCTCAACTGATTCTCTGTGGAAACTTCCTCATATACCTTTTCCTCCTATCATCACAGCCAGCCGACGTTGAAGCAGCATATCAATTATTGGAAAAGTACCACCAGGCATTGCAGCGACTTGGTTCTGCAAAAGATGGCGCGTCGCTTGTGCTGTTGCGACCAGCCATGCTTCGAATTGACTCATTCTTTATCCAGGCTACTGAACTGATCAAGAATGGTACCGAAGCCGGACCTTCTCCAGGGACCATGATGCAAACAAACCATAATTCCCCGATTTAGCGCGGTCCATTATATTGAGTGGGGTGAAGCTTTACGCCGAGGGCTTGCTGGTATGAGCCTCTATATCCGGCATAAGGTTCCCAAATCGGTAGGTATAGCTATCCTTGAGTAGTATAGATAGGCGAGCAAAAGGCCAAAATCTTGATCCATCCCAAAGTTCGCCAATATTAGCCACCCCCACAAACTTGAAGTCTAGCTTAGGCTCAGCTCCGTCAAGTCATCGACCACGCAACCGTTTCCTGCTCCAGTCGTAGAAAGCCCAACATTGACCGAATTAGCCCGTTGGATGGCACTGCTGAACAAAACTATACCCCCCAACCTCAAACTCGTTGAATCATCTTTCGCACTCACCCAGATTATTTGCAGTCGATGGTCGGGCTGGATGGGCCGGTAGTTGATAAAAGTGGCCTGGCAGTCATAATTATCGTTGGTTGGACTAAGATTGAGGCTTTGTCGAGCATTACAATCCATATTAAATAGTTTGCTATCTAAATAATAAAAAGTGAATATCTGAAAGAACGGTACATCATGATTTTGTCAAGTGATTTTAGGTTTCTAGCTAAGTTGTTGATGCCCGCTTGTCGTGGGCTCTGCGCGCGCGCGCTGGAACTGCGCACTGAACGTTGGTTTCATTCCTTCGAACATGATTGATCAAAACTCGCCGGTTCAGGATTTGTGTTGCTTCAGCGCCTCAATTTGATCGATGTCGCCTCAAAGGCCGCATCGATTGACCGAGCCATCGCTCTTGCTTGGCTTCCTTGCGCTCCTTTCAATGTCTGTGTGAGGCTTCCAAACAAGTTCTGCTCGCATTAGTTGAGCACACGCCACTTTTAGACGTTCACGTACCGCGACAACGCTCTGGACAGCGTTAATTACCGGTGTAAGTACTTGTCCCAGACCTAAGGGCTTTAACCCCTTTAGGATATCGAGCTTCCCAGTAACAGCGTTTAAACCGTCTTCGAGGGTGCTTGAAAGCTGTAATCTACTTAGTCATCCCATGACTGTAGGGCACACAAGGAAATACTCACATCTGTCAATGCTTTGACAATTTTATCACCATCCTCAGCCATATACGGCTTCTTTTGCTTCATTTGTTGAAAGCTCTTGGCAAGGTTGCTACCCTGGCCTACGAGGTTGACAAATGGCGCGATAAGTTCCTATTCGAGTTAAAGTAGGCACAACGGTAGCAACAATCGAACGTACGTTGATATCAATGTTTCCCTTAGTGACTTTCTGGTTGGGGCCCGTCGATAATTGGTTGACATTCTGAACGAAGCTCTTTGCCTGTTCATTCAGTGTAGCGATGTCCTTGGTGAGTTGAGTGGCAGACATCAAAGCATTAGCCAAAGAGGCGGCGCTTAAAGCAAGTATGCTGAGATGGAATCGCATGTTGAATAATACTTTCTGATATTTTGTGAGATAAGGAGAGACACAAACGAATAAATGAGGATGTACTCAATAGGGTTTTCAAAGGCGATTTCGACGTTAATATAAGGCCTTGAAATATCTACGAATGAAGGACTGGTCGTCACAACAATCATTCAGGAATGTCACCCGTTCCCGATTTTTCATCAGGAATTTAGAAATATGGAGGCCCTGCTTCATAACTCATGTCTTGGATTTTTGAAACAATGTAAGGTGTAACCAAAGAACGTAGATCCCTTCCGATAAGGTCAATGCTCTCTGGATTCGAAATGAAAAGGAAATTAACCAAACCAATGAAATTCAGCCATTGTTTAATCGTTTTACAATTTATACCGTAAAATAATGAGCTGTGACAGGGGATGTTTTGGGAACACTGGCCAAGGTGCAACGAAATAATTAGACAGGTCATGAGAGCTTGCGGAATGCAAAGATAAGAGCCCATTGACTTACATATGATTAATCATATATGCTGGGGACGTGGTAAAATGAGTGGTTTGGGGAATAGATATCGTTCCTCAGGAGACGAGTCTACTTTTAATCCAAGTAATTTTTCGTGAAATGGTGATGAAAGAGTTGGTATGTTGCTATTATTGCCTTTGGTCGACGTTGTGAAAGCTCATCGCGGCGGACTCGGTTGTTTAATAATAAAGAAAGAGTTTAAAGATAAAAGTCCATGGAAAAAGATTGAATTCAGCCGTTCTTTCAATTCCATCAGACAGAAGCAGAGGCAAAAAGTGCCATGCCAAAATCTGTCTTATGGTGATATATACGAAATGAACCATGATAAACTTCTTGATTTCTGTTCAAAAAGTTCTTGAGTGAAACTGGAATGATCTTCTTAGAAGTATCAGGACACAAGCGTGGCAGACGCGATTATAATGTTTCACGGATAAGTCTATTCTTTGTCCTGAACGGACGAGGATATCCCACGTCCACTCGACTCCGATATTTATGAGGATGGCTGTTGTTTTTTTTTGGTTAGCATTTTGAGAATAATTGCTTGCTTGGGAAAGTGAAGAAAAAATGATTGTGCAGATGAGTATTTCAGTCTACAGACACGCTTAAACTGAGAGTAATAAGGTGCTTATGATGCAATTTCAGTGTCAACAATACCGAGCTGCACGGAGGATGCATCACAGACACTGAGCGAAGATTCTGTACAGGCATTGTATGAGAGCATATTGTGAACAATAATCCTGTTTTATATTCTCTTTCTTTTCTTTTCTCGAAAATCCTACAGCTCCAATCTCACTGCCTCAGCTCAGGCAGCACGGCTGGTATATTTTCCTGCAGCGACGTTGACATAGGTCTGCTGAATTAAAGCCTTTTTGGATGCAATGGAACGAAGCGCAAGTGATTTGTTCTGGGTTGCATAAATGGAGAGATGGAACGACTGAAGGACGGGTAAATACCAATACACTCGGCGTTATCACAACTACCAAGCTGCAGTTTTGACCTGAACTCTCCACTCCTCTACTCTCGCCGCTGCATCCAAATTCGTCACATGTATGCGCCTTCCAAGAATAGACTCAATACTTGTAAAAACAAGTGGAATAGATGGGAGAAGGTAAAAGAGGCGTGCGGCCTTCTTCGCCACGGGATCAACCGGAAACCTATTGATCAAAGTTACTATCAGCGCTAATGTTCGAAATGGCGCAGATCGGCAAACTATATTTGAACTCAAATGTGCGAGCCTTCAACTTCCAACAGCAAAGATGATCGGTTCCTTTTTTGGGCTAAATACTAAGTCAAAAAGTTCTTTGGCCCAATGCAGGAACTGCTTAATGGCCCGCTTGATGAAGAAATAGTCATTCGTCACCAGTCTCTAGCGCTGATTAGGTTCACACCACTGCCATTTGAGGTCTCCTCTCATGTTCAAGAACGGACAAGAAACTTTGGCTAGAGGCCACTTCTACGATCATAGACTGGGATCTAGGTTAAGTATTGTCCAGGTGGAGACGGGCACCATCCTATATCATAAGGGTGAATTCCAGCCCCCCCTCGGAGAGTCGCACGGTTCTCGTCCCAAAGATTGGACGCAAGCAGACGGATTCCGCACGCACAACCGACCGTCCTCCATGGACTATTTCCGCCACCTGTTTCGCATTTTTTCCACTATTTACTGAGACGCAACCGAAGCTTCCGCCGCCGCTATGACAACATGACAGGCACGCTCGTACCACCGTGGTTCCACGCCGTCGTACCCTCGCGCGATGAACTCCTCACGGTGACATTCATTTGGGGCTTGTCGGCAGGACTATCCATTATCGCCATAATCCGCTCGGTAGACCAGACATATCACCAATGGAGGCGAAAGAGGAAATTCACGGCTTACATGGCCTTTATATGGCTAGAAGTATTCGCCGACACGATAATTCCAGGGCTTGGCTGGGGATATATTAAGGGCAATATTGAGCCTTGGTCTGTCAAACAAATCAACACATCATGGACCGTTTGAACTGCTGGCTAACTCGAAGAAAATAGCTTTGAACTCTTCTTTTTCACGCGTACGTATAATCTTGGATTGATTCAAAAATTTGGCTGTTTTTCTAATTACCTTACAGTCGTCCTTTGGACTTTCCAAATCCATTGCATCATGCAAATCATTATCAACCGAATTTCTTTATTATCCGTCTCCGGTCGTACCGTAGTCCGAATTCGTTGGGGGGTTTTCTTCCTTCTGGTAGTTATCAATATTTCAGTCTTTTGCATTTGGATTCCCGCTCAGCTTCAAATAAGCATGAGATGGATATCCATTAACAAAATCTGGGATCGTACCGAAAAAGTCCTCTTTGCAATACTTGATGCTGCCCTCAATTCATACTTTGTTTACCTCGTCCGATCATCTCTCATCGAGTATGGACTGACAAAATACATCCTACTTTACCGAGTCAACTTGGCAATGATTATAGTGTCAGTCTCAGCAGATGTCAGTTTTAATTTCATACAAGTTCTATGTTGGTTTCTTATCTGACCTAGGGTATAGCTCTTAATAATCGTTAGCATGTCACTTAAAAACCCATTCATGTCCGTACAAATCAGCCCTGATTCTCAAGCAAATAAACTAAAGAATAATATAGATATGTTATGTTCCATCCACTGGCCTACCTCATTAAGCTACACATCGAACTCTCGATGGCCGATTTGATCGCTAGAATAGTCAAGGCGTCAGGAAACCCATTTGACTGCAACTGTGGCTGCCATTCAGCGGTTAATAGCCACAGTATTGCCTCGATATCCCTTGAAACAGCTTCTCGCCAACCAGTACGTCACAAGCCTGTTGCTGTTTCCTGGCGCAGACCGATGGACATTTTTAATCTGAATGGTGAACGAGTTAATGGAGAGATGCAAAATGATACTTTGGATTTAGGGGCAGGGAGGAAAAGGGTAAATGCCCAAAGGAAAGAACATGAAAAGTCATCACAGTCATGTGATGATTCTGAAACTGGGCCCAAAGAGCCTGAATTCGGAGTATCGAGTGTGATAAGCTCAGTAGGGCAGTCCAGCAGAAGTCACAGTAGTCATCGAGATTAAGGCAGTGATGGCGACTGAGAACATAGAAAAAATGTATCTCCTTTTTTAATTCAGAAAAACTTTCTTAAAACACACCTAGTTACTAAACTGAGAAAAGAAGCAGCCTCGGCCGACGAGGATAGTGATCATATGACCATTAGACAGAAAGCATCACAACTCAGGCGTAGTGAACCAAATGAATGCCGAAGGCCTGAAGCCTCAATACAAAAATAGAAATAAAAATGTATTGAGGGAGGAGAGTGGGATAGATAATGAAAATTGGAAATGGTGAGTGCTTCCGAGTTATAACCAATCATTGGCATAATAACCAGCGATGTTTATTGTGCTGGCCAATTTATTGTACTATCCGGGGCAATAAATGAATTTAAGGAGAGTTTTATTGCTCAAATAAATCTTGAATTTGTCTTGAGAGAGACGAATTAGGATCTCCCTTGATATTGAGATCAATTCTTTTAGTTCCTTTGAAGAGGAACAGTTCAACAGGGTGAGTTGTGAACACATAGACTTTTCGGTCCATCGGTGCGATTGCCCTCGCACCAAAGTATCAACTAAGAACCTATGCAAGATGAAAACTTTGACAAGAAAAACCGACAATAAAAACGATGGCGGCCAATTCCAACACATAATACTCAGTCCAAACCACAGTAGCCACAATGGCTAGCCGGCGCCCGCGATGCATCATTCGCAGCGACGATACACCCAACAACGCTGCCACGCAGGATTAAATCGACAACAAGATGCAATCCGTGAGGTCAATCAGGCCGGCCGACGTGGCCGCCCTCGAAAGGGAAGGCTTAATCCCGACCTGATCTCCTTGATATCGTTACTATGATGTGATTTAATCATGTATTAATAGCACATTCTTTTGATATCAAAATGGATGTGGGGGAAATGATTATGTCAAGTAAGAGAGAACTTAGAGCTGCAAATGACCTGTCTTTTTATTGGCGTCTGTAATACCTTTGACCATGCCGGTGGGAGATTTGGCAATGTGACGTGCATGCCGAAAATCGTCAATTTAGCCAGGTGGGTGAACCACTCCCGTACACTGCACATAATTAACCCCTCACATTGCGTCAGCGTATATGTACGGCCATTCTTTGGTCGCAATCAATGATTATGCAAAGCAACCTCCGGATCTGGGATAGACTGCTTATGTGTGTGTATGTCCCGAGTATTCGTCATTTGGAGTGGAAATCGTGCCATTCTTTTCATCCAGTCATAGGTGGGTTTGGGCCACAACGTAACCCATTGCACTCTGGATTGGTAATCCGACCTCCGAAAGATGGCTTGGAATTATCGGCCGGATCCGCTTGTACGAATTGGATGCATCGTTGATGCGATAGGTAGTACTGTAGCGACCGCCAATTGAGATGATATGCGATGGAAATTCCAACAAGCGCCAAGTATAAGTATCTAATTACCTGGCATGATAAAAAACGGCTTTCCACAAACATCAGAACTTCAATTGCTTCAAACTCTAAATTTTCGCCACCCAAAAACTATCAGTATGGCCCCTGCACCGATTGATCCGAGCATCAAGGATTTTGTCCAGCCCAAAAAGGACAATGTAGCGCTTCCACAGGGTACTCTTGAACGCTTCACAAAGGCAGGTATCGATCTATCTGAGGGGTATCCGTACCGACCTTCACGCCCTCTTTACCACCAAGACGCGTATAAAATTCGGGATCAGCCTAGGGAGCACATTGACGCGGGCTCGCGGGCTGACAAGTCTAAGAAGAATCTCCTGTCTGCCGCAACAAAAGTCACTGATCTCACAGCTTACATCGGAACTGAGATTGAGGGCCTCCAGCTTAAAGACCTAACCAGTGCCCAGCGAGACGAGCTGGCCCTTCTTATTGCGGAACGCAGCGTTGTGTTCTTCCGTGACCAAGATTTATCACCACAACAGCAAAAGGAACTCGGCGAATGGTTTGGAGAAGTTGAAGTTCATGTAGGTTATTGTCATTTCATTTTTAAAACATTTTTTTACGCAAAAAATCATCATGCGCAATGCGCTTACACAAAGTGTAGCCTCAACATCCTCACGTCCCTGGTGTTCCAGGAACTTCAGTGATTTGGCCTGATCTTTGGGCCACAGACCGAGCAGCAAGCTTCCGTCGGCCTGGAGGGGCTTCTAGATGGCACAGCGACCTTGTACATGAGCGCCAGCCTGCAGGAATCACTCACCTCCATAATGACACTGTGCCTGACATCGGCGGTGATACACTCTGGGCAAGTGGCTATGCAGCTTATGAGAAGCTCTCCCCGGAGTTTCGCAAGATTATCGACGGTCGTTCAGCCGTGTATAGGTCAGCTCATGCCTACTTGGATCGTGACCATCCCGAGGAGGGCCCCAAATATATTGAGCGAGTGCATCCACTCGTCCGTGTCCATCCAGCTACAGGCTGGAAGGCTTTGTGGGTTAACCGGGCCATGACTGATCGTATCGTTGGGCTTGACAAAGCAGAGAGCGATGTCATTCTTAACTATCTTTACGATGTTTATGAGACGAATGTGGATATTCAAGTGAGGTTCAAATGGACCCCGAAAACTTCAGCTCTTTGGGACAACCGGTTAGTAAGAAATCGTCTCGGGCCATGGATCAATGCTAACCTTCTCTTCCTTTGTTTAGTATTACGATTCATAATGCTAGCTGGGATTATGCTGGAAAACAGCCCCGGCATGGAACCAGGGTAACATCTCTGGCTGAGAAGCCATATTTTGACCCCAAAGCACCCACTCGAAGGGAAGCCCTAGGCCTGTTGGGCAAAGAAGAAGAAGAGGAGCTTCGAGCAAGCTCATAGAGGGGTCTTGAGATCATTTGTTGATAGCTTGGGCTGAAATGTGACTCGATTTCATCGCGTTCGGGTGCTACAAACAACCTTTGTCCCAGATTCAAATATTTATCAATCCAAAGTCATTGTGTGAGGCTATCTGGGATGCTTTGTGTGCAGAATCCTAGAGGATACCACCGCCTAGCTGTTTGACCTTATTGTAGAAAGTTTATTGTGTTGACTTGGGCCATTTGCATCTTAAGGATGAAAATGATGATAATTTTTTTTTAAAGAAAAAAAGAAGGGTTATCAACGCCTACACCAGGGGGCCCTGTTCGCCCTACTTACTGTACGGGTCGTAACACAAAGGATGAGGCAGTTGAGATCACGAAGATAGCAGCTGCTACTGTAGGGTCTGTTGGTTGTAATAATGATGGTCTATCTATGCTAGCGGAAAGAGGCCCCTTTTGCTGTTTGAAAGAGGGTCACGTGATACCCTCAATCTCGCTTCCTGCCGTGTTCACGCCAGGCACTCAGTGGGCGCCTTAGGCCTCGATGACTGTAATCCCTTTATGATGAATTCAACGTTCCAACATCCGCCCAAGATGGAAATAAGCTACCAAAGCTACAATAAGGCCGAGTCATGGGAATTACAATATAATGCCGGTTTTTTTTTCTTCAAAATTCGCCAAATATCTCAACCTTAAAATGTCAAGAATAGAGCCCTATCAATCCTCTGGTTCATTCAATAATTATCGATGTAATGCGAAGTGATTGTGCTATAACACTCCACACTCAGTCGTGGCGCACGACACGCGATATTCCTCGCCGTCGTGGCCAAGTTGGGCTGGTCTAGACTGCTCCTGGGCGAAGAGTAATAACACCTAGAAAAACGAGGGCGGGGCCCGAATAATTGCGCTCAATTTGTGTCTTTTAACCTGCCAATGGCGTAGGTGGTACATACGTGCCATGTGTGAATGAATGTCAAAGCGAGAGTAGGGCTCCGCTAGACCCTGTTTGATTGATGATTGTTGTGAGGTCCGAACCGCTCGGTGAACTCCTGATCGAGACCGCTGTGGCTAGAGCCTACAGACTACCCACCGCCCCTATTCGCTTTTGGACTGGCATGCCCTCGCTTACACTAGGTGTGCTCTTCAGAAATTTGTCACTGGATGATTGTTCAGAAGCTTACCTTATCCAGTATTCTGGCAGTCGAAAATTCTTGAATAACTCTGATCTTCGAACCCTCTTGTGAACGCGTTCATCTAAATTTAAGTGTTTGGGGTAATGCACACAAGAGAAAATCCCGAAGTCTGCTGGCGCACTCGCGCTCCCTCCTCCATTCTGCGCGACAAACTTCAAGGTAGGGCTATGGTGGAGATAGAGATTTCCCCCCCAAAAAAAGATATTAGACAAACTCCTTCTTTCTGATCCTTATTCTACCCTTGTTCGTTACAATTAGGTGCAAGATGTACGCATCGGTCCATGAAGAGGAGGTATGGACTCAAAAATTCCAAATCTCATCCTACCAAAAGGGTTAGTTTGAGCAGCCTGTTGGGTTCCAAAACTAAGGCCATGACTCGGTCTAAAACCCGGCCGTGCTCGGAGCGGGGGCATTCGGGAGGCGCATAATATTAGCGCCACTCTGCCGAAATCCATCGTATTTTGGGAAGTGCGAGGACTAGGAAGTAGCCCGGATGTTACAATTGTTCGTCAGGATATCTGCTCGCAAATAATAATTCCCGGTGAGGAGAACACTTAAACGCCGGCGTGGGGCAGGTCGAACATCAGGGACGTCCCGCTAGCGATCGAAAGCTAAAAATCACCGTCCATGACTAAGAAAACATCTCAGATCATGGCCATTTTGACGGCGCTTTGACGGCGCTTTGACGGAGTTTGAGTGTTGGTTGAGAATACTCTGACGGCCAAGCAATTGGTCGTTTTGGACGAAGTAGTGAGCGAACCCCTCTGGCTGCATTTGGTTCGCTTGTCGCTCGTGAAACGAACGCTCATCACTAAAAGGAGAAAAAGGGATCGTATTTGCATGGATGTGAACACAAGAAGAGTCTATTGCATTTCGGGGCATGAAAGCCAACGTTGTACATGAGAGGAGGGGGGAGAGTCACAGAAAAAATTGACAGCGGCTGCGGAAAACGTTATCGCCCGAGACGGGCTTTTTCAAAACCTTGCACGCCTCAATGAGGTCAGGTATAAGGAAAAGTACCAAGCCACCTCAGGTGGTGAAAAATGTACTTTCTCTAGTGGGAAAATTTCTTGGTATGCCAATCCAAAACAAGTCGCCAGCTTTACCGGCAGGGATGTCGGTAGCTGGTTTGCTATCCCCACTCTTGTTTCACAGAATGACCTGAGAGTCCTCCTGGACTGATGCGCCAGAAGCCACTTTTGAGTCACGGAGTGATTATCCCATCAATTGAACCAAGGTCCGTGCACCGCAGGATCGCCGTATCCCGTCGGCTTTCGATGTTGTGGTTCATTACTTAGTCCTTAACTATTGGCCCGGGCCTTGGCTACGACCATTCTACAGTGCATCTGGCGTATAGTTGAACTTGGATCTACCTTGGTTTTAAGTCTGAATTCTTAAAGCTTTTCTCTCGAAAATCTCAATATCTCCATTTTACCAATCAGCAAGCATAGGTTCTCAAGCCGGCGGTCGCGTACCCGACTGGAAAGACAGCCGTGAGCCCCAGTACCGTCCCATGATGGATTTCCCCATCTCTGTCGTCAATGGTACTCTCGTTTTGATCCCACCACCTGAGGGATACCAGGTCAACTTCGCTCATCCCACCCAGCAGCATGCAATTGTGGCATATTTCATAATGGGCATCGGGCTTCCTCTTTCAACCTTTTGCTTTCTGCAGTATATATATGTCAAGTTGCGGCTGTTGCAGAAATTTGACATGCAGTTAGGTACCAAAAGCATACGTCCCCCGAGCTGACGACTACTAACATGTTCCCAGCGTGCCTTGTAATAGGATGGATATTCTCAGTGGCTACACAGGCTATATCAATTCGTAAGTGTTATGTTCGAGTATCTTCGATATTTCTGTATTTTAACATCCTTGAATTTAGATACCTTCATCATCAAAGTGATTGGTGTACATGCATGGGAGATGCCAATCTTAAACGCACAAACAGCGTCCTATGTAAGACTCAATACACATTGAAAATAGCTACCCTCGCAACTAATAATATAGTTTATGGTGATAACTCCGATTCTCACTGGCGTCATGACTGGCTTCTGCAAAACCTCATTGGGATTGTTTTATTGCCATCTATCTCCACAGAACTGGTGGAAATGGGCGAGCTGGAGTGCTTTATTTTTAACGGCGGGCCACAACGCGGCGATCTTCATCAGTATTCTACTGGGCTGCAGACCATTCCAAAGAAATTGGAATCCAACTTTGCCAGGCACGTGCATAAATCGACCAGCCCTTTACATCACTACAGCTGCCCTGAACATTTTCTCCGATCTGGTTTTACTCATCTTGCCCATACCGATGATTGTAGGGCTTCAAATGCCACCTCGACAGAAAATCGGCCTCGTCTTCTTCTTCGCTATTGGTTCCACGTAAGAATCTGACCAGAGCATCGAGCTTCCAATAGTAACCATCTTCTTCTTAGAACTTTTATTACAGCAATTATTCGATTGATCCTCCTTCTACCAACTCTCCATTCTTTAGATATTACCTGGGCAGTATCTGGAACAGCCGTGGTAATGTCGGTAACCCGCTTCCGCTAGTTTAATGATATTTTATTAATTTTATTCAAATAGACTTGCTGAATCCAACCTCTTAGTCGTCTGTGCAACTCTTCCCACCCTTCGACGCTTCATTTCACATATTGCTCCTCGACTTATTGGCGAGAGAAGTTCATCAGGAAAGTCGTTCGGAAGCAATGGAGCCGAATTCCAGAAACACTCTTTCAAAACGATTGGCGGTAGCTCTGGCGCAAAAAGGAGGGTGGATGAGTTTGGGATGACTGTGACTCATGAAGACTTCTGCTTGAATACTGTTGGGCGACCGGATGATACTGAGAGCTATCGGAGATACCAGAACGGTTCTAGGTTATGCATAGACGGGTCTCCTGATGGGGTGAGACACACAGGTGCGCACAGTTCCGATGGAAATTCGTCTTTTGAGGATACCCATTGGGATTCAAGGTCCGGTGGCGAAGACCATGAGCCAAGGCGTGCCATTTTGCAATCTCAAACCATACCAGTTCATTTAGACAGTTGATAAACACCAAGACTACAAAAGGTCTGTACCAATGACGTGTCCATGGTTCCTAGATGAGATCAATTTTTTAGTTCCTTTGAGAAGAGGAACAGTCCAACAGGGTGAGCTGTGGAACAGAAAGACTTTTCAGTCCATCGTTGTAATTGCCCTCGCACCAAACTATCAACTATGGTTTCTAGATGAAGATATGCCAATGTAGCCGTTGTAAATACTCTAAATTCATTTTAAAACTTTTACTCGTGTCCCGACCCATGCGTACAAATATGAATCCATTAGTAATCGTTGGTATTCGTACCGTTAATCACGAGCTTTGAGTTCATTGACTAACTTTGGTGAAGTGGCTAATAATTGGGTGTAATGGAAGTGCAGATTTTTTCGCAGCATGTAGCGCGAGTAGGGTATATTGTGCTATCTTGTAGATTTACTTGTATTACATGACACATTTGAACTTATGTACAAGTAAATGGCAGAGTACCACTCCAGTTACTGATCATAGGGTATATATTTCAGACTGTATAGTAATATACCTCAAGTAGGAGAATGTAGTGGTTGATGCCTGCATTTGTATACTCACTGTATATCCCAGTTACAAATCAAATATTAGGATATGACTTGCAATACCCGCTTCGACATGGCAAGCACTTTTTCCTCTTCTAGTCTTCTAGCAACTAACTGAAGACTAATAGGAAGCCTATGCATCAACTCAGGGTCATCTATTTATCATTTAGTTTCTCTTGTGCTAAAACAGATGGGTCATCACTTACAGTCTTTGTTAATGATTTCACACAGAGAACCAAGCGGCTCGTACGTAGCATCCAGTTTATCAACATCTTTGTCTACTGACATGCCAGTAGGAAATGAGACACTGGAGTAATCCACAACATTGTAGACACCGGTATATCCAACTGTATCAAAGTTAACGCTGCCATAAAATGTGGAAAATGTGAAATTTACCGTGTTGAAACTTGCCTTCCTTGGCAGTATTGAATGGAATGGTAGGGCAGAGGATAGCATCAATACCAGCCTTATTCCATCTGTCGAGGTAGCGATTCTGAAAGGCGTCTCTCTGTAAATGTAGCTGCCACATTTCTGCAGTACCTAGTTCCTTCGCAATCGCATACGCTGTCATTTCTGGCCTCCACGGCTCGTCGGTACGTTTCAGCTCCTTTGCAATGGTGAGCCCTCCATCAGCCACAAACATCTGATCCAGAAGATCGACGCCTTCTTTTTGATCCACAGGGTCCCAGTCGACCAGCTCATGGCCAGCATCTTCAAGCTTGCGAACGGTTTCTCGAAGGGCTCGGGAAACCGGGGGAGTCGGACGTACAATGCCGTCATGCCACATGACAGCAATTTTTAGTTTAGCCGGAAGCTCGACATTGCGCCAAGGAATTGGGAGACACTTGGCGTCACGTAACCAAGGCTGACCCTCGATAACGCTTCTGCTATACATCTCGACATCCGCTAATGTGCCTGCTAATGGGCCATTCACAGATGCGACTGCCTCCTGACCAGGCATTCCAGAGCGAGTGTTTCGAACAGGAAATCTACCCGATGATGGACGTAACGTAAAAATCCCAGTGCAAGCTGCAGGTATGCGCAGGGAGCCACCTTCACTCAAGTTAGTGTATAGCTCATCTATCCACTTTAAATTACCTGCCAATATCAGAGCCGACTCCAATAGGGCTACCTTTCATCGTAATAAGGGCGGACTCTCCACCAGAACTTCCACCGCTTGTAGTTTTGCGGTTTCGTGGGTTTGTTGTTCTTCCAAAGACATTGTTCACCGTCTCAGCAATCATCATGGCTGTAGGAACATTGGTCTTGACGTAAAACACTGCACCAGAATCTTGTAGCAACTCGGCAAGCGTGCTGTCAACTTTTGCTGGGTCATCAACATGGGAGGCAAAGCCGACTGTAGCATCGAGGCCTTGGAGGTTAAAGTTATCCTTGAGGGAAATGGGGAGACCGTGCAGTGGCCCTACAGGTTTTCCGGTTCGTGCAAAGTGGGCGTCGCGCTCTCGAGCGGTCGCCATAGCACGATCAAAGCAAGTTTCGGAAAGACAGTTCGTCTATACGTATTAAATTAGCATAGGAAAAAGAAGCGAAAGAAACGATGCTAGTTACGAGTTGGTGTGCGGCTACGGCACGCTTGCAAAAGGCTCTGGTAACATCCTCTGACTTAAGCTCTCCAACTGAGAGTTTAGCAACCAACTCTGAGGCACTGAGATTGGTGATGCCAAGTTCCTGCAAATTGAACCAACCAGATGTTTCTGGCCAGCCAGTGACGTCATCTTGGGAAGCAGGCGGCAATAATTCTTCCGGAACGAGCCATTCTGAGGGAATTGAAGCCAGGAGAGCCTCTCGTTTCTTTGCAGCAATGGTCTCCCAGGTAGAAGCCGGGACAGATTGTTTTGAAATGGCCATGATGATGTAAAAATTGGTCACCAGATTTGATAAAACCTTTCTTCGGGGATTCAAATGGACTATGAACAGCTATTTATAGCCCTTTTCAGCCTTCTTAGATGGTCTCCGCTGCAGGACCCTACACCCAATTCCAATTAGGCGTGATACAGGTACAACTAGCGCCTGCATTTTCCCTGTTGGTTTTACAATCGTTGAATAATTAGATTGATTTCCCAATGCGGCATTTAATCAAAACTATCATCCACGTGTCATGCGGGGGCAGGTTGTGTTCGTATCATGACCACAGCAGTCAATCCAATCAAAACCAAATCGGCCACTTGAACATCAGCGAAATCGCTGCAGCCTAGACAGACCATTCAATAGCTAAATTGATGAGAGTTTTAGAGTTATTTACGAGAATTCAGTGACGTCAGGGTCGTTATTTGTTAGAAATACTGCCAAGAACCCTTCAAACAAATATATCGCTGAACTTCGCTATTTTTTTTCCAGGATTGGAAAGTAATCAAAAACCACCTGAATGCATCTGCCAACATATCATCAAAGCCGTATACAAGTATTAGTTTTTAATTCGCCACTTTCAAGGCGATATGGGCTTTGAGGCCCTCCATACCAACCCCTTGGCTTCCCATGTCTCTTCACATCGGGCCAGGCCACACCGATAACGGGGAATACCAGCAGAACAACAATTATTCCAGTAAGAGCGTACAATTTCGCACTGCTGCATCGTTGTGGCATTCATCCCAGCTAAATAAACCGGCGTGGCCAAGTGTATATAAAATTGTGACGAAGACGGAACCGAGATTATGACTTGGCAGAGACGATCAAGTGCAGATGTTAAAACGACTTCTTTGGACGAAGGTGCATTTTGGTACCGCATCTGGCTAAGAATAGTAACGGTGGCAGCAAACCGGTGAGCATTGGCGCAATGGCCTCGATCTGTTATATCTGTATCGAGGTTGAGAAGTTGATTCATAGCCTGGAAACATAATTCTGCGGGATCGGAAAGAACATCTCCTCTCGCAATGCGGAGGTAGAGATTGAATACATCAGCCGGGCATCCTACAACTCTAAAAAACCCATCATTGAGAATTTCAAGATGCCAGTTGTCGAATATCAGACCACGGGATCCTCGTACGATGGAACCCATAACATCAAACCATATCAGCCTTGACACAATCTCGATGAGACCTGGAACGTTGGTCGCAAGCCTTTGCAGGTCGCCAAGGTCACGACAGTGGTAATCAAGCAGAGATCTGGCCCCATGAAGATGACACTGCCAGTCCCCAAATGCCCGATCAAAGACGTCAAAGACCGCAAAAGCGGCAATTCCTAGGATAGCAAAGGGGTTTGCAGTGCTCAGGGCCTCATTAAGCTCCATGAGGAGCGCTAGTCGGTGGCGGGCCGCATCCGCAGACTCGGTCGCATCTCCATGCCTGGGCGGGCTTGTGGGAAATTGGTCAATGCGGACCTGCATAAAGTGTCGGAGACTGGCGACGAGTCGGATAGTCTTATCCGAGAGATAGTGGCTATCACTAATGGTCTGACCCTGGAAGGATTCAACCTGATGGCAAAAGGCAGCCAGGCGCTTGATGAAGCTGCTCCGATCCACATCCGGCGAGTCATTTGGCGATGTGGGCGTCTGCAAGGCCGTTCTCCTCTCAGCATTTCTTATGGGCGATGATGCTTCTGCCGATCCCTTGGAGCGTCGCCGGTTCGCCTTGATAGAAGCCTCCCCAGTCCAGACAACCCTCTGTGGGTAGTCTCCACAGGGTAGGTTGGCCTGCACACATGGTAAACAGCGAGGCCTGTTTAGGTCGCACTTGACCCCCCGAAGCCTGCATTTGCCGCAATCCCTGTCTCGGCGAATCCCACGAGGCTTGCCACGTCGCTTGCCGTCGTTGGCGTCCTGCATGAATCGATTTTTCTCGGCTGGCCAAGTCACGTTGGGGGTGAAGTGTAAGTATTCTAGGTTGCTTGCTGAAAATGGAAGGCTACCAAGCAAACGAATGGGGGGGTGGATGGTTGGTTATATAGTTATCTGCAGTGTGTGCGGCTTGCAAACGGGCGACGGGGTCCTCGATAACCAATCGCAAAGGGTCCCCCGCAGACAGGATCTGCGTTTGGTGTAGTGGCTTATCAATGATCCCAATAGACGGTAACGATTGTGCTGTGCTTGGCCGCACCAGGCGGGGCCACGGCTAGCGGCTTATCGTGTGTCGGAATAACCCCTCACGCTGTGCCCCGCGAACTCCTTGGCATGAACATCGCGCCTAATTCTTGCTCATAATTGTTACATACGAAGGAGGATTTCTCAAAACATTGCCTGAACGCCGAGGCCAAAAGCTTGGCAAGTGTCTCAAGCTGTAGGATCCACTAGACGAACAGGGCCATCCTCAGGCTGCAGGATGACCGAATTTGCTGCTCTGGATGCTGGCGAAAGACTGGTTGTTTGGCCTGAGATATGAAAGTTTAATCTAATGGAAGTATTTAATGCCAATAAAATGCTGTCCAGAGGTTTGGCACTCAAATTTAGGATCTAATTTTAAACACAAACTGCGCGAGATGAAGCGCTATTGCTTCATATGGATTATTTGACCATAGTCTCGCAGTAAGTTTCCGAACTGAAATAATAAGTAGCCAAACAAGGAGTGAAACAAAAGCCTAGATAATTGCACGAGTACAATCAAGATAGCCGTGAAGATTTCCTGTGGATCCTAACATTCATGAAGGTCCATTTACTCTCCGTCTCGTTGATATCACCTTAACTCGATATGAAACGTATGGTTAAAGACAAAGTATCAAATTAGTTCGATTGGTAGCTCTACAGAGCTTGTACACCAGCCCTCTTCATATCCTCCTTCCAGTTCTGTTTCACTTCTTCCAACAATTCCTGGCTCGACAAGACATCCGCAGCCACGCCTGCCAGGGATTTGGCAACCCTTGCCGCTCGCTCAAATGCATCTTTTGTCCCAGCAGCCTCTGCAAACTCTGGGTTATGAGGCCCCATGCCCTTTGGCCCGGGAGTAATAGCAAATGCAGGACTCAAACTCGGCATGGCGTAGCTAATATCACCTTGATCTGTGCTTGCCTTTGTAATTCCTCTGACTTCATCTATGTCCTGATCGACCGCAATTGGTTGAGGAGGCGCCAGACCGTTGAAGTATTTGGTGTAAGACCGAGCTAAAGCGCGATTGGGAATGTGATCTTTGTAACCTCCCCGAGGACTGATGACCAATTTTGCCCCCGTGGCGAGGGCCCCAGCTTGAAAGCACGCCTCCACTTTGCGTTTGAGTTCCTCTAAACGAGTTCCATTCTGGGCTCGAACGGTGAATATTCCGGCAGCATACGCATGGATGATGTTTGCAGCTCTGCCTCCATGAGAAAAATAACCCTGAATAATGTCATCGGGCATGGTTTGTTGTCGCAATGCTGAAATACTATTATAGGCCGCCACAAGAGCGTCAAGGGCATTGATGCCTAGCCAAGGATTTGCAGCCGCATGAGCTTCGCGGCCGAAATACTCTGCCTTAAAGCCGTATGTAGCTGTCGTTCTCATAAGCGCAGCGTTTACACCAGGATCTGGGTGGGAGATCAGGCTGATGTCCACTTGGTTGTCAGAATAGGCTCCAGCCTCCAACAGTTTAATCTTTCCACCCCCACCTAAATAATATTAACCAAGCGTCACCATGGCGGAGAGGTACACAACCTTCTTCTGCAGGCGTGCCAAATACGACCACCTTTCCAGTAATCTCTGGGTTCTGTCTGCTCAATTCAGCGACAGCAACAGCGCCGAGGACCGAAGCTGTAGCGATGAGGTTATGCCCACAGGCATGGCCAATCCCGGGCAGCGCATCTTTTCAATATCAACATACTTGAGTAATACAATGGAACATTTTTTTTTTTTGCATCTTACCCATTTCAACGTTGAATGAAACAACGGGACCAGGGCGCCCAGTATTAAATGAAGCCACCCAAGCGGTCTCCATACCATAGGCCGAAGGCACTACCTCCCAACCAGGATGGGACCTCATATAGCTTGTCAGAGCATCGTGAGCAATGTGCTCTCGGAACCCTAGCTCTGGATTATCATGAATTCTTTTGTTTACTGGCCAAAATTGCACGGCTAGACGGTTGACAATTTCGCTAATTTGCGGCAGAAGCGGGGCTGCGTGATTGTCGTTGGATGGAGACAGGTTGGCAGCCTCTCCCCAAGACAGAAGCACGTAGTCGTCGTCGACTATTTCGGATGTCATTTTGTGTCTTGGTGCTATTGTAAGGTTTGCGCGAGAAACGACGTGGCTCAAGTGGTGGATTGCCGTGGCGACCGTGCGGGTGTGTATGAGGGAGATGTTGATAAGGAATCCGTTTCCGAAAACGCAATCAAAATCGGTCCACAATTACGCCATGACCCCTGCCTTGATTCTCGGGGTTGGCCAGCAAACAAGATGGCCTCTTTTCTTGACTCTCGGTGATAAGTTGTGCGTAGTGTCGAGCGTTGCAAATGGCACGTCATGGTATGAACCCCAAGAAATAAATTACACTAACGATATTTGATCACATGCCTACCCCTCAATTATTTTGGCTACAAGGTTATTGTTGCGAAAGTTTGGCCTTGGTTAGGCACGAGCCTCTACTTGCGCAACCGAATTATGAAATCACTTCAGAGTAAATGTTACAACGTGTCACCGGCCAATGCTGGATGCTATAAAGAATGCCATCGGCACACGTGTCACATGGTGCTTGAGGCGGCAGTGCTGCCTTCGGTTAGTGGGGAGCGTGCACTAGCTGCGTGGTGCTAGCGGCAGAGAAGCACTGGAATCAGCGAGGCTACCCCAGGGATTTATTCTTTTAAGCTGAACAGGATGATATGACACATCGTGAGCCACGACCGCTCTGGCATGAAAGAATAAGAAGCCGAATGCATTTCTGTATTTGGTCTGGAGCCAGTCGCAGTTAACGCGTCATTTCTAGCCACTTGCTTCACTATTGTAATGTGAGATGCTCAGACTCGGCTCTCCGTCAGGCTGAATGGTCATAGATTAATTTTCTTTATCAACTTGGCTAAAGATTCAAAAACATGCAGCGACAACGAAGGCTATAGAATGCCACTAGAAGCAGCTACTGTAAACTCGACACTCAATTGGGTAACCCGCACAAAGGTGGAAGAAATCATCCCAAAACCCAAGAGCGTGCTCACACAATTTCGTTTGCAACTTCACAATCGCTGGGCTACGTTTAATCCAGTATATAAATACGAGAACTGGAGACCAGTTCATGTTCTCTGCTGAAGTTAAGCGCAAGAGACCTGGACACATAGGGCCATGTACTGAAAGTGCACATATCATGTCTCCTTTTTCCCTTCAAACGCACATCGGTGAGATTTTGGCAATAATTCACGAGACATATGACGGTCCATTTGTGGTACCACGAAGATTATATCGGCTCAACTGGTGTTAAGGTTTATGATTATAATTTTGATGGTTGGATTTGGAACATGTAGTGAGTCTATCCGTCGAGAGTGAAAGATATCTGGGTCAGACACTATAACAATAATAGAGGAATGATGATGAAGTATAGTATTAGAAAATTTGTAATCACTTTGAATAATTCTCTACTTCTGTGTGAATTCGTATCTGACCTAGTAGATCACACTAACTGGCCCTTTCCTCCTGGACTTGTGGTTTTGTCTTGTTTAGGATGGCGGTACATTTGGCGAGGTCTTATTGTTCCAACTCAATATAATTTGCTTTAAGATGTGAAAAAGTTCATCTCCGTGCCGCCACAGGTCGTTGTGATCGCCACTAGCTGATAGTTCGTTTATCGTGAATGGGAACGTGGAGGATTTCTCTAAGCAATGCTTCATAATTTCCAATTGAGAGTATGGCACAAGGCTGTCCTCTTTGCTCTGGACGAGAAATATTTGCTCGCCTTCTGGCCATTCAATCTTCCAGTCTTGTACTATGGTTGGACACACAGCTTTCCAGACGTTTTCGTCGCCGCCAAACGCACCACGAGTGAATGCCTCATAGAGCGTCACCAAAGCTTTGTGGGATTCATCGGGATTTTGCATGAAGCCTATGAGATCATACAGGCCATTAAGTCCTACTAGAACTCTTGGCTTTATGAAATTGATCCTTTCTGCGCCCCAACGAGACGGATCCATGGCCACTTGAAATGCGAGGGTTGCACCACAGCTATGTCCTGCCAATATGTAGTCACGAGCGGCTCCGAGCCCTTGGAGAAAGCTTATACCAGTAAGAACATCCCGGATGTGTTCAGGGTGCTGAGAGGCCCGGGCTCTGTCCAAAGGTGTATTAGAGTCCCGAGAAGGTGCTGGGTGGGTAGGATGATTAGGGTGAGGAGAAAGGCGGTAGTTTAGTGACACGATACCAGCCACAGAAAATTCATCGGTAGTAGAAATAGCCTTCAGCAGCTTTGTGGCCACATTGTCAAACGAAGAAGAATCCACAAGGGGGTCTCTCCAAGCTCCGCCATGAATGTAGACGATCCAAGGCCCAGATTGATGGTGATGCATTGTCAATTCCATCAGGGGCATCGACGGATTATTTTTGGTTGCCGGAATCCATACGTCAAGCGTTTGAAGACGAGTGCTTTCTTCTTCATATGGAACCTGCCGTTTATTCCAACCAATAGTGCGGGCCTTACTACCGGAATCGGTGTCGCTCTGCACTGGCAGCCAAGGGATCGATGCCCAGGACATGATAGACGTAGCTTGCAGGGGGTGTTGAAAAAATAATTGCAGTGTCGGAATAGAGTCACCTGAGAACTGTTTTCATGCCTGGAGAGGAATTTGGCTCTATGGAGATAACTCTTTTTTATCTTAGGAACCTAGGAGCAAAGTTTTGCAACGAGGGGAATTCTTCAATGATGGATGCATCGTCTTATCTCGCCTTGGGCTCCGCAATCGCTGCTAGTGCATTCCCGATGGCGGCCCACTCAAGTCGGGTAACGCCCCCAGCCGACCACAGCGTTTGGGCTTCGGTAGCTCCCCTCATGTCTCATCAAGCCAAATAAACGAAGGCATCCAATGCGTCTGACTTCATTACCAATCTCGAGTCCCTGTATCAGCTACTTGAGCTTCGTCTCCTCGTAGTACTCGGGGTAGCTAGCACTGAACCCTAATAGCCAGCGACCGATAAGCGCACCGCCGGCTGTAAATAAGCGACTAGCAAGACGCGACAGCCACTCCCAGGGCATGGGAACAGCCACTGGGGTGTCAGCAGAGTGAAGCATGACAAGCAACTGAAACAGGTTGGGTGCCCTTTTCGCGCTGACGCAATCATCAAGGTAGCCGAAGAAGTTGCGGAAGAAACGCTGTTCATTTTCGTAGGCCTCCGGTGTTAGATGAATGTCTACCACCAAGTCTTCTGTTTGGCTGGCATTTTCGAACCGGTGAAACTGGCCGGCCTTCACAGATGCTGTGTGCTGGGCGCCCTGGCTGCCTGATAGGACAGCAAAGGGTGTTTTGTCAAAGCCCCTGTAAAAGTTGCCGGTGCCTGACTGGACGCGGAAATACTCATCCTGATGGATGTGATAGTGGTGGGGCGGGGTAATAATGGAGACGCCATGCGTCGGGTGCGTGGGCGGAATGTGGTGCGTCATTATGAAATCGGAGCCAGGCGCCCGGAAATTTACCATTGAGCGACCGTTTTCGTAGATGATAGGATTGTTAGCCGCATTGTTGGTCCGCGGCGGGTCTGCAGCGCGTAGAAAAGACAGCATTTCATTCAGACTGCCGATGAGCGGGGGGAAAAATGGGAGTGGTGAGATGAGGAGCTTTGCAGAAGATTGAGAAGCAGAATGAAAGTTTGAAGACGAAGAAAACATGAAAAAATATTTCAAGGCGAATCAGTATCGCATTGGCGGAAATCTCGGTCACACCATCGGCGAGGCGCGACGGGTAACACCCCTGCCATTTTATTTCCGCTCGTCGATGTCTTACCCGTGACTTTCATTCAAATGAGCTACACAACACCGCAATGTGGATTACTCCGTGACATGACTCTTTTTCAGTTGAAACAATTGGAGAGAGTTTTAGTAGTCGATGAACTTACAAAGTGTCGTTGTAGCATGAGCTGATGCTTTTCATTTGTGACAAGAGGCGATGGTGTTGTGAAAAGGCTTCCCAAGCCATTAAACTTGTTGTATTGACTCAAACCAGAGTTCAGATATCGCCTGTTCTTTTGTTGAAAGTTGTGCGATATCGATTCGATTTTACTTCTAGGTTAAAAAAAAAAAAAGCAGTTGGCTCAACCGGGTGATCCAGGAGCCGGCCACAAAGGTGGCATACAAATAGTGTTCAGCAATAGGTTTGGTCGTGAAAAATACCAATTCGATAAAAGGCAAGATAACCCGCTGATGCTCTATAAACCTTTACAGTTGACGACGTGATCCTCCAAAATTCACTTAAACCATATTGGTCGTTCTTGAAAGGGTGCGTGGCCCAAACCCTCGATAACACCTACCTTTGCAGGTTTGATACCATTCATAAACCTCTCACCAAGCTTTAGAGACATCATCTCATCGTCGTTACCGAGAATAATCATGATTCCCTCCCTGTTCACCCCATCCGCCAATTCTTCGAGCTGTTGTGCGTTTTGCTTATGACCTCCAGCGGCCATGACTTGCATCCAGAAACCAATCTTCGGGAACTGACCTTTTTTGCTCTTGATCATTTCTTGCGTCACCCATCGCTCATAGTTCGTTTCAAAGTTTTTGTAAACTTCTTCTGAAACTTGACATCTAGGTGTGGTCTCATCTGGAAATTTAGCTTCGTCTGGTCCTTCAAACTATGACAAGGAGAAATAGCCGAGGGCAGTGTCGCGTTTGTCTATCTCTAGTGTCTTTGGGTGCAATGCATCTACAGCGCGCAACAGAAACTCGGTCCAAGGTCTGGTATTCCCTATTTTGGCACTTGTAGATCGAAGATTGAGGCTCGCAATCTTGCCTGGCACGACGCGACCTACCTGCTTTGCAATCATGCCGCCCATGCTGCCACCACAAACGTGAAGGGATCTTGGGGAGGCCCAGCCTAGATGATTGCAAACTTCTATGATATCTTGAGCCATTTCAAACGTTGTGTAACCCGACAAAGTGAAAGGGTGGCCTGACTCTCCCATTACGAGATTATCGACGAGTAAAACTGCGTACTCGATTTCTTTCTGATGCCCAAAGTAGAAAGTCTGATTTTGGAAATCGGATTTGGTGGCTCCGAGACCCCAAATTAGCTGTATGGTAGGTTGGATACAGTTGACATAGATCGGGGCTATGCAACAGTCTAGCCGGACTAGATGCAGCAATATATGGAACACAGGTGCTTACAATTATCTTGATGCCACCGTGGCCGTGAACTTCCCAGCTGACTTTATGCGAGCCAATATTCCCCAAGCTCACTTCCAAAAATCCGTTTTGGTGTGGTTCTAGCTCCCAAACTGTGGTTAGGAATGCCAGGTGCTTTGACAAGACCTCAAGGGAGTGAAGGGCATATTCTTTTGGAGGACGAGCTTCAAAAACAGGCAGATGTTGGCGGCGTTAAGAAGAGTCGAAATGTCAAAATACTCTAATCCGTTACGCGTAGCTGGTTACTAATTGCGGGGTCTGGTTTTGTGAGGTGTCTCAGGTTTAAGGCATCTTTACAGCCTCAAGAAAGAAAAAGGTTTCAGATTGATAGTAGTAAGCGATGGCTAATTTCTTGGCAGCAGCCACCAAAATTAGATGACGCCGCACCAAGTTAGGAAAACGCGAGTACAGTTAAAAATTAGCCGCATTTGGCTCGATTTTTAAATGTGGCTGAAGCCGCAACCTTGCTTGTTTGCAACCCTCGCGCATCTAATAGAAATGGTCGGAAGACCTGAAAAAGTGGATTACAGTACATAACGGCTAGAAAATAGGGTTAGCAAACCACCATAACTGGGAAGCTTTTTTTGAAGACTTACAAAGCAAGATTCTCTCGATCGGTCAGGTCAAGCTGCCTGGAATCGACGATTTCTTCCGTCCTGTGGCCGCTTTCATCCAAGTGCTGCACAATACCCGTATCTCGAATAAGACCTTGAGCGGCAAGGCGGTCTCGCCTCCTATTCTCGGCTACCAAATACCATCTTAGATATAGCACAATGCCTGTAGGAAGCACACAAGCTACACCAAGAATAACGCCCCATGTCACCAAATAACGGGGTGCATACTGTGGCTGAAAAAGCTGAGGCGAAAGAATGTTGCCTAATCCATATCCAACATGATAGAGGGCAATAACAGCAGTCTTTTTCGTATGACCAGCAGAACAATTGGATGCCCAAATCATCACGACTGCATACGGAATTCCTCCTGTTGCCCTAATCCAAATTGCAGTGAGCAAGCCCCACCTGTTATGCCATGGAAGAGTAAGCAACATTATGCAAGAAATAATAGGGGGTATGTATGCAGCTGCTGATAGCCATGCCCTGCAATTCTTCGTCTTCGCCAAGATCCAGGCTGCAGCTCCGAGAGATATCAATGCAGTTACTCCATTTATACAGCCTAGAAGTGTTGTTTGGAGTGTCGTAAACCCGAATGACTTGATGATCAGTGAGTATTGGTTGGTCAACCCGTTTGCCATTTCTTGTGACCAGGCGTGAAGAAAAAAAAGCCGAGTCTTTGGATCTTTTATAGCTTCAACAAACTGGTATTTCTTGAAGCGTTTCTGTTCTATGCCGGACTTGTTCGATTCAATTCGTAGGATCGATTTGGCACGTTCTTCGGGTGTCAGAAAGTGGGCCGTAATGGGGCTTCCAGGAAAGAAGATCCAAACTAAAACTCCATATATTACAGTCAGAGTACCAGTAATAACTTCATAAGCACTATTAGTTTAACTCATAAAGTCACCTCAGAGATCTTACCCATGAACCATTTCCAAGGAGCAAAGTCGCCCGTGTTTATAAAAAGAACACCATATGAAAGCAGACCCGAAGTGATTGGGCTTGAGTTCCCACAGGCCCACATCAAAGGCATCAGAACGGATTGTTCATCATAGGTAAAGAACATTGATAGAATTATGAGAAACGATGGCACAATACATGCTTCCGCTAGTCCTAGTAGGAAGCGTACGACGAATAGAGAAGCAAAGTTATTGCATGGAATGTGTAGGAGCAGAATAGTGCCCCTAATGTTGGTTATTAGCATAAGGGCGAACTGGAGTTGAACAAGAGTCGGTGCATACCAAATAATAAGATTAATAGCCAGCCATCGGGCTACTGGGAATCTCTGCAAGGCAAGGTTTTGCGGCCACTCTGCTATGAGGTAACCAAGATAAAAGATAGATGAGAGCCAGTTGTACTGCGTAGCGTTCAAATGACCATCCTCCATTATACCAAGAATTGCAGAGCTCCCCAACTATGATCCATGTATCAGAAAAATGTTCAAAAGAGAAAACTTTGGGATAGTGAGAACTAGGAGTAGGTTGCGTACAGTCTGTTTATCCACGTACATCAGGTGATATCCGACACATATGAATGGTAAAATCCATCTTATACATTTGTTTCGGATATTGGTGGCTTCTTCTGCTGTGGGTGGATCAACTTTGATCTTTGAGAAGAGCTTGTAGCTCTCGTCCGTATCACGGTCGAGGAGTTTGGGGGCCGAGGCAATATCTTGCGACATGTTGTGGGTGGAGACTGATATCTGTCCCATTATTGGAGAGCGAAACGGGGCGAATCATGGCTATTTTTTTTTCTTCGGGGTGATGGATATCTTGCCATTAAATCGTTAAACAAGTGTGCTTATCTCCGTCTCACCATCCTCAGTACACCATCCCCCACCGTGATGGCGAAAATGCTTAAAGCGGGGCCCAAGCTACGAATATGGCCAAGCGACTCTGCGTAGGGCTTGAAATGTCGCTGAGATGGCTGAACAGATTCTATCGATAAGCCTAGAGAGTCCCAAAGTGGGATTTTGTTGTCGTATTATCTCCATTTGGACGCAAATAATGTTGCTGGGTTGGTTAAATGGCTCGCACGTCATCATTTAAACCTGGTCTTGCGCAATCCATGAAACCCCCGACGTTACTCAACATCGCCAACCACTGTGCACGATTGAAATGCATGAAACATTGAATAAAGAATTCACAAAATTCCTTTTTGGGGCTTCTGCACAAAAAAAATCATATTTTAGGCTTGAGAAATCCAGCTAAACGTAGGATCGCACGGATGCAGTTTGATGAACCGGAGCCGTAGTCGTTGGCGCTCTGCTCTAGAGATTCCGACAGGGGAATCGGCAAAAACGTGCCGAGATGTTACTCTTAGTCACATTATATACCCAGCTTTTAGAAACAAGGTTATAACGTTACATTGGTTCCTCTATGCTGTCTTTATTGTGCCATGGGTGCTCTCCAAATATCAGCCAATATCACGTCTCAGCAATTCACGGTACAGCGTCTCCCGGGAATGGTGAGGCGTACACCAGTGCAATCCATTCTCATTTAGTACTTATAAAATAACTGTAGAGTTCTTCATAAAATTCATGGAAATATGAGGCCATTTGTTGCAGTCGCTCAATTTGGAAAACGCGAAGCAATCGCAAGGGAGGCACAGCGAGCTTTTCAATCATATCACCTGAACCTAGCACTGTTTACCTCAATACCAATAATAAGATTTCAAAAGTGATTAACTTGAAGTCAGTTGCTCGCATGGTTATTTGATTGCAAAAGGATAAGCCATAGCTTGTTGGTGACAAATCTCAATACGCTTCTGGGCGACTGCTGTATTGCGATGCTTGCACAACTGCCACTGTTCTCCGCCCAGTCTTAACTGGTGTGCCCGCTATCAACGAAAGTCCTGGCAATCTAGCACCTGTATCTTCAAGAGCCCACAAAGAAATGCCAATCCAGTTGTCTCCGTGGTAGTCTAAAATGCCTTCTGGGACAGGGAATTCTGTCTGAGGCCCTATATTGCTGACGTATCGACCAAACTGAAACCCGTTCACAAATATCAGGGCCCTATAAGCTCCTGTGTCTGTGATTGTGTCGTTATCGAATTTGAAGGCCAGTGGTATATCGAATTCTCCGGATGGATAGTTCAAACGCATCTTTGTCGTGTAGAATGCTACACCGGCTTCCTTAATTCCTTCAAACGGTGATCCATTAGAAAATTTGTTCAAGGGTGGTTTCGGTAGATGGTATCCTTGGCGCTCAAAAAAGAAGCCCCCCTCATTGAGTGGCCCGCGAAGGTTATCAGCAAAATCTTCACCTCCCAAATTTCCAGTGAGCTTCCACAGAATTATTTTTGTCCCGTTTTTGGAGCCAGATAAAATGGACCAATCGATGATTCCCCTCGGGCTTTTTTGCTCGTCAAGGCCAGGAGTCCAATTACCGTTAAGGCCTGTATTATCCACAACGACTGTCAAGATATAACGTTTGCCCTTCTCAAGTTTCGGAAAAGTGTAAGTGGAATTATAGTTTCCAGCGGCGTCGTATCCTTTGAACGATCCCAAGAATTTCTCGTCCAGCCATACAGAGCTTGCGTACCCACGTCCGCCTTGTGTCCATAATTTGAGTTCGGTCTCGGAGCCATCAGCTGTGAAGTAGCCGCGATAAATTATAGCCCCAGCATGAAATCCATAATCGGATGCGTACAATGATACCGAATTTTGAAGTTGGATCCGCGTGTTATTAGTAACAGTATGATCTGCAACGGTCCACTTAGAGTCTTTGTATCCCTGCTTGGCTTCCGGCAGTGAGTCGATATAATGCCATTCTTGGGAAGAAAGATCTGGAGTCTCAATCGTCGGAAAATTAATATTTGTTTTGTATATCCAGTTTCCAAGTTTGGACTTTCGAAAGCTTGATTCGACTCCGTTCAAAATAAGTTTCGAGGCTTGCTTAGGGACGCCAATAATTTCTAATGCAGTTGAGACGTTAAAGTCGGCCTTCACGAAAAGGGAAGATCCATCTATCGAAATCGATCGAACCAAGTACGCGCCGCTGACAATAACTGATTGCGGGTTCATTATCGAGGTTCCATATGTGGAATTTGGCCCCGTCCCAGGTAAATCAGGTACCCAATAATTATAAGCCGCATTCCGATCTTGAAATTGTTAGTTGGTTCTTGGTTTACCATTAGAGGACTTACCAAGAAGATAAATAATCAGCGACTGGGTCTGTACAACTCTTCTTTCGGGAGAAGTTTCCCACTTAAGAATAGCATAACCATCCCTATCATCAACATCGACGTTGCTGCCTTCCACCAAACTCAGCCCTGAGATATTTTTCACAGCTACTTCGTGAATTTCATTCGGTCCACCGTAAAGAATCAATACGGTCCTATCCGAGAATTGTTTCCACGTAAATATCTCAGCGGTTGAATATAAAAGCTCGTAGTTGCCAATAGGGTAATCAGCCACGTGTATCTTAGAATCTCTCCCGTGTAATGAAAGGGAGCCTCCGAGCTGAGGAATATTGATCACGCCAGCTGAGGTTGGTAGTTTCAGTCTGTAGCTGGATGACTCTGTGCTCGAATAATCATTGTGACGGACAACGAAAAATCCATCACCATATCTACTACTAAGTGGTGTAATAGCCAGGTCAATGTTATTGCTGTATTGTGATGTAGACAGGTTCCCTGGAGTTGAGATAGTGTAGCCAGGAGAGACTTTCAGAAACTGGCCTTGAAGCTTGATCTCGGAGTATTTTTCTCGGACAATTGTTCTGTCCTCTTTAATAGCCTATATTTGTTAAAATATTTCTCAAATACGGTCTCAGCTCTCGTCACTTACAGCTCCATAGTCGTACGATGTATAACCATCACAATGGCCAAGATTACCCCAATTAGTGCCACCAAAAGTCTACTGAGTCAGCCAGGCTCTTTTAGATTGCTAAATTCTCTCACCATGTATATATTAAATATTGTAACACCTGATGCCAAGTTGTTTTTGTAAAAGACTCGAGCAAACTCATGGTTTGTAAGCACAGAGCATTTTTCAAAGCCCCACCCTCCTGGGGGGTCAAATGCACCGCCTTGGAACTGTTTTGACTCAGTACAAGTCGAATCAGATGGGTTCGATAATTACCTCAACAATGGAATATGGCGTCGTTGGACTTATTTCAACATGCTGTGAATACCATGTTGTGGGCAAGTTGCCTTTGGGCCAAGTATCAGGGTTGGCCTAATTAATCAGTCACACTCCAAACATGCGTGTTAACAAATCACGTACGCAATCAAATCCTAGCGGATAACCATCATGGCCCTATGGAAATAAGCTTTAGCTTCGACAGAAATCGGCCATCTTACATAGATGTCTACAGCGCCGATGCCCGATCCTGGCGCGCCTGTGCCGCCTGGCCAGGCATCATTGTTGATCAAGGGCACAACAATTCCTGCGCTCCTTGCTTGATCATTGACGTATTTCATATAATCTTGATCAGGAAACGTTATATTCACGCCCACACTATACTCATTTTCGGGCTGGAATAAAATGACTGGGCCACCATTGGTAATTTGAGCTTTGGCAATGACAGACCCAATGTGTTTCATGTAGCTGCTGAAGCGTCAGTTAATACAATCTGCTTAGAAAGCTTCGAAACCTACTTATCTGTGGCACTTAGATAATCCGTGGAGCTCATTCGTAGTGTTCCTTTTACTCTCTGTAACCATCCAGGAAAGCCGCCTCCAGAAACTTCGGCATTAATGTAGGGTCCGGGCCTAGCCAAGAGAAATATACCTGCATCCTTCGCGGCTTGAAAAAAAGCCTCGAGATCAAAGACGCCTTGAGCGCGAAACTCACCAGGCTTCCCCTCGAGCAGTGCCCAGTCGACATAGAAGGATACCATGTTGAACCCCATAGCTTTGACCTTTTGAAATACATCCAGATATAGAGATGGAACAGGAAGACGAAAAGGATGTATTTCAGCAGAAAATATTGTCGCACGCTGCCCATAGATCAACAAGGAATGGTTATCCCACGTTACAATGTCCTGGAGCAATTCTCTCTCGCGAAGATGCTGCAAAGGTTGGAGCGATCGTCCTCCATGGTTTCTGATATCTATTGCATCGGATTGGACACCGACTAAAGCGGCAAGGAGTAATTTTGATAGCTTCATGATCAGGCCTCGTTAAATCTCCGTCAAGGAACAATGGTCCATGGATTAATGAACATGAGAGCAGGATTGTCCCTATCTTTATGGTTTTCTCAAAAAAGACAAACCAAAGAAGCGTGTTATTTAATTTCGAAAGGGAAGTACCGAGGACATAATGGCAGCGTATATTGGTGGACAATCTTAAGTTTATCCATCCGGGTGGTATTTTATGCCAGGGGTCGGTTTGAGGGGTACTGCGGGGATGTCGAAAACAGATGGACGTGATTGGAGCTGCTATACGGTTAGAGCAAATAGGCACTATTCCAGGATGTTCACCCCTCAAATAAGCGATCGTATGACATCTGAATAACGCAGTTGAAGCTACTGCACTGGCTAAAATGGGTTAGAAGAAGACCTGTTATTGACTAATGACGGTATCTAAGCACAATTCATAGGAATACCGTCTCCGCGTCGCAATCCACATGACGTACAGACGCATAATGTTCCCGCAGTCCGGTACTTGCACAGCCACGAGCCTTCACTAACATGCTTATGATGTCATAGAAAATCATTCCACATCATGAATTCAGCTGTGACCAAAAGCTGCCCTGTTGAAAATTCCGTCTACAAATCTTACCAGGCTTGGACACATGGGATCCAAAACCCTAACCACAAGGGTAGCATATATCTAGTCCTCAACAACAGGTTTGGGTGTGCCATATTGCAAAAGATCACTCATAACTCAGGGCAGAGTGATTGAACGAGTGCACGATTGCCTACAATAAACTTTTGCGGCCCTTGGCGGCTTCTCAAGCGCGGAGATGCCCACCAATTATTCTCAACGCTATTGAAGAGAGGGTTTCATTTCGGGTTAATAAGACCCGCTATTATTACATGCTTGCATTGTTCGGCTCGTCGTCGGCCTCCGCGCTGGGGTCCCCGGGTTCTCCGATAACCAAGCGTTTGATGGAAGCCATTATAATATCAGAGGATCGATACCGTGTGTTGTTCCCGACCTGTCTTGGCAAGGCAGGGAAGTGATCTTTAAGTAATGTGTTGGAACGTTGAATTGACCAAAGGGATTACGGTCATCGAGGCCTAAGGCGCCGGCTAGGTGCCTGGTGTGAACACGGTAGGAAGCGAGATTGAGGGTATCACGTGACCCTCTTCCAAACACCAAAAGGGGCCTCATTCAGCTAGAATAGATAGAACAACGATCATTATTACAACAAGAAGACCCCTAGCAGCTGCTACCCTGACTGTGACCTTAACTGCGTCATCCAGTTACCCCGGGACTTACCCACATAATGAGAGGCTAACTTTATCTCTGATTCCCAGGGGGTAAAGTTTGTATCGCAGAAGTGTTAAGGTAGTCATTCTTTTGGTCAGGGCGAAAATATTTTCACGTCCAGACCTATTGCTAAATACTATTTGTATGCCACCATGTTGGCCTAGTTCCTGAATCACCGGTTGAGTCTACCTTCTCTACAGGTAACCAGAATTTGGCACAAGTATAAACAGCAAAGTCACCTATTCATAGCCTTAGCGAGAATCGCTCTGTGACAAATGCAATCACTAAATAGGGCGACAGTTTTGGATCCTCAGCAATCACTTCTCTCACTAAAGTGTGGGATGCTTAGACACGAAAAACTCGAATGCAGAATTTCCTAGGGAGTAATTCAATGCCAAAAGGATCTCTAAGTATATATTATGAGTACTAAGCATGCAGATCACTGGCAGATTCCTCAACTCATTCGCGAATCTCAGAGCTTTTGCTCACAAGCCGTCCTTCAAAATCACGATCGTGTAGCTTCCCGTGAAATCGATAAATTCCAATTACCTAAAATAGAAGGTCGAAATAATTTGACAGAAAGATCAGCGTAGGAAACATGGGGCTGTTATGGCTGTTTATCGCACAGCCACATTCGGGACCCAGAAGTATGCTCCGACGAGCAACCCCTGCACCCCTCCCATGCTAACTATCACGGAGTACAAGGTCTAGCCCACAAAATGGCCCACCGTTTTATCACTGAGTATAATTGTTGGCTTCCAGTGGTTTCTTGGCACCACTTTGGCCGGGGTCCAATAACAATTGCGGGGATAATAGCAACCCAAATGGCACAATAGTGGGCTCCGAATGAGTGATAGTGTTGCGGGGCAAGGATACTGACTCGGTTACTGCGGTGAGGGACATTCTTCCAAAAATGAAAAAGAGAGAGAACAGTCATCCAGTCAGGTTCAATAAATAGTATCCGAGCATCCCGTCCTCTTGGGTACAGCGTTGCCTGAAAATGAAATTCTTAACTCAGCTGGGCGCGGCCGTTGCCCCATTTCTAATTCAGGCCTCAGAAGCCACCAACAATATTGAACGCCCAATCGAGCTATCTGGCTATGGAAAATTTACGGGAACGGTACTCAACAGCACCTACAGCGGTCAGAAGCTACCAAACCTTGTTGATGCGTGGCTTGGTATCGACTACGCTACACAGCCAATTGGAAACGGCCGTTTCCAGCCAGTAGACTGGCCGGAACCGGTCAATGGCATTCGCAAGGCGGATACCTACGGAAAATCTTGCATCCAACAAGCAACTTCGCGAATCCCAATCTCAAGTCAAGACGAAGCGTGCCTCAATTTCAACGTGTACCGGACTCGGGGGGTACCACTTAGCCAGAAATTGCCAGTCTTAGTCTGGATCCACGGGGGAGCCTTCTATGCTGGCAGCTGGGCGAGCTTCGACGGCGCTGCCTTCGCAGCCTCGTCAAAAGTACCAATCGTTGTCGTGAGCTTTCACTATCGTTTAAACTCGCTGGGATTTTTGCCATCCAAATTGTTTGAAGATGAAGGTTTGCTCAATCTCGGAATCCGGGACCAACATCACTTTCTTCATTTTGTCCAGAAATATATTGGGTCTTTTGGCGGCGACCCGAAGTCTGTTACTATTGGGGGCCGATCAGCCGGTGGCCACTCCGTTGGCATTCATTATTTCCACAACTATGGGAATGAGTCCCAGCCTTTGTTCGCACGAGCTATTCATCAATCTGGTTCGGTTACCTCCAGAGCATTTCCCAATGCCAGCTACCCGCTGTACAAGAAGCAATACGATGAATACCTCGATTATCTTGGATGCGACAACACCTCAGATAACACTGCCACTCTTGACTGTCTCCGAAATGCCGATACGGATGCAATCCGAAATATTAGCACCAAGCTTTACAATGATTATGACCCTGAGTTGACCTGGCCTTTCCAACCAGTTCATGGTGGCTACTTGTTCGAGAAACCTGGATCTCAGTCTGGCGTCGATGGAACATTCTTCCATGTTCCAACCATCTCTTCAACAACAACAGATGAGGGCAAATACTATTTACCAGGTACTCTAGAAAAAAACACCGAATTCCTAGATTACTTGCATAACATTTCGCCAAATCTGAACTCTCAGGACATTAGCTTGCTGGAGGCACTATATCCAGACCCCGCCACCGATAAATCCTCACCTTACATCAACTCGCCCAACAGCACTCAGTATAATCGTCTCGCTGCAGCATGGAGTGATTACGCATACATCTGCCCCGGTCAGGAAACAGCATTTAGAACCTCTGCTGCAGGCGTACCCACGTGGAAACTTCGATTCAATACCAATAACAAATTCCCGGCTTGGCAAGGCATCCCGCACACTTCGGACACTCAATACACCTGGGACGAGCCGACCGCTCAGTACCCTGAGATTAGCCATGTCTATCATGCATATTTGAGCAGTTTTGTGGCAACGGGAGATCCAAACCGACATCGGTATCCCGGGAGCCCCAAGTGGCCTAAATATCACGGCGACGCTAATGAACCAGTGCAGCTTGTTGTGCAGCCCAACGACACCAAGATAGAAACAGACAGTATTCGACGCAAGGCTTGTCTTTTTTGGAGAGACATAGAGCGCGCAGAAAGACTGAATAAATAGATCATCCGAGTGGTTTATCTAACCTTTTGAAAAGGTGGCCGAGCATCGGAATGACAGTGTACACTACGAAATACATATACATCAACAATAACCACCGAATGAGCTAAATTAAACCATTTTTCTATTCTACCTTAACTTTTTCTATAATCTAAGTCTCAAAGTTCGGATCTTTCCTGTACATGTACCTCTCAAGCTTGTTTTAAAACTCATGCAGCGGGGGCACTAGAGGCCTTGAATTCTTCGCTAAATGGATAGTCATTGTATCCCAAATTGCTCTTTCTAACGTAGAAAGAATCTCGGTTGTATGGAGTAAAGGGTACACCATTCTTGACTCGGAAAATGAGATCGGGGTTGGAGATGAAGTATCGACCAAATGCAATGGCAACATCCCACTTCTTGTATCGTCGATCTACAGCTTCTGCTGCTGTATCAGGCATATATCCGCCAGCAATAATAACAGGAGATTGGTTGTCCCATTCTTCGAGAATGAACTCGAGCTTTTGCTCTTTCTCTCCAAATGGCCTGACGTTATCAGAGGGCTGCTCAGGTACGATTCCCAGATGAATAGGGTTGCCACGGGGCTCAACAAGAGATAGATACGCAAGATTGTAACCCCGCTTCTTCAGCTCACGGATAATATATCCAGTTTGTTCCCAGGTATCGGAGGAGTA
Organism: Calonectria pteridis; assembly: GCA_022837005.1. Taxonomy (NCBI): domain Eukaryota; kingdom Fungi; phylum Ascomycota; class Sordariomycetes; order Hypocreales; family Nectriaceae; genus Calonectria; species Calonectria pteridis. Next base: position 199,629 of record JAKZGU010000034.1, read on the forward strand.
CGAGCCCTGGAAGGTAGCAAATGGACTAAGTCGCAAACCAGTTCGCTCGGCTCCGATCTCCTCGACAACCGCCTTGACCACTTCGAGCAAGAAACGAGCACGATTCTCGACTGAACCGCCCCACTTGTCGGTGCGGTTGTTGATGCTATCGCGAGTGAATTGGTCAACAAGATATCCATGGGCACCGTGGATCTCAACGCCATCGCCCCCAGCGGCAATGACATTCTTGGCAGCGTTTCGAAAGTCCGCGATCTTCTGCCAGATTTCCTCCTCAGTCAGAGCCTCTGGGGCCTCTGGTCGGCCCTCCATCTGCTTGTCGCTGCTGGATGCATACTTGAAGCCTCGGCTCTTTACATAGCCAGGGTTAGCAGCACGACCAAGATCCCACAGTTGCTGGTACATGAAGCTGCCCTTGGCGTGAACGGCATCATAGATCTTCTTCCATCCAGCGATCTCCTCATCGGTGGAGATTCCAGGTAGACCAGGGTCTGCTTCTGCTGCTTGTGAAACACCAGTAGCCTCGCTGATGATCAAAGTCCCCGGGACCGATGCACGGTCAGCATAATACTGAACCATCATATCAAGAGGGGCATGGTTGTCGTCATTTCGATAGCGTGTGAGAGGAGCCATGACAAGGCGGTGGGAAAGAGTAATATTACCCAGCTTGAGGGGTTGCCATAATCGAGACTCGGAAGCAGCCATTGCAGGAATTTTAAGCGATAGGCGTTAAAAGATTTCAACGGAATAAATTGCACAGTTTATAGAAAGCCAGTGCCAAATGCAAGTGATGAGATTTATTGATGTGACAAGCTATCACATTTCCCATGGCGATTCAGTTCTCATATATACTAGAGACACTAAGGATGTGATCCAATATTGGCGTGACGGACGTTGTTTGTCACCAGCCTCGGTTGCTTCAACTCATTTGCCATTATTAAGCCTCAGGTGCAACTATGGTACAAAAGGTTGTCCGTGGACAGTCCACGGACTTCGGAAAGTCTCTTCCCAAGAGCAGAGCGGATCCGCCACCATCTCATGTTGGACCACAGGTGTGGCTGTGTGTGGGTCAGCAAGTGAATCTGCGAATGTTTGCTCCTGCTGAGAAATTCCGAACAATTCGAGAAGCAGCGAAGACGGGCCGGGATTTGTGGAATGGTCAGTCGCATGGGGCTAAAGCTCCGTTTCTTGCCCGCAGATTTAGTCAAGCGAAACATGGCGCTGACCAATGGCCAGGCCAGTTGGCATTTTTCAACGTCATTGCCGAGGTTCAGGCAAGCCATTGACTGAGAATATTTTTACCTCCAATTTTCTGAACAGTGCTTGGCAACGTGTGCACACGCGCCTTGACAAAACCATGGGTCAGCCCGGTCCAAATTTTCTGATTAATGATCCACAATTGCTCTGGGCGGTGTGGCGCCTCGCATATCAACGACGTCATTCTGCTGCGAAAATTTACCCGGCCCAATGCCGAGCAAAAAAAAAAAAAAAAAAAAAGAGGCGTTATCAATTTCTTCATTTTCAGAGTAGGTTGGAAATGAGTGATTCGCTTAATCTGAACCCGGGAAATATGAAGCGGGCACAACGCACCTTCAACTTGTAATGTAACGCGCAATATGTACACCCAAGAAACAACGTGAGGAAGAAAGAGAAAGATGTACCCGTCCCAATGCTTGCCTGACTGTCTTAGCTTAATACACTTGTCATGGATGAGAAAAAAACGAGTCCCAGTTGGGAAATAAAGCAAGGCAATTTTTTTTCAAAAGTCAAGATAAGTGCATGTGTTATCCAGCTAGTACATGACCAAATGGTAATACTTTATCGTTCTCTCTATCTTGAACCTTACCCACACAGATTTGATGACCCTAGTGTCAATTAGACTCTTAACTCAGTCATTCTATCCTCTTCCAGTAACTCCAATGCCCTTATCTACTTATAAAACTCTTCTCTGGTGAACTAATAATGTTACTTATAATTTTTTTGGCCATTGCGGACAGGCGCTAGGGTGTGGCTTCGCTATAGGGTAGCCTCAATCTGAGCAAGTTCCTTCATCGTTGTAGCGACATTATCCTTGGCTGCTTGAGCAGGCTCGGTATATGGCTTCCTTGGAGCCATCTTTTCTGGGGCATTATCGATGCCAGCCGCCTTGGCTGTATGAATTGCCGCAGCATACTTGGTTGCGCCAATGCCAGATTTGCATGGCTGTTCAGCCAACGCGGCCTTTTGATGCAGTTGAAGAGCCTCACTAGTCTTTCCTTCCTTCCAAAGGTCATAGATGCGAGAGATAGTCTTGGGAAACACATTGGCAAAGGCAGCAATGCAACCGGCGGACCCAACGCTCAAGCCACCGATTAGGAAATCCGACTGACCACCAAAAGTAGCAAACTCGTCTGAAGGCAATTCAGCGGCGAGACGGGTAATCTTGGCAACGGATCCGCAAGTGAGCTTAACACCGACAATGTTGGAATGCTTGCGAGCGAGGTCAGCGATGGTTTGAGAGTCGAGGTCTACGCCGTTGCAAACTCCGGGGAAGTTGTAGACGACGATGGGTAGAGCGCTCTTGGTGGCAACTTCAGCGAAGAAGTCGTTAATGACGGCTGGCGTGGTCGCCTTGCCAAAGTATGCAGGAGGGAGGACAAGTGCGTAGTTGGCGCCCGCATCGGCGGCATCAGCGATGTATTCGAGAACCTGACGGGTTGAATGTCCGCCAACACCAGCCATGATGGGGAAATCTGGGCCCACAGCTTTGCGGGCAATATCAACCAAGGCCTTGCGCTCTTCACGCGTCAAGAGAAAAGTCTCAGCGTTTGTACCCAGAATAACAAGGCCGCGAAGACCGCTCTTGGAAAGATAGGCATAGTATTTGGCCTGGTCTTCCGGGATTAGAGTATCAGTCTCCCTGTCAAACAGAGTGACTGCGGGGCACCAAACTCCACTCGGGGGAACTTTGGGAAAGGTCATTGTTGAAGTGATTTGGATGTGAGATGAAAATGTGCTGCAGACAATTTATTTTACCGTGAATGAGGTGTTCTGAATTATCAAGATGTAGAGTGGGAGACCGATGAATTTAATGCCGTTGGGTATTGGCGGATACCGCCGCCGCTTTCTAGTAATGTCGGGATCGGGTCCCGATGGCTCGGCAAGGGCCCGATAGGCTCCGGTGCGGATTGGATGCCCAGCCCACGGATGCAAAGCGTCGAGAATGATCAGTATTCCCATCTGTTTGATTGGATATTCCCGAGGATTCTCATTTTGCCTTTGGCGTTCTTGACCTAACGCTGCTATCATCGTGGGTAGCGGGACAGGAAAAATCGGAGTTTTGTGCTTCTATTGTAAACTATTGAGCATTTTGTAGCTAAAAAATTGGGTTGGCATTCAGACCTATTCGAAAAAGAAATTTAAAAAGGAGATAAGGTGATTTTATTTATAACACAGCATGATATTCGATGGAGAAATTATTGTGAGTTACGAAGATTGTCTAAATAACTTTTATCTATGATTGCATTCCGAGACATGCAACCGGTTTTGCTGGTATGGGAATAAAGTAATGCTTGTCAGTATTGGCTCGTGATTCTCGATAAGAAAAAATAGCAACGATTCTCAATACTACGGGGTTGAAGATGCGATGCCAAATCCGTCGAGCCAGATGAACACAGTTTCCACCCGCTGACATTCCCCTCGGGCTATTATTCAAGCTGATGCGCGGTTTGTTTGGACGGAGGAAGATGTAGGGAAGGAGGTCTGTGCACTCGGGAATCACGCGAGACGCGCCCCAATTCGGACCCGCTGTTTTTCGTCCCCTCAAGTTTGCTGATAAGATCAACCTCCACTCCCACATGACGGATGGCCTCCCGATGCGCGCCGATGTAGGCATTTTTCTCTCGCCCCATCCCGGAAAACCGCCGAGCTATAGTCTGGGAATCGACGGCCCAACGCCGCCGCAATAGCATCCGAAACGTTGTCCCCGCACTATCGCCACCAAGCATCGGATGATGAGGCCGTGAACCTCTGTTGCCCCCCTCATGCACCCCCTAAGGCCTTCCTCATATTGACTCGCGTCCTTTTCATTGTCATGTTTGCCTCTAACCTGAGATACAATCCTATCGACAATTCACCGGTGCGATCGATTTGTACCTAATCAGAACTCATGAATTCTAGAACTAGTAGCCGAACATCGAATGGGATCGATGGCATCTTTCAGAGGATGTCGCCGACACAGCGTAGTATATAACAGGAATGCGAGAAATTGTCGTTCCAGTTGGTGTAGTGCTGTATGGGAGAAAGCCAGATTCAACGTACGTGATTGAGCGATTGCTCTTTTGGACGTAGGAGACTCAATTTAGTAGGTTGAATTGTTTACCGATGCGGATATTAAATCGCTATAACCATCTCCTTGTAGCATGAATGGTTGAATCCGGCTCCAAATTTCTAATCGTTTCGTTTAACATCCTCAACGCAGTTCGGCCAGTTCAGAAGTTTCATGTAGCTGCATTCAACCGCACCAATTATCACCATGCCTATCCCGAGTCCTATCCAAACACCATTCAATCCCATTTGTAGAGGACCTAACTCAAGCCAGATAGCAAAGGGAATTGCAGCAAAGTAATTTATGATGAACACTATCCACGCAGCTGTGGATTGGCGGCCTAGGCCACGGAGAACCCTGTTGCATCCGCAAATAACGGAGTCAATGCATTGGAATGCTGCAACGGCAGGCATGGCCTGGACGGCAAGTTTTCGAATTGCGATGTCGTTGGAGAAAACGGAACTGATGGAGTTGCGTAGTGAGTATAGGAAGAAGCCGTCGAACAATCCGATACCGACAAAGCAAAATGCGTAGACGGTGGCTGCCTGTCTGGCTTTGGATACCAGTTTGGCGCCAGTGAGATGGCCGATGCGCGTGCTGGTAACGACGCTGAAGGAGAATGGAACGTGCCAGACTATTACAGATGTTGTTGTAAGGATGGTTTGAGCAGCTAGGTGTATCGAGCTGATGTGCGAGGTGCTGAGTGTGAGAATCTCAAATGCAGCCCACTCTGCCAAAGTAACGGCTGACCCAGCAGCTGATAGCCGAATGATCGGGCCCCATCCACGGACGACATCGCGAGAGAAACCTGCCCAACATTGATGAGAGGGCTTGTCCAGAAATAGGATATATATTAGAAGAAAAGCGGGACGCAAATCGTTCGATATAGCGGCGCCCAAAGCAGCACCATCGAGGCCCATGCCGAAATGGAAGGCCAACAGCCAGCTAAGCAGAGCATTGCATGGAGCACATAGTAATAGTACGACCATGCCAGCTTTGAAATTGCCCTGTGCCTGGAGGAATCGCTTACCGGCCTCGAACGACGCGTATCCTGGAAGCCCAAGAAGGCTTATTCGTAAGAATGAGCCAGCTTTGACAGCGAGGTGAGGCTGAGGTAGGAAGAAGGTTAGGATCGAGGAAGAGTAAAGCCAAAACATGCCGATAGGAATTGTAACAAGGGACATCAAAATTAGCATTTTTTGAACTTGCAACCCAACCCCAGTAAGATTCCCAGACCCGAATGCTTGGGAACACAGTGTGTCAAGAGCCGTGGCCATGCCTTCAAGGACGGCAAAGCCAAAGATATTCATAGTAGTGACGCTGACGCTTGCGGCTGCCAAGTCATCAGCGCCAATATGACCAGCTACAAAGGTGGTAATGATATTGAAAGAATATTGAAGCAGATATGTGGCGATAAGAGGGAGCGAATTGTTTGCCAGGAGCCATAGCTCCTCCCAAGCGCTGTCTGCTCCCAACTTGGAGTCATTGTTCTCTTCGCCCAAGAGTAGAGGCTCACTTTCCTCTAGCAATCGATGATGAGACTCCATGGCGTGTCAGTAGAATTTCCCCATGGATTTCAGGGATGATAGAGGTGAGTGTCTGTTGTAGCTGTTGCCCATGTGGGAAAACTACTGGCAGGTCGCGACATGAGCGGGAGAATTCCGGGGCCACGGGATCCATGTAGCTCTAAGCCTGATTGAGAATTAGAGCAGCGATGGCTGAACACAGTGCATTGCATCAAACAAGCATCAGCAGCGCGGAAGCACTCTTGCGGGAAAAAGACTTCAATCCTGGTAAGGTGATTGCCATGGGGAGGACGTAATCGCAGCCATCCACCAACGGGAGAATACGGAGGCTGGAGTACTAGGGTTAAAACCTCAAACTATTCCCAAGCAATGTACCATCTGGCGAGGGGCGGCTGGATTTCATTGTCTGGGTGGGCAAAGGGGCTAGCTTTCTTCTTTCCACTGCAGGGACGCTTGCTTTTTGCGTATGGAACTATACTCAATATTTTCGCACAAGAGCTAGGGTCAGGCAGTCGCGTGGCGACAACCCTTCTGTCGTGGGCTTAGCTTCTCGTCAATCTAAGGGGGCGATCCGTCGATGACCAGGTTCGGGCCGCGACTCGGGGCGCGCGACAGGGGTTTATAGCGCGGTGGAGCCGTCCTGGATTCTTGCTCTTTTTCTTCTCTCAATCACAATCGCACAATCACTTCGGGTTCTACTAGTACAATTAGACCCGGCAGGGGATCGAAATGGCGGCATCGCCCGAAGCGAAAAGCTTCGCCTAGCTGCAGAGTTTTCCATCTCGTCGGCAAACCGCAGGGCGGCAATTCTGGGCGGCGAGTACGGAGCCATCGGAAGGGGAGACCGGATGGGCTGTGTTCAAGGGGACTAGAAGAGCATGGCACAGTCAGCGCCGAGCAAAATATGGAAAGAACATTATCCAATTGGTCGTCTAAAATGCATAGTCATGACTCGGTATTCCACAGTCTAATGCGGTGTGTGTGTGTGCACCTGGATGCCATACTCGGCATCGTCTGACCCCTGCGATTCAGTCCTTGCAGTAGATCTCCTTCCCTCGTCGTATTGAATCTCGAACTCGTCGCGCACCACAATCACCCCCTCCGTTAGTTTCCTTACGCTCTCACTGCCGCCAATACTTTCGCTTGCACTATGTTTGGACCTGGGCCCGCGATCCGAATACCACCCAGAGGTGTCGGGAGACTTGCTTTTGTGGCTGAGCTTTCCGAGTCGGCTTGGGTCACGAGAAGCGAGCTTCGAGTTACGAGAGTCGCTCAGCGCTGTCAATTGTAGCCCACTCCTCTGACCGCTGTCTTTGAGGTCGTATGGAGCTTGTATAGCTGCGACAGAGGTGGATCCGAGCAGACTGTCAATCACTCCCTTTAGGCTCGGGATGCAAACAGTGAGCACGGAAAGTCCGAGGGAGATCTGAAACCAGATCATGCTTGGTACAATGTCCCATGTCGAGTCATCATAATTTTTGAACAATTTGTGTGCATTGGAAAGGCTCGGGATCGTAACGGCGGGGACACTGTGAACTAGGTTAGAGCTGTGTGTAGGAACGCAAGCAAAGGAAACGAACATGATGCGAGTTCCAAACAGTGCCATGACTATAAGCTTTCTTCGCATTGTTGTTTGAACTTCCCACATCATAGCGACGGGGAGCATGCACAAGGCAAAATCCGTTAGGATGTTTACGATGCCGATGTACATGTAAACGGGCCCATCGCTAGGGCATTGTCCTTTGCTGGTAGCAAGCCACGGCGAAGGAACAGGACACTGGAAAATTGTCGCAAAGAATCCTGAAATCACCCAGGCAATGACTATTCCGCCAAGGGCTACGTTGGCAATGTTTAAGCGCCCTTGGTTATCGATTTGTCGAATGAGAAGGCATAATGCGATCTTGGTACATCCATTGACCAGGAGCCCGAGGACTCGAGAGGCATAGATCAACTATCATGCCACGAGTGAGTCAACCATTTCTTGTGGCGTTTTGTCTGGAACAAGATTACCTTGCTATATGTCTCAAAAGCGTCTTCAGTAATGGTCTTCTGGTGCTGACCAAGGCCACTTCTGCATGCTCCAATAACACATGCCGTTTGGATAAAGTATAAAAAAAGGGCGATGAGTAGTGTCCAGTCATAATCTTTCATAGACGTAATGTTGAGTCGAATGAGCAGTTTTGCAACAGTACCGAAGATGGAGTATATTAGAAAGACGAGGGAGGTCACCACGACCAAGGCGGCATGGTTGTCGTTGGTCAAAGGGTAGAACGGCGGCGCCGTGGGCGAATCGATGGCCATATTTTCTTCGTCAGGAAATTCACATGCTGGCAGCGGGAAGCATGAAGATTTATGCGCTCAGACTTTGACCCGGGGTAATGGGACGCTCGCCATCGATCGAAGATCTCCCGTCCTCTGGGACTAGGAAGAGAATAGGAATCGCCCGTTGTTTTTAAACAGTCACCACGACACATGCTTCTTTCTTGCATCCGTCTCCCGCCCGCCCGCGTGGCCTTTTTCTCGGGGAGCCAACCACCATCCAAAGTGAAACTGGGCATCCGACGCCACCGAATGCCAAATGCTGCATCTTGAAAATTCTACGAGGTCGGTACTCGAGATTGGAAGACGCTAGGGGACGGAGCCGTCGTAATGACCCGCTCGGCTCGACACGAATTGCAAGCCACGTCCAGGAGGAGCGGGCCGCGGAAAGAGTTGAAAATAGGTCCCACATACCCATTCGTTAGCTCCTCGTGTTGGTTGCAGAGACGTTGGGGTCAATTCCTTTGCGGATCAATGCATGTCTCAAGTCTTCAGCTCCTCCACTTTTATGGCTGTACCAGTGGCCTCGGTGTGCAATCCAACGCTGCAGCTCCAAGCACTAGCAGACTCCAGGACTGGGTCGGTGGCGACGTCTGTGTCATTTCCGCCTGCAAGCCACCACCCACGTTGAGTCTCTAGCGTACTTGACTAAGTCGCCCAGCAGAGCCTACGCATACCTGAATCGTTCAGATCCCAGCGAGATGCAACCACTCTGTACGGAACCACTCCACGCGTCCACGTCTGCAGTTTAGTGGCAATTCCAGATCCAAATTGGACCCTCGGTGACGCTGTCTTTTAAATATCCCTCTGCGCAGCCGCCCTCGTGAAACGGCGTCCCATCTATCAACTTTGTGTGTTCCTGTTGCGACCTCCGCCATCGAACGCACCCAAGCTCAATTCTAGATCGACTCCACCATGGCTCGAGGGGTGAGCATCGAGATGCAGCCCGCGGGCAAGGCCCCGGTCAGCGTCGACATGAGCGTCAACCCTGGCGAAGACGGATCTGTGTATAACCAGACGCGCACCCGGAGAGTCTTTTCCTTTTCGCAACTCTTTGCTTTTTCATTGACATACATGTCGCTATGGGAGGGCATGTGCACGTCAGTTGCCCAAAACGCCATTGCGCGGTAGTTGCCACGAGCAGTCAGCTAAATTGAGAATAGGAATATGTTCTTTGCCCTGTACAATGGTGGCCCCCAGACATTTGTCTTTAGCTTCATCATTGTGTTCTTTGGCGCTATTTCGCAAGCGGCCTCACTCGGTGAAATGGCATCGATCCAGCCCGTTGCCGGAGCACAATACCACTGGACGTATCACCTCGCCCCTCCATCCGTTAGAAGATTTGCAACGTACGTGCAAGGATGGGCGACATGGTTCGGCTACATCTCACTGCTCGCTGGCATTGCCAATGTCACCATCATATTGTTGGAGTCAATGATCGAGCTCAACCACCCAAACTACGTAGCTGGTGGCTGGCACACGTCTGTACTGGTCATCGCCATGTGCGTTTTCCAGGGACTCCTCAACACATTTGCCTTCAAGCTAATTCCATGGATTGAATTGGTCGCCGGTCTCTTGCATGTGGCGCTATTCGTGATCTTTGCTGTTGTTCTTGGAGTAATGGGCACTCGACACAGCTCTAGCTTTTGGCTCCAGACGAATTATTCGTCTGGTTGGGAGAATGAATACATTGGTTGGAACTTGGGCATGCTTACATGCGTGTGGAGCTTTACTGGTAAGGCATTCATTCTGGTCTCTTGCCTAGTATCTGTTTGACACATTAATTATCTGGCAGGATTCGACAGCGCTATCCACATGAGCGAAGAGACTCGAAAGGCAAAGTCGGCGGTGCCGCGTGCAATGTTTTGGTCTATTTTCATGAACGGATGCCTCGGATTCATCATGGTTAACGTCATCATTGCTGCAATGGGCTCTATCGATGATGCCTTGAACTCATCCAGTCCTATCCTCGCCATTTTGCTCGATGTGACCGGGTCTACTAAGGCGACTACTGCAATGATGACTGGCCTTTTTGTCATCTCATTTAGTGTCAACCTGGCCAACATCGCCTCAGTGTCTCGACTCACGTGGGCCTGGTCACGGGACGGCGGCATGCCTGCCTATTTTGCCTTTGTCAGCCCTAGGCACCGGGTTCCCACCCGTTCCATCGTCTTGACAGTGTTTCTTGTCTGTGCCCTATGTCTTCTGAATATCGGAAGTTCGAGCTACATCGCATTTGGCGGTATCACTGCCCTCTCATCTCTGGCACTCTACATCAGCTACGCCATTGCCATTGGTAGTATGCTCTACGCTAGATTCGCTCCTAGCCGCGTCAAGCTAGGAGAGTGGAATCTGGGTCCCTACGGCGTCTATATCAATGCCTTTGCCCTCATTTATACCTTGTATATTATCATCTTTCTTCCTTTCCCCTCAACTATCCCCGTTACTGCCGCCAACATGAATTATTGTGGTCCTGTCATGGTATTTGTCCTTGCTGTAACCATTTGCTTATGGATCTTCCGCGCAAGGAAACACTGGACTGGACCTAATCTCACTATTCTGGATTTTGTGGTTCAAAATTCCTAGAAGCAATTTATCGATGGGAATTTAGTGTTTCTTCTTCAGTACTCGTGTTTTAATTAAGCTTCGCACCAAATTGAACAAAAGAAGTAGAGTTTTTCTGAGGTTCTTTCATCGCGTTTCATGATTTATGGAATCGCGGCCGGCTCCGTCCCTGTCTAATATTAGACCAATAGTAATGCAGAAAAGCATACCGATTGCCAGTCATCTGTGCCTGGTCGTGACTCCAGCATAGAACTATGACTACGGTATTTGGAATAGGTCTATCGCAGTATTGGATATCTTTCCAGCAAACTGATGCCATCGTACTGAATCTTTTATCCAGTCAGATGGACACTAGAATACGTGAGTCAGCAATGAAGTAGGTATAATAAGAGTGGTGCTAAACTTGTTGAATCGCCGCTTCATTTCCTGTCAGTAATCGCCCAATAATGAGTATTGATGGGCTTTTTCAAGCTTCAGCTCTGCACTATCATCAGTTGGACCGTGAGAGGTACTCTCCAGTTTATAACATCAGAGACTTGCCCGCTGCTGCGAGGATTGATCCAGATGTGTTAGTGGGAGTCTTTGTCTACAATATGTTCTGCACTGGCATCGGCTTTGGGGACTCATAGCTGCACAAAATGTATCTCAAGGCCTTTTTAATGACTAGTTAGGATTTTGTACAATTATACAAGACTTGAGATAGGCAAAAACCCCCACTTAGTAGATACAGAGAGTGGAATCTTGCAAAATTCTCAATCTTCACCATTCACCGAGTTGCTTTGTAGATGTATCTACATATCAGCCTTGTGAGTGGACCCAGGGATCCCTGCATATGACTAAACTTCATCCAGAGCCTCCTTCAAGATACTTATACCCTTCTCAAACTCCTCATCTGTGATGGTAAGCGCGACTCCGAGCCGGATGCGGCCAAAGCCTGGTCCGCATTGAGAGTACATCAATGCACCCTTCTGATAAGCAAGTCGGACAATTCGACGGGCAGTGACTCCCTTTGCGGTCTCCTCAATGACAATATTCATGTCTCCACCTCACGAGGTGATGTATTTGATGAATGGGTGTTTCCATGTGGCCGTGGCTTGCTTTCATTTTGCCTGAATATGTAAGTGCGCGCTCCACTAAATTTTCCTCGTCCATGATAATGAGGGTGGTGAGTCCCGCAGTGTTTGTCTAGGGTGCCATAGCAAAACTGCTAGCTGATTGATATGGCATTGAATTTCTTGCAGAGTTTTCAAACACCAGTTGCGAACTCTAACTCCTCCTCGAATGTGCTACAACTTTGTTAGTTCGGCTTAGTATTTAGATGCGCAGTGACTTACGGAGATGAGCCATGGAAACACCCCATAATCACAGCTGCTACGCTTCCGTGATGTTCCCTCAATACTTCTTCAAAGTCTTCAACATGCGAGTATCGATGAAGCTTGCCAGTGCTTGGGTTGACATTGGTGATGTTCTTGTTGAACACATCATACTCTGTGAGATGTTAGACTATAGTCCGCTCTTTATTGCCATAGCAGAACATACCATGTTGGCTAAATGGTTCCATGATAGGCCAGATGCCGGCCGTAAGGCCATGGTAGTTCTCAGAAGTTCCAAGAACAAACACATCTTTAGGATTTATCCCTTTGTGGGTGATGCCCCATCCGCGAGCAATCTTGCAAGCAGTATCCGCAGCTTCGGCCCCAGTGCACATCGGAGTAACTTTGTCGTAATCAGTTCGGGTAAGAAGCTCCTTTGCAACTTTGGCCCACTCCACAGAGTGCGTGGACACATTGGCAAGAGTGACTAAGCCCTGGTTAGACAATGGTTTTTTTTTATTTGGCTGCACATTGAGAGGCTTACTGGTCTGTGCTGATTCCGTGAGGGCTTTGACAAGGTTGGGGTGGCAATGACCCAGGTTTATTGCACTGAACATGCAAACAAAATCAATGAGCTCCTTTCCGTCAACTTTCCAAGATATGTGCCAGCCGAGATCCAGTGGTGCCTTCCTGTACGTTGTACAACTTACCACAAGAGTGCAAATTTTGCCGGAGATCATGAAATCGGGTGGGGTGCCAACTGTGCCCACGACTTACTCTTCCTCCATCTTGAGGAGTTCGAGGGTCTTTTCAAACAGTTGTTCAGCACTTTTTGTGGCCATTGTTGCCGGTGTATGGTAGTTAGGTGCACGACAGTGAGATTGACAAAGATCGTTGGAGCGGGAGGATGATGAGAATTGTGATGACTGAGGAGAAAGAAAATCTACGTGTAGAAACCATATTACATATTTTGTATTTCACTTTATGAGCGCTACGTACGCAACCGTGAACGCATCAGCATTACTTGGTTCCAACTCGGGCACAGCCGAGAACGCGATGGTTACAAAGCGGATGTGGTCTGATGATGGGTCTATCGGAGCAATCTGAGTGACCACAGTTTCTGGACAGGCAAAGTGCTCCCGCCGTTATCTACTGTTTCATGGTTCTCTAGCGCTGGTGTGCTTATCTTGTCAGCATCAGGCCATCTTTTCTTGGCCATGACCTCGCGTTACTGTTCATCTTTATTTGCGTTTTGAACCACTTTGGTCCATTTCTCTTGCATTTCGACCCATAATATCGGCTTGCCGTAATTTTTGGACATTAGGTTGCCAGGAATGCCGCCTCTGAAAAATGATCAGCTCGCACCCCGGTCTAAAACGGGTTGCTTTACGTGTCGACGTCGGCACAAAAAGTGTGACGAAGTGCGACCCATCTGCTCCGGCTGCATTCAGAACCACCTGCTCTACGGCTAGCCGTCTCTTGCTTCTTCAGATATCAAAAGTCCAGAACAGTCATTATCTAGCAACCCAAACCCTAACCTAGAGCTGCCCTTGGTTCCCGCAATCATTCACCAACCATCGGGATTGCCACCAGTATTTCGAAACAAATACAAAAATTTGCTGTTCGAGCACTTTTCAATAGTCAATTTATTACAGCTCGCGAGCTGAGTCTATGCTGAAAATGCATATCTTACATATAACTTACGGGTAGCACCTGGCTGCGATAGTCTACAACGTGCAATTCTTGCCATCAGCTTTTGCCATTTATCTTACATGAATTCCTCACTAGTTGACCGTTGGAATATGTTCAATCAAGGCAATTACCCTGCTGCAGCTCTTACAGCTGCAGCCCCCACCTAGTCATATGACCTACCCTAGGCTGCCTGCAGCAGCCGTGAACAAAACCTCTCCCAACCAGCTAGACCAGATAGAAGGACAATTGACAACAACAACAGCTGCTATGACGATGATGATATCCTCTTCGCGACTGTGTCAGTTCAAGTGCTCCGGGACTTGCCCACATTGACTCTTCTCTTGATCATTATGTGGTGTCACTACGGGAATTGACCCACGCCCTCACAATGTGAAATTCATGTCCTTCAATGGATCGGATTCTGACTGTGGCAACTTCATTAGCACTTTTTCAATATGATTTGAGGGAGGATTTGCTCCCGAATTTTCATATTCCAATTATCAGTCTTGTTGTTTTAATATTGATAGGTTCTTACGGCAAATACTGAAGGCTCCCTCTATCATCATATCCGCGCAGTAATGCGGATGATCTCAGAGATGCAAAAGACTAGTCATATCTACGACCAAGATATAATTGGCTTTTTTATTGAGCAGTATCAATATCTAACCACCATGTCTCATCTCGGCTTTGGATTCGGACTCACTCCATCATGCGGGCTGGAAGAGGGAATGCCCCCCCAGTCCCTCTCCATGCTGAACAAGGGAAGCCCAATATATGGCTTCATGTTTGGTCACGCGCGCCATTTGTTCTCATTAATCCCTCGCATCCATAACCTTGCACAGTAACGTTGGCTTGGCAAATAGATCCTAGCTCAGCTAATTGATGTCATAGAATGTACGTATTTAGCGCCGTTGGCAGAAATTGTGACCTGGGAAGCCGATTCCGGAGAGCCTGATTTATGCTACTAAATTTACGGCCGCATCTACCAACATGCACTCATCATGTATCCATATCTGGCTTATCATGGCCCTAATTCACCAACAACGGGTCTTATTGCTAAAGTTGAGCCTTGTGTCGAGTTATGCCTACACCACATTGAGAGCATGCCTCCAGATGCTTACACTTGGACAACCTCGATGTGGCCTTCTTTGGTTTCTGGCTCATACCTGTTCTTGGAATCTCAGCGCGACAGGCTTTCCCGAATACTCACCGACTCGTTGATAAGGTTTCCTACACTGGAGGGAATTCACACTGCACTTCAATTGTTCTGGAAAGAATTGGACAAAGATCCGGATACTTATGGTCGCCATGGATTCGAAATGACCATGAAGCGTCATAACATTATCCTCTGTGTTGGATAGCGTTGCCTCGGAACGGAATAAGACTGACATTCTGATCTTGCGGTGAAATGCGGAGCCGACCCAGACAGAATGGGGGGGCATGCGAACCAAGGATGCGAATTGTCGGACCAAAGACGTGCCGAGCAACCCACCAATCGGCCCAAAATGGCACGAAACTAGCCACCCTAAACTACATCCGGTAACCCGACCCTGACATTTTGAGCACCGGACAGGTCACCGACAGCCTCCGCTGACTCCTCCATCCCGGAGGCGACTTGAGTCTGCTTGAGCATTATCGCATTAACATAGAGAAAAAAAAAGTGAGGCCAGCAAGAACAGAAAAAAAAAATCCCTTAGGTATTTTTGGTGTTGACCCACGATAATGGCGTCGTTCGACATTCAATGCATCGCCGATCTCAAGGATGCTGCGTCCATCAATATGAGTAAAATGGTGCGAGGTACGTTGCGAGGCCGGTCGCGTATGTTGAGTCGGGGTCCTGACAAGCCTTTTTTGTAGAGTTCCTCAATGAAGGGGCAGATGATTGTCAGACTGTACGGCAAAATGAAGAAGCTTGGTCGCAGTACCGAATCAGGCCGAGGGTGATGCGCAACGTCGAAAACATCAATACTTCGACGACCTTGCTTGGTTCGCCGGTATGACTGGATCCCTCACGCAATTTATTTAGACAGCCAACTATGTAAATGATATGCTAACTTCTTCTACCAGGTGCCATACCCATTTTCAATCGGACCAGCCTCAATGCAAAAGCTGTGTCACTCTGATGGCGAAATCGCTACTTCCAAGGCTGCTGCAAATCTGAAACTGCCGATGGGCGTCTCTACTTTCGCGACAGCAACTCTTGAAGACATTATTGCCCCTCGGGCCCATAAAGTTCCTTACATTATGCAACTATATGTTTTTATGGACAATTCGATTACCGAGCAACTTGTGCGGAGGGCCGAAGCGGCCGGATTTGCAGCACTTGCCGTGACTGTCGATGCACCAGTTCATGGGAAGCGAAGGAATGAGGTTCGTAACAAGTTTCGCATACCAGAAAATGTGTGGTTCGAAAATCTGGATCGAGAGGGATTCATGCTTCCAATGGATGTGGAAAATGAAAAAGCCGCCAACAGCGGAAACGGAAAGTCGACCACAACGCAGAAACAGAATGGTCTAAATGGTAAGTGTAGCCATCACTCAGTACTTGTTATCAACAGAGTCATTAGTTAATCTTTTGCGATTGATTAGATCCCCGGCTCGAATGGAGTAAGCACATTACTTGGCTGCGATCCATAACGAAGCTCAAGGTTTTTGTGAAAGGTGGTATGTTTGATCTAATTTTCTTTGCAATTGAAAAAGAAAATCCGAGTTCATTCACACGCTAACTTGAGTCCGATGTAGTTCTCACCGCTGAAGACACAAAGCTGGCCATCGAACATGGTGTTGATGGAATCATGGTTTCAAACCATGGAGGCAGGCAGCTTGATGGTGTTGTTACCACGGCTGAGGTTCTTCCTGAGATTGTGGCAGCTGCCAAAGGCCGAGTACCTGTTCATGTGGATGGAGGTATTCGTAAAGGAACAGACATTTTCAAGGTTGGAATACAGAACCCTCCAATTCTATGATGTGGCTAACGCTTTTTGTGCAGGCCTTGGCTCTTGGTGCGGATTTTATTTGGGTGTCTCGTCCGCCACTCTGGGGGCTAGCAGTAAGTGATGATAGCTAATGTTTGATCTAGTTGAATTCACACTAACACCCCCCCACCTAGTACAACGGCCAAGACGGAGTAGAACTTGCAATGAGAATACTAATGGAGGAATTTGAACGCACTATGGCTCTTACGGGGTGTACTAAAATTTCTGAGATCACCTCGAGTTACGTCGTAGGAGAGAAAAGCGCTCTAGTGCTGTCGAAACTATGACTGTTCTTGCTACGGAAAACTGTCTATCCGGGAACAGGCAAATGCGACAAATGAGTTGTGTGCTGAAGAAGGCCGGTACCGTACTTTTACCGCCACATTCAAGATGAAGGCCTGAGGAATTTTGGATGAACTTTTGGGGCTTACCTCATGTAAAAAAGGCATTTGATCAATCAGTGTTCTCGCTCTGGTTTGCAACTTTTGGCTATAATGACGTGCTTGCGAAACATCCCACTTTCCAATCAAATCGTCGTTTAAAGTGGATATTTTATTCCCAGGGAGGAAGCTGCTCTGATTCTCGCTTACCTGAGCCTCCACCACAAGGAAGAAATGGCCCTTGCACGGTTGCGTGCTCGTTGCTAAGGCGTTATAAAAAGACATGGTGCAATTAACTGTAATTTAACTGATATCCATGGTTAATTCGTCTCTTAATTATTGTGCGTATTCTCGACGAATTCAGATATGACAGAAGTCACCGAGAAAGGCGATGGCTCCGATCTAGCTGGAGTTCGGTCGTCGCCAAATTTAGCGCACCCAACCGAACATATTGCAAAAGGTGGCGCTGATGCTGCACTCCAGCTATTCAATGAGACTGAGGGTCTCGCTGAGCCTCTCGGTCAAGAATATACCCGAAAGCTTATCAGGAAAATCGATATGCATATAATGCCACTGATTTGCACGGTTTACTTCCTTCAATATATCGATAAGACAGCAATCTCATACGCAAGTGTTACGGGGATCCTCCAGTCAACAGGACTCAAAGGCAACGAGTTCAATTGGGTGGCTTCTACCTTTTTCTTTGGGCAGTTGGCGTTTGAATTCCCCACCATTCGTCTAATTCAAATGTTTCCGCTGGCCAAATATGTCTCGGTCAACGTGGTGCTATGGGGGACAACACTTGCATCAATGGCTGCTTGCAAAAGCTACGGAGCCCTTATAGCTTGTCGATTCTTTCTTGGTGTGCTGGAGGCTGCCATTGTCCCTGCCTGGGTTTTATTCACTTCGCAATGGTACACAAAAGAAGAGCAAGCGTTCCGAGTCGGCATCTGGTTTTCTGTCTGCGGTGCAGCCCAAATGTTTGGAGGCTATTTTGCCTATGGCGTTGCGACGCATGTTGGAAAGGACCCCAATACAACCCTTGAGGGTTGGCAAGTGATCTTCCTCTTCCTTGGCCTATTAACTGTCTGCGTCGGAATATTGTTCTGGTTCATCATTCCCGATTCTCCGGCAACAGCAGGATTTCTCAACGGGGCAGAAAAGGCGCTTCATTTGGAGAGAATTCGACACAACGAGCAAGGAATAGGCTCACAGGTTTTCAAGTGGGGTCAGGTTCGGGAAGCGCTGACCGATGTGATGACCTGGCTCTACGCCTTCTGGATTTTTGCGGCCAATATCCCGAACTCAATTGCAACTAGCTTCGGAAATATTTTAGTGAAAGGAATGGGCTATTCTAGTGAGGAGTCCCTGCTGTTAGTCACTCCGCTTGGAGCCTGGGAAATTGTGGCATTACTCGGTCTCACATATGCTGCCATGAAGACTCGGCAGCGACTTTACTTTTGTATCCTCGGCCATATACCCGCCATTATCGGTGCTGTCCTGATGGCGACTACCGAGAAGGTGCCAGCTCTTATTGGGTATTATACGAGTGGAGGAATTCCAATCGGATGGACGACGATTCTTGGTCTTCAAAGCTCCAATGTGGCTGGATCTACGAAAAAGGTCACTGTTGCTTGCATTGGCACCATTGCATACACAGTTGGCAACATCATTTCACCACACACCTTCCAAGCCCGCGATGCCCCAAGATATCTACCAGCAAAGATATCCATTTGTATCATCTATTTTTTGATAACTGTTGACTTGTTGGTGATGAGATGGGTTTTTGTGCTCCGAAATAAGCGCCGGGACAAAGAGAAGGCAGAAAACGAGGCTTCTCACCAAGTGCAAGATAATCACGAGTTTTTAGATCTTACCGACATGGAGAACAGGGAATTTCGTTATGAGCTTTGAGCCCGGGAAATCAGACATTAACCCCCCAGTGTTTATCTAATTCCTTATGAGGTACACAGAACGACTCATGTCACGTCGTTAGGGATATCACCTAATGCATTATTTCTCTGGATTTTGATCACAATATATTCAATACAAAGCATTCATAGAAGTACCTCGCACCTTGTGATTAAATGTGAATAGGTAGTACGAATCTGAGTGCGTAATTAGCTACATCCAAAAAGAGTTTCAAACGGCTCTTATGTGTATTTAGACCTAGCCTTACAGTTGCTTGTGTTAGAGTTGAATATATCAACGTCGGTTTCGCTGCGGCCCGAAGATCTCAAGCTTCTTTATTGATCTTCTAACCAGACCGAACGACTCTGCACACCTACAAGACATCCAAAAGACGCAAAGCATGAGTATCGTCATCACTGCGCTTCCAACGAGAACACCAGTCTGCCAGTTGCGACCATGGTTGGGAAAAGAGGAATGAGGATGCTAAGCGATAGAGGCGAGAAATCCCCACAAAAAAAAGTGGTAGACGTTTCAAGATGCGAAACTAAAACGTATGCAGGATCTGTCATGCCGTGGCTAGGACTGAAACTTTCAAAATTCTCTAAGACTTCTTGAATAGAATTATTCTAGACGCAGCCCGGTTATGAAAATTTATATGAAATATTACTTAAAAAGACATGAATTTTTGGGGGGCATGGATGTCGCGTTTTGAGCACAAACTATGCCTACGGCTCGTAATCAGACATGTTTGCATTGCTGGGCCGAGGAGCGATAATGCGGGATACGAGATAGATAAGAGCAAACATGGGCTCATTTCTCATAGATCGAGTATAGTTCCTCGTCTAGCATTGGTGCGGCACTAATATCTAACCCCGAGGACATTTCTTTGCATGATCGGGTTTCAATTCAGGGCCCGACGAACCACGGCCAGCTTTTTTCCACGCCAATCCAGTGTGCGCTCGAGCCTGGCCGGATAACAGATCCAGGAGGGGTCGTCGACCCCAACCTCGTATCTGCCCTCGGTATATCCAATTGGGACAACAGAAAAACAGCGATAAAGCCTACCCCATCCGGCCATTTTCACTGTACAGATAATGGCTCTTATCTCCAACCCACATCGACCCCTGCTCGACCCGTACACAATCACTTATAGCTGATAACAGCCATCCTCAATACTGCTGATCGGCGAACGATTTAAAGACCCTTTATTCAGCCAGGCCGTTTGCCTGGCCATTAAAAACGTCGCGAATTTTGCCACACGACTCCCCACACATCACGCATTCAAAATGGCTGATGAGAACTTCAAGTCAGACTGCCAGCCCAGCGCAGATCTGGAAAAAAAAGATACCCACATGACGAAGACCAATTCGATTGAAAATGGCGAGGTTGAAAATACGGACCACGCTGAAGTATTTCTGCGGGATCACGGTTTCGACGAGCAATACATTCAAAACCTCCTCGATGACAAAGAAAAGAACCGCCGCCTGGTTCGAAAGGTTGACCTTGTTGTTCTCCCTTTGTTAGCAGGTACATACGTTTTGCAGTATATCGACAAGCAAGCCATGTCATATGCGGCCGTCTTTGATCTCTTCACGAGCACTGGTATTTCCCAGGATCAATACTCGTGGTTTGCAAGCATATTCTATCTCTCATATCTTGTTTCTGAGTACCCATGGGTTTATCTTGCTCAGAAAACACGCATGGGGCTGGTTATCTCTGGGTGTGTTCTGGCGTGGGGTTCGGTTTTGATGATCACAGCCGCATGCAGCAATTTCGGCGGACTCGCAGCATGTCGGTTCTTCCTGGGAATTTTCGAAGCACCAATCACAACCTGCTTTATGATGATGGTCTCTATGTGGTAAGGGTTGGCTGGTTGTGAAAAGTTCATGTTCCAGGCTGACGTGGATATCCCACTAGGTATATTCGATCCGAACAGCCGTTCAGAGCTGGCATCTTCTACTGCTGCAATGGCTTCGGCTCCATGATTGGCGGTATCTTAAGTTATGCTATTGGCCAAATAGACAGTTTTCCGGTCTGGAAGGCTGTATTTCTCACGTGTGGTGGGGCGACAGTTCTCTGGGGAGTTGTACTCTTCATGCTTTTACCAGACAGTATCATGTCTGCCAAACATTTTAACCTTGACGAAAAGGCTCTACTCATCGGCCGAGCTCGGTTGGCACGAACAGGCGTGCTTAATAAATCTATCAAGTGGTACCAAATCAAGGAGGCGTTTTTAGATCCACAGGTTTGGCTACTGACACTTTTCATGCTGCTCAACGAGGTCATCAATGGCGGCATTGCAAACTTTGGGAAGCTCATTATCAAAGGCCTCGTTACCGATCCGTTGCTAACTACAGCCCTTGGGATTCCCCAGGGCGCTTTCCAAGTTTGTTGGATCTTGTCCGGCACCTTTTTGGCTTCCAAAGTCAAGAACTCCCGCACTCTTATTATGATGGTTTATTTGGTTCCTACAATTATAGGAACTTGCCTCATGTGGAAGCTTGACAGAACCCACCACAAAATAGGGGTTTTATTTGGTTACTACATTGTTGGATCCTTTGTCGCTTCACTGGTTCTGGCGCTGCAAATGCCTGCTACGAACCTAGGCGGTTACACCAAGAGGATCACTGCATCCGCCATAGTATTTACCGCCTACTGCGCTGGCAACATAATCGGTCCGCATGCGTTCTTAGCTGAAGAGTCACCCCTATACCCAACTGGGTGTATCGTAATTCTGGCCTGTTCGGCCACACAAATGGTTGTCGCTTTGCTCCTCCGTGCTTTGTTGGTGGCTCGCAACCGGAAGCGAGATCAGGCTGACATTACCAACGAGAACCCTGTTGTTTCAGGTGAGGCTGTTGACTTGACAGATTTTGAGGTAATTTACCAGTTAAAGTATGTTAATTCTATTGCTAACTTTTTCTAGAACCCTCATTTTCGTTACGTTCTGTAAACAGTCTTATATATCGGTCAACATGCTTATTTACTCTTTAGACCTCTATGTAAATTTATTATGAGATCTCAAAGGCCTGGCTCCTCAACCTAGGGGTGTTTTTTTTAAATTTGCTTTAGGTTAATCCAAGAAGCCCTATACAGTAACATGAAGCAAGTAAATCGTGTTAGAGTATTTAGAAGTCATCGTATCTTCAAATACCTCTCTCAGCGCAAGACCTTTCTGCATTTTAGACTACAAGGGCATTTAGCCTGATTTCCTTTGATTGGGGTGAAATTATATACGAGGCCAAACCTGTTGCACACTATTCGTCATCATTATCATCCCTGAGGTCCAATACGGCCCAAGTCAACACAATAAGCTTTACACAGCAGGGTTCGAACAGTTAGGCTGCAATATCCAATAGCCTTTTGCACACAGTATCTCCAATAGCCTCATACAACACATCGGAGACAACCTTCTGGTAAAAACTTCAGTATGACCACCAATATAAAATGCCTGCCAAGACTGGCGAACATATGAGCAGGTTGTGCCTCTACTATCAATAAATCATGGGTATAAGGCTTATGAGTGGTATTCCAAAGTGCCTAGGGTACGTACATCCTGCATTGGCACCGCATCGGCATCGCCATGTCGTTATGAGCTGCATTTGAAGGTCGCTCAAAAAAGAATTATGATTAAGCCCAATTGGGATGATTCTATTTTACAACTTCTAAAAGCAGCATCCGTAAGATCCCTAAACAAAAGACCATCTGTCGGATCACAGGCTACAACAAAATCTAAATGTCACTTGGCCAACGCGCAACCCAGCGTTTACCTATGTCCTGTTTAATACCATCTCTTATGACACCATCTTTTAAGCCGGGGCTTTGATTGGATAGTCCCATGCGACTTTACCCATCAGCGGCTCACTTGAAGATATGTAATCAATTACTAAACCTTTTTTGATGGAAGGTGAAGTAAAGGTTTTGACGAAAAGCTCCTGCACAGCACTAATGGCGAAAATATAGCGTGCTAAGACATAGTAGGTACCATTAGCCCAGGCCTGCATCCTTGTCAAATGCGCAGATTGCGAGAAGCATTCATTAACCATGTCAATGCGCTCTTTTCGGTAGTCTTCAAATATCCTCTGTAAAGCCTCTGGACTAGTTTGGGCGTCCACGCAAACTGCCTTTTGAAGTCGGTTACACAATGCCACGACATCTTGGATGCCGTTGTTGAG
The DNA here is from genome assembly GCA_022837005.1 of Calonectria pteridis. Classification (NCBI taxonomy): domain Eukaryota; kingdom Fungi; phylum Ascomycota; class Sordariomycetes; order Hypocreales; family Nectriaceae; genus Calonectria; species Calonectria pteridis. The sequence goes on from JAKZGU010000034.1 coordinate 222,788, forward strand.
CCCCATGCCTACAAAAAAGAGTTAGTTAGTTTACACACTGGTAACCTTATGAAAGGGATTCTTTTCATTACCGGCATTTGGTGTAAACTTGTGGCACGCATCCCCAACGAGAACAATTTTGCCTCCCCAGCTCCATTGTTTGACCACTCCTTCTTCAAGATTGGCCATACCAGCCGATGTGCGCTTAGGGTATACGTCCTTGACCTTCAATGATTCATTGATCGGCATATCTGCAAAAAGTTTTGAAAAATCTTCAATATCCTGGTCGTTATAACTTGCACGGTCGGAAGTCTTTTTGGGCAGCCTCTCATATAGAAAGATCCAGCCCTTCTCTTTTCCTGTAATGTACATGACTGACCGGTTAGTGTTTTGGGTTTCGTAACTTTCGCCAGGTCCAGAGGGACGAGGGAAAGATGCCCACATGCACTTGTATCTCGTTTTGTAGGGGCTCTCTGCATCCCAAGACGTTTCGAGTTCAGGAGTCTCGGCAATAGCAAGGCGGCGCATCGTCCGTCGGGTCTGCGAGTGAACACCATCTGCGCCAATCACGACGGAGCCGCCGAACTTAGAGCCATCTGCGCAAGTTACTTCAACCCCTTTCTCTGTTGTTATTATACCTGCAAGTTTCTTTCCAGTGAGGTATTTAGACTTGGCTTCTGCCGGAAGACCATCATAGAGTGCTTGGACTAGTTGTGCTCGGTGGTATGCGAGGGGATGAATTCCGTGGCTGCATTGTAATTAGCGGGAAATTGGAAAAGGAATATAGCCGTCGTTAACTTACTTGGCATTAATAATATTGAAGGCGGAATTCTTTTTGAAGTTACGACCATCCATCGTGAACCCTCTACAATCATGCACAGCCGCCCCGATTTCTAGAAGCTTGTCGAGGAGGCCAAATTGGTGGAAAACGCGCAAATTTTGCGGCGCAAGTACAAGGCTAGCACCTATGTCTTCAAAAGGATTTTCGCGCCGCTCCAGGACCACAAAGTCAATGCCTGCGTGGTGAAGAGAGTGCGCGATAGTCAGGCCATTGGGGCCTCCACCGATGACAATCACCTTGAATGAAGATTCAACCATTGTGAGACGCCTTTTTTTCTGTTTCACGTAGATTACACTTGGTAAGTAGGTTGGTGTTATGAAATGAGGGTCTGAGCGCATCAGCAATGGCGGTAGATGCGCCCTTAAGTACTCGTTTTGCTAAAAATCGGTGCAATATGGTTAAATTAGCTTTTCGCCATTACTCCATTCGAGTGCCTTAACGATGGTTGGTCTCTGCAGTCTCGAATCTCGAGCGATGGGTCCACAAATGGTTAGTTGTAATTATGTATTTTGCTCAGTATTAACAGGCCATTGTGCCCCATAACATCTGTAACGCACGAGGTTTCGGAAACCAAGCGAGCGGGCGCCATGGCCGAAACCCAATTCAGTCCCTTCACGCCATGTACTAAAAGGTTCAGGACGCTTCGCTTTCACTGAAATCTTTCTTTGTGCAGCAAGGCCCAATAGCAAAACAGCAATAAAAACAGATCATCTGAGCGTTCAGCATGCTAAGGAGACTAGGCGCCGTGCGGACGGCCCTTCGGAGAGAACGGAACATATTGGGGGTCTGGGCGTAGCTGCTGCAGCAGTGTGGGTCAGGGGTGGACCCCAGTTGCCGCAGTAAATTCCGTTATCAACCCTGTCAAACCATTCCCCATTCATACTAAACCAACTTTTTTACGTTCGGGCAATCCAGATAAGTAGGTTCCTATCGCCGCTAACCAAATTTCTGGTGGCTTTAATCTCCGCAAGAGTCTTGGCCCGACTTGATCCAGTACCACGAATTTACCCCTACCAGGTCTTTTGAATTAAATTCCTGACTTTGGTCGATATCGGTTGGAGCTGCGGCTTGTCACTAAAAAATTGAGTTTCAGTCAGAACGGTGTATTTTCTTGTGCCAAGCGCGGGCCCTTGAATGCCTACTTTGCACGACTGTCTGCTTTATGACACGGATACGAATATATGGGCCAAACAAATTTAATTAAACATTCTGGTTTATTTAGTCGCCCATATGAAAAGGTGATGTATAAATAATGTTTTCGTTTTGAACTGTTGGAATAGTCAATCAAGGCAATTACCCTACTGCAGCTCTTACAGCTGCACCGAGCCGAGGCTGCCTGCGGCAGCCGTCAACAAAACCACTCCCGATCAGCTAGACTAGATAGAAGCACAATTGACAACAACAATAGCTGCTAAGACGATGATATCCTCTTCGCGACTGTGTCAGTTCAAATGCCCCGGGACCTACCCACAGATTTAGACTCAACAATAATTTTCATTGAATACATAAAATTCCCCTGTGCCAGGGCCAACGTGTGGGTTATCATGCAAGTTTGGACTTAAAGTTTTTTTTCTTCCGGAAGCGGGAAATCCCGCCGAGAAGTGGGCCCCCTCTGCATTTCCTCGATAGATCAAGGTTGTGCACACTTGTTTTGATTGAAATGAAATAAAGATATAGAAAGACTGGCGGATAGTGAAAGAAGCTCAGCAGGATGGGCGTTGCAGCGGGGGTCGTGGCGACTGAAGTATACTGTACCTTTGGATGGCTTGGGATGCGAATGTGGATCACTCCGGCAATCCATCTTGTATCTCGGAGAATGCAACGTAGTGATTGTTTCGTCTCCCGGCTGCTTCGGTACCGACATTCCTTGTTGGTCAATTTATTTCCGCCGAGACATTATCATTGAAAGAATAACAGAACGGCAAGATTCGGGTTTAGCCAAGAAATTGGATTACCTAACTGAGCGAAAATTGCGGTAGATTTACTTCATAGTTCTCCCATTGTATCATGCTTATTAGCGCTTTAGGCATTAGAACGTCATTGTTATCTTGTGTCTGTCCATGTGGAAAAAACCTTGAGCTATCGGATGTTTTCCTAGGGAAAGGATTGCTCGAAATCAATGCATAACCAGGAGTTACGACGTGACGAAGATGGCTTTTTTTGTCTTAAAATGAAAAATGAAAATAAAATGAGCAAGATGAGGCCGGATAATGCCAATAACTCAAGAAGATTGTGAATTGTTGATCAGTCAAATGAACCAACCGCCTCCTTGCGTTGGTGCTAGGCTTAGTCATTACCTACCACGTTTTGGTTCCCTTACCTCAAGATACTATTCCCCAGCTCGGTTTGGGTAAACCATCATACAATGTTCGTCTTCCGCAATCACACGCACACATGAATTTATGAACGTTTTTTTTTGTAGTACCCCGATATTTGTGATCCGCGTAGTCGGATTCATTTCGACCATCGCTGCTGCGACCGGAGCGCACGTCCATGGCGATGGAGTATCTACAATTTCAGCGTAGCATGCTTTTATCCGCGTTTAACGACTTGCAACCTACCTCATAATCCTTTGTACAATCTCAGGGAGATCCAAATAAACGAACAAGAAGCGTCGACATCTCGGTCTCGGTATGAAGTTTATTGCATTTTTAAACATTAAAAGATCAATAGTTTGTCGAAATCAATGACGACTTGCCGAGCTTATAGGATAGCAATAATGCTGGTAATAGGTACTTTGACTAGCATAGGTTCTTTACATCTCACAGTGCGCTGACTATAAATCTCCCCCTCTTCCCATTTAGGATTCTCCCAAGTCTCATCTACACAGTCTAGGTCAAATCTGGCAGCACCCTCGGCACGAATGAACCCCCCTTCTTCCTCGCAGGTCCAGGTTTGGTTCAGTTTAAGTTCTCCAGTGGGTCGGTTAAAACTGTAGGAGGTCTCAATACCACCGGTGGGATCCTTGCAATCATACACGATGGTGCCGTAGTAAAAGTCCTCGAGTTGGGACGATGAGCTGCTGCAGACAGGGCGGTAGTCGAGCACCGGGTTAGCCACAGTGAAGTTGACATATCCCCACGAGTTTTGGTGTGCAGGAGTGGAAAAAGTATATGATGCGTGGAAGTCGAAGTTGTGGACGTACCACTCGACTACATGTTTCCCTCGGGACATGCAAGTCTTTTTTGCCATACGCGTTGATACCAAGGCGGCAGCAGCAACGTTGGTAAGGATAAGGAGCGATGTTAATGGTAGCATCTTAATAAAGTATGACTGGTGAAAAAGAAGCAACAAAGCCGACAGACCAAAACGTGGGCACAGCAGATTTCAACTGGAGCGATGTTGCTTTGATCTGAAGAAAGAAAGTAAGGAGAAAGGCAGGAAGTTGGCGCGCTTTGGTTGTATAAATAAGCCGGAAAAGTCCGATCATAAAAATACTAGGTCTTTTTGAGCAGGATGAGATAAATCCCTAAAGAATGATGACGGGGTTGGAGGAAAAGTCTGCAATATGTAGAACAGTGTTCATTCTCTAATGTAGGTATTGGCTAAATTTGTATCCGGCCCAGGTTTGATCCAGACGGTCTAGATCCACTAGCGTCTTTGGTGTTGGCAGTGATCGGCACCATGAATCATCATACCACGGATAATCGAGCGCGTGAGAGTTTTACTAGCCCGATTTTGGGCTGTTCTCATCCTTCTTGGGTGTTTGCTGGGCAACACCAATACTATTTCCGGTCAGTGGTCAGTCTCTGTATGTTTAGGTGGTAGCTCAGGGCAACCTACGATTGTGCTATCCTTGATGCGGTGCTCGACCTACCGAAAATCTGACAAAATTTAGGCAGCCACGTAGCCCCTTTTCATTGTCGTTTGACCTTGACGATCCAGAGCATGTGGCCGTGTTACCAATGTTCATGTTGCTGCGCGTGATTTATTAGTCAAATGAGATCACCTTGAGCAAAGTGCACACTTCCTACAATGGAACGTAGGATTGAGAAACCAAATTTTCAACCTAGGTCTGAATTTCAAATTCTATAGCCTTCAGTGGTCATCCAAATATTCGTGACTCGTAACTTAAGCCTTGATTAGCGATACAATTTCATGCGATTTGGGCAGCATTCTCTATTATGTCTTCCACATCTTTCCGAAGATCTCGTGCCTTTTCTTGGGCATGCAGATACCCATTAATGCAACACAATTGACTCCACTGAGTGACTGGCAAGTATTTGAGGGCCTTGTTCATCCCTAAGTCCCAGAATCTCAAAAAATCCGCACCTTTGAAATTGAGTGCGGCTGGAGTCTTTGCCCTTTCCGAATAATTTAGTTGACAGGGTTCGTCTCTGTGGGCTGCCTTCCTCGCTTTCAGCAATCAGAATACCATACAGCCCATCGCACTGCGATTGAGTCTGGAAAGACGTGGCTCGGCTAGCGAGAGTCTCGTCGCTCCACACAGCCGGGTTATGCTGCTGTGGGCCGGTCGCGCCGGGTGTCGTTACTGGGGCGGAGTAGCCTAAAATCAGACCATGCACTTCTTCGAGTTCGTCCGAGTCGCTTGAATCGAACTTGCAGTTGGCGATAACTCTAGCCCCAATCTTTTGGCACGACGGACCTGCGATTTCGAAAGGGCTGATAGTGCCCGCCGCCATTGAACCCGGCTTGCGCCGAAGGTGGATTACCGGGGCCTTTAATTTTAGCCATCCTCGCTTTTTCAGCGGTCCAAACCGATTGGCAGAGGAGGTACGAACATCGAATCCCGATACCTTGACTTGTTTTAGGCGAGTGAATCCCTCGGTTCTGGGAACGATAAATGTTATAGGACCCCCCAGTGCAGCCCAAGACCAAGAAGGAGCAATATACTCCGAGGAAATGAGCGCAGCCTTGCGCTCAAAAAGGAGCTCTTCAGGCATATTCTGCAGCCATATGCCGGCACAGTACTCCTCTCCATTGAAGTGTGCGACAGCTGAGGCTGCGCCGGCAATCGCAGAAAGTCTGTCGGTTTCGTACGTAAGCTTTCGCCGGGAAAATTCTTCTACCATCTCCGTCCATGGCTTTTCCCAGTCCCGCAAACGGTCATTGATGGGCCCGGATTCGCTCCATTCAGCCATCTTGCACCTCCAGCTCATCTCCTTTCCACAGTATCTTACATTCCGTCGCGAGATATACTGTTCTTGAAAGGCCCAAGCCCTTCGATCCAAGGGTTCTTCGTTACGGTCGTGCCAGTATGTCTTCTTGTATAAGTATGCTGTTGCAGTCCTATCACGGCCTGCTGAGACGACCACTGGCATATAACTTGTATTTCTCTGTCTGAGAAATCCGTCAGTGTCTGCAGTGGAATTCGCTGCGCTAATGGTAATATGCGCATTGGCAAAAATATCCGCCATCTTGCCCACTTCGGTTTCCCAATCGGTCGCATCTCCCTGAATAATGCACAAAGAGTCAATCCACAGGTACCGGACCCCAAGCTGTCGGGTTACTAAGATTGCATCTCGGAAGGTTTTTGGAACTGCTCTGATATTGAAACCTGACTTGATAGATTTGATGTTTTGTTTGGTAGTGACAAAGGAATTGGACGCCCCCCAGCAGTGACTTAATGCCACGTACTTGTCTTCCAGTCCCAAAGGCCGCACGAGCTTAATCGAATTCGGATCAGACACATCAAGCACTCTGGATGGCAGCGGGGTCCACTCCAGTCCACACTCCGCGTGACTTCTCTGACATGTTCGAATCCAATGCTTCACCTGTGCAACAGACTGGGCTGATATGGGATCATCATGTACCACGATATTTTGGAATTTGTTAGCCCAGAAGTGATCTTTGGCACGTCCCGTCAGCGATTTCCGTTGGACATATATGAACTTATAGTCACTTACCATGTTCTATGCTTAGATCGAGACGTCGAGAGGTATCCCAGGCAGATGAGCATGTATATTCGCTAGCTAATAGCCGTTCGGGAACCGTGCTGATCTCAAGGGAGTCTTTAGCCCATGCCGTAGTATTCTCGCAAACGAAGCTTGCAAGCACACATCGATGAACCCAGAGGCCCATGGCCTTACGATGTAGCGGGTCAAGACTGGCAGTGTAGTTTAACATCGGAGATTCTATACCTGTCTGAATGGATTCCGGAGATATTTCTCGGCATGCTGGACATTGGAGAGGCAAAACAGGCCTAGGTATCTCTGTGACAGAGGGCGGTACACGGCCAGTCTGTTTAAAGAGGCCATTGATTTCCTGGACTATCAGCTGTAGGACAGGATTAGTAGTATAGTCGAACTGAAAGAGGCCCTCGGGGGTGGTTTTGACTGCGATGTGCCTTTCGCGGGACGAGCCAAGCAACGTGATTTGCTTTTCGGGACCCTAGAGTGAGAATCAGTTAGGGAGGGCTACTTCTGGAAGCTACGAACGCAGCAGACGTACTGGAGGCTCCGATGCTGTACCGTAAAAGCTCAGTACAGGTCCAGTGTAAAGTGTTATGAATTCGGGAGTGAGTTTGTGGAGGGTATCTCCATTAAGGTTTAAAGCATCAAAAAGGCGAGCTTCTATGGCGGAGAGTCTTGGGCTAATCACGTCGGCAACTTTTGAAAGAATATGTCCGTAGTCTTCTGACTCGGTACCACGATGGGGCGTACCAAGGAAGATAACACCAATGACATTTTCGAAAATGGAGATGAATCTCTTTTGAATTCGTGCCTGAAGAAGAAGCTGCACAATATAATGTCAGAAACCAAGTCATGCCAGTGGCGGAGGGCCTCCTTACTCACCTGTTTCAGTAAAATGCCGCCGAACGAGTAGCCAATGAATATTATAGGCCTTTGAACTTCCTAGAGCATGCTTCTTAGCATTTGGAACTGGATAAAAGATGCATGATGGAGATTGAATCAAGGGCCGTACATCTTCACCCCTGCGGAGTTCAAGCAAGGATGTCAAGTAATGAAATGTCCAGTCAACAATATCAGCTGTTGAGGCAGCAAACAACCCAGCAGTAGAGTAGCCACGATACGCGAAGATGGTCCTTGTTTGCACGGCAACTTCTGGGAGAAGTTGCTCTAGAGGCGTCGTGTTTTGGGTGTTTTGCTCTGACGGATGTCCCTGTACTACAACCACGCTACATTGGCGTTGTCAGCATACGTGGTGAAGATGTTATCAGCCAAAGACAGGGACATACTCGACCTCGACAGGGATGCGCTGTCCATCAGTGGATTTTGCAGGGAAGGCCCCAAGGGAAGACCGTAGCCATGACATAGTTCGTAGAGAGGCCCTTTGATGGTCCACGCGCTTTATTAAAATAAAAAGGTGCCCAGCTGGACGAAGGTGGGGCTTTTATTTCAGTAATACTTAAAGCTGAATTGGCGCTAAGATCATGTTATGTCAAAATGACCAAAGCAAAGACCTCAGGGCCAGATTTCATCCATAAAAGAGCTGACGGCCGAGCACATGTGGGCTGAGCTGCCTTAGCTGAGGGATCGAAATAAAATATACGGTGTCTGGTTCGGCGCAAGAGTCAGGTTCAGGGGGAATCCCATGTTTCTTTGAGGATAGCGCTGGTGGTCAGCCGGTGTCAGCCACAACGGCCCCAGCCGGACCATGCGCCGAGCCACGTGTAATCAATTGGTTCTACCCCATAGCGCTAACCCGTTGTTCCATAGAGGCAGACCTCTTGAAACAGTCTAGAAAACTTAACAACATCCGACGGCCTAACCGATCGCACACCATCACATCCAGGCCTTGGCTTACTCGCCCTTATGCAGGCGTTAGGGCCGCTGGATCGCAAAATGGGGAGATTGGTGGCTAGTTGGCAGAGAAAAAAAAAGCCACAGCGGCAGCAGTTGGCGAATGCGGCCAGGGATTTTACGTGCTGGAAAAATGGAAAGGAAAATCAGAAAGAAAGAAAAATCAATGTAATATAAGGTGAATAGCTTCGCATTTGTTCGGTACGAGGTTTCAACCATAACGTCGCAAAGCAAGGCCTGCAAACTAACATGGTCTTTCTATTAATCTAATTTTGGAATTATCACTAATGTTTATCATTGCAAATCAGCATTCCATTTCTAAGAAGCAGTGATGTATGCGTGATGCACACAACCCCGACCCGTGAACATTGCTCTTCCTGGAACTCATGCCTTCAGGTATAGCGGCCTTCGATGGAACTCTGACAGACAGGTCACCCTATGACTCTGAAAATACATTGGGAGCGAAGTGTGTCGCTAGAATAATTCGTCTCTGCAGGCGCGTAGAAGGGGTGTCAAAGCATGGAGTGAGGTTTGACAGCTCTAGAAATTATGTGGCCCGTGAAGATAGTTTTGGAAACGATGGTTGTTCATGGCAAGCCATGATATGATGATGGCTCCTAACTCTGCACAGAATGGCGCCGTGGTGGGGCTTTTGTTCTTAGGTGGCGAGAATAGTGACGAGGCGTTCAAAAGATGTTAATCAGCGGTGAAGGATGTCGCAACGAACTATCTGGTAGTTTTTCTTATTGGGAAAAAGGAGCTGATCCACATACCCGTTTTAGAAAAGTTATCCTTGAAACCCAAGGGCGGAATCTATGAAGAGACTGCAGGATTTCGTTGGTAAGACGCCCTTGTCTCACGCCAAGATGCAGCCGCGAACGCAAATACGAACTAAATCGACCAACTGCAAGTCTGTCCGCTCGTGATCGCGCAGAGTAGGCTATAAGGCCCATCCTAGGCACTTAAAAGGTCTCAAGAAGCTTGTGGTGAAGATGTTAGTAAATAAACCAACTGTCTGGCCCAATGCCACTAATGATTGTTGCTGCTTTTTCTTTTAGCGTCAGGGTGAGACACGGCAGATGAAATAACAACAATACGATCAATAGCTCCATGAAGCATGCCAGGAAGCACAGAAGTGATGATTGGAACAACCAACAACCATTAAACCCTGTTGGTTGGTACTGTACGATCTACGAACTAAACACGGCACGCGGATTGTCTGCAAACCGAGCGCTAGCTGCATATCTTGCATTTACGCCCTCGTTTGATATTTTGCAGTAGCAGAGGCGATAAGCTAAAAGCTTGCCCCAAACGTGGCAGGTCATTGGAAAATACCCCGGAAGAGAGAAAACTAGGTAACTAATAATTCGACAAGCGCTGGTCTGCCGCCACACCGGCGAGCTGCATATCTGGTCTAGCGTTTGCCCCGTTTATGCGCTAACCAAAGCCAGAAGGGCTGTTTTGTTCGCGCTTTTCGGGACGGGGGAATCTTCGATCACCTCGCTGGAGTGCGATCTTGTCTTCTTGGTGCATGGAGAGCAGGAGGATCAAAGAAAAATGATCGGCATTGGGTTGATGGAGCCGGTGGCAAGCAAAGCGGGCTAGCCGTACCGCTTTCAATCTGAGAGACTGGGCGGCTTCCACAGAAAGCGAAATGCGAAAAAGGACAAGGAAAAGCAGAACAGAACAGAAGCAGCTGAATGAGCGCAAGGAACAACGTAGGCGTGGGAACACGACAGAACCGCCTAAAAACGCCTTGGCGGTGACACTGGGACGGTGGGTGGCAAAAGCCGAGGAATGAGGGGCGGGCACAGGCCCCACGAAATGGCTTCTAGGCCGTTCTGCGCGACTCGGGCGTGGGGCAGCGTTATCGATGGCTGTCTTGTTACAAAATCATATTTAATCCACGCCGTCTTGACTAATGTTTACAGCGCCACAGTATGCACGTGGAAGAGACTCGCAAATCCCAAGTGCCATGACGTCTTTTCCAACTCAATGCCGGTGGGCTGTCCATGTAGTCTTTGGAGAGTTGCCACGTGGTGGCCCGCGAATATGGCGCTGTGTGGCATGTGTCCCCGCCCCCTTCCTTTTGGCACTTCTTGTCGCACACGAGTCGGTTGGCGACGAGCGATCGCAGGTTTGGCCTGATTGGCAAGCCTTTCTGACACTCCTGGGCTTGGATCGGTGCGGGTTTGGGGCGCCCGGTGGTGGCTGCTGGGCCTCGTGGCATTGAACTCAACCGTGCGCGCCATGCCTTAAGCTGAAGCTGCTGCTGACAAGCATCATCTTAGTTTCCGTGAATCAGCGACTCCAGATTCATTGGTGAAATGAGGTGGTAATTAGGTGGCACCTTTTAAAGTCCAAGATGGACAGGTCACAATTCTTTTGAGGCCATGTCACGTTCACAGGCAAGCTAACTGGGATAAGACTCTGGTGAATTGAGCCTCTTGTCTCGTTATCGCTTTGGGGCGCTCCCTGAGAGTAAATTTGGTACCAGTGATCTCAGCTGACGAAGGTTCTCATGTAAACACGCAGGTTTCCTGTCGCGATTTACAAGTACTTGGAAGGGGTCAGCCGCGCTTGTCTGACAGCACTAATCCAGTGCGCCAAACAAAGACAATTCTGTGCACTAGAAGCAACAAATAGCCCATCGAATACGTAGTAATTAAGCTGAAATTATAGAGTTTTACGTACCTTGCATGTACATTCATTCGATCACTAAGAATTTAAATTAAATGCACGCGCATATACCGTTCGAAAATATCGTTTAATCGATACCAAATGCGAGTGGTGGCCCTTGTGTGTAGGGTAGGCTACGTATCTAGCCATGACGTCCTCAAAGGGTCGGTATAAGTGAGCTTGGTCATACTGCGCAAGCGCTGTGCTATTCCACAGTCTGTTGAATGATTAGGGAGAGTCAGGGTCAGGCACAAATCATAACTTTATAATGAGCTGCTGCGTTTTCCCAATTCTAGAACTGACTCAGAAGTGTTATCATTACAGCTCTTTGGAAGAAAGCAAGGTGGTTTGCTAAAAAGAGGCCAAAACATGGATAAATCTATTCATGATAAGTTCTATGATGTAATGAGCTTTCTCTTATTGTCTTCATAAAAGATAATGTGAGCCTTGTGGTACATAGTTTTATTTTACGCATTCCCTGCTAATGAGGGTAGCTTCCCTCTCTGGAAAATCGCAATGAGCCGTTGATACATGGCTAGAAAGAAACAATACGATTTGTACAGTCAGGCTCCTGCTAAATTTTTATGCAATTTTCAAAATGATGCGTCTGAAATGAATGGTATACCTCGAAACCTGATAGCGCCATGAGCGGCCCGCTGCAGCCCGCCGATGATTGTACATACTAAGCGGCTAGGTACATTATCATCGCCATCGCGGAAAAAGAATCCCATTGCTGTGCATCTTCGTTGTATGTATCAAGTCACATCGCTATGAGTGAACAGGAAAATGACTCAAGGGGCCCGAGAAGAAACACTTTTCACTAGACTAAAATGAACCTCTCTACACTCATGACATCCCCTTCGCACACCAACAATGCCAACAACTGATTTAGGGTGCCGCAAAACCCCCCACCCCCATGAAAAAAATGGAAGACAATTTGGGAAGAAATTTCGATTGATGAGAAGAAAACTTTTGCATTCCCGCGATAGATGAAAGAGTGGGCTTGGATGCGCAGAATCAATAGTGCTGCTGATTGTGCCACAAGGGCACTCCAATCAACTGGCTGGGTTTATCCGGAATGAGCCTAGCTGGAATATGGAAATACACCATTATGAAATCCCTGTGAAATAAATATCTTCTCATTGGATGCAGCGGATGAAAACAACGGTTTCGTTGTCCGCAAATGTCCTGTGACCCGTCCCCATGCTTGCGATGCGGGGAAAGTGGAGAAACCTTTTTTTATTACGTGCCTGGGGATTTGAGCCGAGGCAGACTTGGGACTTCCGTGAGGAGACGTGCAAGATATGATAAAGGGCCGAGCAATTGGCTATATGTAGGCCAGGCTTCCCCAGAAATATCCTTCTGGTAAAGAATAATATACTCTCTTCATTATACTGGGTTTTCCGAGTTTGTGCCACTGACTGCATGGTCAATGCTCAGGTCTTACGAGCCAGACGAGACCCAGTGATAGAAACCCCACATTTCTTTACCCTCACACAGAGAAAACGAGATTTCCGATCACTTCTGTCGTTGCACCATATATTCACGCATCGGTCAATCTTGAATCCAATTCGATTCTCTGGTACCATATTATCTCTTGACCTTGAGTCCAATCCTCAACATGGAAATCTCCTCTCGCTGGAAAGAGGAAATCCCAAATTGCTCCTTGCAGCAATGGATTTTTGGTTCATCTTCCGAACCTTTGACCTCAGTCAAAGTTTTCTTTGATGTAGACCGCCCAGAAAGTCATCATATTACCATGTCGGGCTATCGTTTGCTTGCCAAGCAGATTGCAGTTGGTCTTCGGCTTCGCGGAATCAAACCAGGCGACCGAGTTCTGGTGTTCTCTGGAAATAACATATTTTTCCCTTGTGTTTTCCTCGGAATTCTCATGGCCGGAGGTGTTTTTACTGGTGCCAATCCTGGTTTTGTGGCGCGAGAATTGGCCTATCAACTCCAGGATAGCGGTGCGGTCTTGATGCTATCTGCGGCTGAGAGTTTAAACACTGCATTGGATGCTGCAAAGCAAGCTGGGATTCCCAACAGCAGTGTTTTTGTTTTCGATACCACTATCCCTGGCTCCAACAACGTTGAGAAACCCGCGACAGGCGGGACAAATCACTGGACTGAGCTTGTTGCACCTGCGCTAGAGGCGCAAAATTTCGAATGGGTAGAGCCAGTTGATTCGCAAAAAGTTACATGCTGTCTCAATTATTCGTCTGGCACAACTGGTGTGCCAAAGGGGGTTGAAATATCTCATTACAATTATGTTGCCAATGGCACCGGAGTTATCAAGGTTTCAACACTCGCAGAAAACTACAAGAATGACATCGCAAACTACAGAGGCATATGCTTTCTTCCACTGTACCATGCATATGCGCAGACATATTTCGTGGCAAACTTTGCAAAACAAGGGATCCCAACATACATCATGTCCAAATTTGACTTCCTCAAGCTTCTTGCGCATATTGAACGTTTTGCCATCACACATCTCACCGCTGTCCCACCAGTCTTAATTGCATTGGTAAAGCATCCTGCTACCAAAAAGTTCAATCTGAGCAGCCTTGAAAGTGTTGGTAGTGGTGCAGCGCCTCTGGCCGCTGACATCTCGTCTGAAACAGAAAGGCTTATCAAAAAGCCTGACTTGATCGTAAGGCAAGGTTGGGGCATGACAGAACTTACATGCACAGCATTGTCATGGGATCCCACGCGACGAGACCGAAATAATTCTGTGGGCGAGCTGATGCCGAATTGCAGTGCCAGACTCGTTGATGAAAATGGTGCAGAAATTGGATCGGCTGGAAAGCCCGGCGAGCTATGGGTGAGTGGGCCGACGATCATGAAGGGATATTGGAACAATCCAAAAGCAACGGCAGATACAATCTTTACTGATTGTAATGGAACTAAGTGGATGAAAACCGGCGACATTGCATATGTGGATTCTTTTGCACCAGGTGCTCTAGTTTTCATTGTGGATCGTATAAAGGAGCTCATCAAGGTGAAAGGTCATCAAGTAGCACCGGCAGAGTTAGAAGCTCTCCTTCTTGAGCGTTCTGATGTGGTAGATGCCGCTGTCGTCGGAGTTACCATTAATGGTGAGGAAGTGCCTCGGGCATATCTCGTTCGATCCCCTGGTTCAAACATATCCGCCACCCAAATTTCAGAATGGTTGGCTGGAAAAGTTACGAGATATAAAAGGCTTACGGGTGGGGTTTCTTTTATTGATTTGATCCCCAAAAATCCAGTAAGTCTTTATTTCTAACATCTTGGAGCTTTGAAACCTGGTGCTGACCACACAATAGTCGGGAAAAATCCTCCGTAAAGTCCTTCGCGAACAAGCAAAGAAAGAAGTGGGGGACCAAGAATTCTTGACCTCCAAGTTGTCTTGAGAACAAGATTATTCCATTTGGGCCAGAAGTATTAATCCTGGTCGCAAGGGCAGAAAATCAGGTTGGCACGGGCTCAGCTACTTAGCGATAAAAAACCCAATTAATGAGATGATAATTTCCCAGCCGTTTTTTTCTCAACTCCATCACTTCAACTCGATTATGCTAACATCTTTCTCTTGAACATCAGACTTTCGAGCTTAGTGCCAGTACCACCATATCTGCCGCTGGGATTTAGATCTGAAAACCATCCATTGCCGGCCAGTTGCGGCTTTAGCTTAAATCCGACGTGCCTGAACAATGAGTACTCGTCAGTGGGGTAGTTTTGCCCAACCGGTGGGGGGGCATCCGAGGGGCTCAAAATCAAGACCCGGACCGCTCGGCTCCACAGGCATGTGAATTGGGAACACAGTTTAAAAGTACAAACATTACAACTTGCTCTCATATTGACAACCGACTGAATCAAATACACTACGGCAAAAGATAAAATCCATCAAAATCATCAAATTGCTCCAATGTCTATTCTCATTAATAATATTGAGGTGGCCACTGGCCCTGTGGTTGCGCCTGAAAACGAGGCAGCAGGTGCATATGATGCTTTCTATCCTTCTTCGAAGGTTATTCGCAAAGGGGACCGTCGAACTCCAGAAAACAAGGCATTTGAGTCAGATGTTCTTTTCGAGAAAGACTTGGCCCTCCCCATGAGAGATGGCGCCAAAATATACTGCGACGTTTTTCGTCCACTTACTGCAGAAAAGATTCCTGCCATCCTCATTTGGAGTCCATATGGAAAGTCTGGGAATGGTAAGAATAATTAATTCCCCATACATTTCCTGCTGAATAATATTGTATGTTCTATTTGGCTAATATGGAGTTATCCATGAAGGGCCGCATGGCTTAGACATGATTCCTGGTCGATTCGGTGTACCCAAAGAGAGCGTCAGTGGTTATGAAAAGTTTGAAGGTTTGGATCCTGCAGTGTGGCCTGCACGCGGTTACGCCATCGTAAATGTCGATCTCCGCGGGTCTTGGGACTCAGAGGGAATTATTCCGTGAGTAACAGTCAAGGCACTAAGCCTTAGCCAATTTAACAAATGAGGCCAATAATGAACTGACGATATGCAGTTGGCTTGGCGCCCAAGATGGAAGAGATGGGTACGATGCCATTGAGTACATCGCTAAGCTCGACTGGTGCTCTGGAAAAGTTGCCACCGCTGGCAATAGTTGGCTTGCAATGTCCCAGTGGCATATCGCTGCTCAACAGCCTCCCCATCTAGCCGCTATCGCACCCTGGGAAGGTGCTGCAGACTTTTACAGAGACACACTGTGTCGGGGTGGGATCCCATATCCATACGATACGATGTGGAAGCTACTTGAAGACACAATGGTCGGCAGAAATAAAACCGAATCGGTTATCCAAATGATCCAAAGCCACCCCCTGTTCGACGATTATTGGGAGGATAAAAATGTCAAGCTCAAAGACATCGTTGCACCAGCGTACATCTTGGCTAGCTACTCCAGCAGTCTTCATACTACCGGTTCTATACGCGCTTGGAATGAATTAGGGAGCACTGATAAATGGTTAGTCTTATTTCTGGAGATTCACATTTAGGCTGGCGACATTGCTGACTATCCTAGGCTAAGAATCCACGCTAGGCAAGAGTGGTCGGATCTGTATGCCCCGGAAAGTGTTGAAGATCTTTCCAAATTCTTCGACTACTATCTGAAAGGGGTCAAGAACGACTGGAAGAGCACAGTTCCCGTCCGGGCTTCTATCCTCGGTTTCAACAGAGTACGTAAATATTCACGGAACTACCCAGTGGCACTTAGCAACTATGAGGTGTCAGACTAATAAATGATAGCCTTCAATCATAAACGTCCCATTTCCATCTTATCCCGTACCTCAAGCCGCATACAAGAGATTTTATCTTGGTACAGGGGGTCAACTTAATGAGCAGAAATTTTCCGAACCTGGAAATGTCTCTTACAACGCTGAGCACGTCTCAAAGCAACCAGATGACGACATCGAGGAAGTATCATTCACTTACAAGTTCGATAAAGCTACATGGCTCCATGGTTACTCATACGTTGTTCTACACATTTCAAACAGCACCGATGATGAAATTGATGTGTTCGTTCAGCTGAGAAAGTTGGATGCGTCTGGAAAGGAGCTAGTGCATATGAACGTACCGTTAGCCAACCTGATTCCGCCAGCAAAGGATGTGTCAGAAGTCCACAACTCATGCTTTCTCAAATATCTGGGGCCCACCGGAGCCCTTCGAGCCAGTCATGCTGTTTCGAAAGTGGCATCTAGCACGCCGAAGTTCACGGGAGAATGGCCTGAGTATACTCATCGAACACAAAAGCCCATTCAGGCGGGCACTATTACACGGCTAGAGGTCCCAATTTGGCCAAGCGGTGTTGCATTTGATGCTGGAGAATCACTTACCCTGAAAATTTCTGGCCATTATATGGGATACATGGAATTTGAGCATCTGTACGGAATTTCACACAAGAACAAAGGTCGACATACTGTGCATTTTGGCGGTGAATACGGCAGCCATCTTGTAGTTTCACTAATGGAGCCAGTTGTAGCATAGCTACTTATACTTCCTTCTCTCATTAGTTACAACATATAAGTCTAATTTAGTTATCACTACATGGCGATCTAAGTCAACATTGCAAACCTTACACCAAATAACTAGCACCAGGCTACAATAACTCCAATTTTAGCTCTCCAGACAACTTTTTAACCGGTTTTAATAAATCTAATACATAAAATTACTGCATCCACATCCATTTGTTTTCTTTCGGCGGCTTCTGGTCATTATATCAAGATGAAGTAGACTCCCTTCAAGCTACACCACCTACAAAAGGATATATGGATTCGTCATCCCACGTTTGATCGTAATTTAATGGTATAGGCTATGCACCCTGTGAGAGAAATTATCAGACGAAGCAATCCTATGTTCTAATCAAATGCGACATCAAAATCGGACTCGTCCTTCCGCTATTATTTGTCCTAGTTTTCAGAATTCAAACTGTTTACGCTGAAGCTGAACTTGACGCCCCGTATGATAAAAGGCCTTACGGGAATGGCTTTGATGCCTATGCTATCTCGTACATTTCAAGATACTGACTACAAAAGGCTGCCCGAGCATGTTTCTGTCATTCACATGAAACTATTATCAGAGGTGCATTTCGTCACAGAATATCTTGACGTAGAAGTTCATGCTTAGAATTATCGAGTCATTTTCAATCATAGGATCACCTTCATTTGGCAGAGCTTTGGCTAAGAGTTATAGATCTTCAAAAAAGTCTATTAAAATTCGATCTTTAATATAGACTGAAGCCCTTGCTTAAGAAGATCACTATGGTTCTGAGCGTCCCCATATCCTCTCCATGCGATAAAACCATCAGGCCGAACAAGAATCGCGTCACCATTCCCAAGGCGACACTTTTCTTCAACTAATCCATGAGGGTCTTTGTATGGTGTCGAATTGGTGTTCAAAACGTAAGTGTCTACTTTCAATTGAAGGCCAGTAGCGGCTGCTACCCAGCTTGAGTCTGATTCGCTCGTGATGAGAACGAAGTTTTGCTTTATCAAATCAAGAGTCGAAAAAGTCTTCGACGGTTCAGAAGCATCCTCAATGACAACATGAGGAAATCTTGATCCAGGAGTTGCGCTGGGGAACAAGCAATCGTCCCAAGAGGTTTCGATGGGTTTTTGGTCATTTTCGCGAACAAAAGCCCCAGCAGGATATCTATAACCCAACTCTACATCGAAGTCATCGGCCTCTGGAACTGGCGGTTGTTTGAACATAACACGGTTTTGAAAACGATAGTAGGCCTGATTCACGGTGAGTTCGTCAATTGGCTGTCTCTCCGTGTTATATGACGAGAGCAGTGAATGTGATGCCCTGCCTGAGATGACATAGGCCAATTTCCAAGCAATATTATGAGCATCCTAGACAATTAGAAAGTATATGAACTTGGTTGATAGATTCTTCACTTACAGCAATTCCAGTGTTTCCACCCAAGCCGCCAGTAGGTGGCATGATGTGAGCTGCATCGCCAGCCAGAAAAACACGTCCACCATGACTCTCAAATCGGTCCGCAGTGTAAGCAGCCATGGTCCAATAATTGCAGGCCTGGATCTCCACTGGAACCTGAGTATAATCAAGACCTAGGCAATCGTAGAAGTATTTTCTTGCATCCTCGGTCGTGATGGTCCCTGGTTGAAAGTCAACTTTGTCCCCGTAATTGTTGACCATGAGAAGTCCCTGGGTTCCTTCATTTTCAAGGCGGAATCCACCGCCGATCTTCTCGTTCATCACATAAACGACTCCATGGACTGCTCGCTTGCCGATGTAAGGACTCAAGTCAGACTTAAATGCAACACTCAAGCTATTGCGAAGTAAGCCGGGACCCTCCCACCCCATTCCTTCCTTTTGTCTTGTGGCACTCCTATTTCCATCACAAGAGACCAGATACATGGCTCTGTACTTCTTGACTTTTTTCGTGGAAAGTTCTCGTACAACGACAATGACTCCGTCTTCCTGCTCTTCGTAGAGTAGAACTTCATGTCCATGAACTTGCTTACTCCCAAATTGCTCTGCATGTGCGCCCAGGACAGGCTCAAACATGCGCTGTGAGATCCAAACCCAATTAGAAGGTGTTACCTGCTTGACCTTTTCTGAATCGTGCTCTTGCAAATGTTTGATGACTTTCCCACCGACGAGTTGCTCAACCAGAAGCATACCCGCATCGATGTCAAATTCCTTTGCACTTTGTTCCTTGGTAAAATCTTCCAAGCCCAGCTGTCGAAGAATCTCGCTGGTCCTGAAATTCAAACCAGCTGCCCTGGGATGTGTACCTGCTGCTGGATGGCGGTCAAATGAAATTGACTTTACTCTGGATTCTGTCAGCCAGGAGTTATATGAAATGACAAAGTTATGCGTCTCACCCATGGTATCCAAGCAGAAGACCAAGAGTCTTTCCAACCATACTTGAGCCAATAATAATAACAGGCCATTCTTCCTTTTCCAATGGAATGTTCGAGTGGTCAAAGTGGGAAAACATGTTTTTCTTCAGGTTCGCCTGAGACAAAGTCTCATCATTTTGACGTGGCGAAGTTGAGGGCATTGTTTATTTGGGGATGCGAAAATTCAGTTTTATTGACTAGGACGAAACGAAGGTAAATTGTACGAGAAATTCATTGTCTTTATATTTAGATATTGTATCAAAGCGATAACCAGCAAAATATCGGCATTAATTTCCATAAGATGCGCTGAAAATTTGTCGTAGTAGAATCCTGGCCGAGCGCTACGGGGTGGTGTTACCCGGTGGGGTGCCGTGTCTGGTCGCGTGACACTGAGGAAAAGCACAAGGCGTGACCTGGTTGGAAACTTCTGACCACACGGGATAGATATGAGACTTGCCAAAAGTAAAAGGTTCATCAGAAAGTGGAATTTGTGGGCTCCGATGCGGCACCCTCATCACAATCCAGTGCCAACATAGCGTCATAATTTCCATCCCGTGAAGCAGAGCACTCATCTTAGCCTTACCAGGGTCGGGAATCATGCCGTCTGAGCTATCGGATTTCTCCCTGGGCCTCCTCTCAACCGAAGAGGACCACTGATTTTGGAATAAATAAATATAAATAAATAGAGTTTTCAGAAACGATTGGGACTCTTAGTAGTGTAAATCAAGTATTGACAACGCTATGTGATGCAAAGGAGTGACAAAGAAAACCACCAAATGTTTTCTTTTTAGACCGTTAATACCAATTTGAACAAAATTCTTCTCAACCTATTCTATCCCTCCAAACGCCCTTTGTACGTAAGATTATTGCGGTGACAATAAAAGAGGTCAGTCTGCTATTGGGAAGAAAGGCAGGCGTTTTTGGTGATCGAGCTGTCCTCGATGGTTGTGGGGCATATTGAAAAAACCATCATTATAGAAAGCATCAATGGTATTATAGCGTCGTTAGAATACGGTTGTTTT
The DNA here is from genome assembly GCA_022837005.1 of Calonectria pteridis. Lineage (NCBI taxonomy): Eukaryota > Fungi > Ascomycota > Sordariomycetes > Hypocreales > Nectriaceae > Calonectria > Calonectria pteridis. Next base: position 243,403 of record JAKZGU010000034.1, read on the forward strand.
GTACCGTACCACTTCTTTTGTTGACTTGGGACACATGCTAAACGCTGAACTAAATCTTAGAGAACAACTATACAAGAGATGTGCAAAATCCGATTTCTTTATAGTGGAAAAGTTTTGAAATAGTATTTCATGTTGGCAAAAAATATACTAAGTGATCGAGCTTAATATTCGGAAGTCACTCCTATCTTTTCCAGTTCCTTCTGCGCATCCTGTGCAGGGTAGGAGTCCCAAGTGTACTCAAACATGTCTCCAGGTAGCTCTGCATCTGGTACATATTCACGCAGCTTATCCATCATCTCACCGCGCCTCTCATCGTTTATACGAGACATAAACATCACAGTTATAGCCCGACCGTAGCGTACTTTGTTGTAAGCATGTAATCTCTCTGTGATCTGGTCTGGAGTTGTGTTCACTGTGAAAAGCTCACCAATGGCAGCTCCGTCCTCGAACGACTGAGCTCCGCCCTGGCCTTGGTCTTGATTGATCTTGTTAGTCCGGTTTGTCTCCTTAATTTCTCGGAATGTGGTAGAGTTACGAGGAAGCATGGGATGTGCTGCATCTCCAACCAAAACTGTTCTCCCTTTGAAAAACGTTTTCGGAGGGTTGCGAGTGGCCAAACTCCAGAGTTTCAAGTCTTCAGCAAGACTACACATTTCAACAATACCGGGAGAGAAGTCCTTGTATATCTCAAGTAGATCTGAAAGCTTTCCACCATCCAACCAAGCAGATTCTCCCACTATTGTTGAGCTATCTGCTGGATGGATCGCGACAACGTTCAAAAGGTCACGATTGCGACAAGGGTAAATGACCAATCGACGGTCATGGGCAAGGTACACATGCTGACTTTCCAACCCAAGCTTCGAAAATAGTGGGCCGGTCAAAGCATTGGCCTTGATTTTCTCCATGGGGACCAGAAAACGAAAGCAGTTTTGACCCGTACTTAGCTTTGGCTGTTTCTCTTGAGAGACGGCAGCGACAATTCGAGACTTTTCATCCATTCAGTAAATAAAAATTGGACATAACGGTGGCTTTTCAACTTACGTGGACTCCGTCTGCTCCTATAAGTAGATCCCCTCGATGTGTCTCTCCGTTATCAAGAGTTATTTCGGCAAGCTCAGCATCCTTTTAACTAGTAAGACTTTTGCTATAAAGAATGAAGGATCGCATAAATGTAATGGAAAGACATACTGCAGAAATCACTCGGCTTGAGAGATGTATTTTTATGTTGTTGCCGTTCTTCTCATTCTCAGCAAGCTTTCTCAACGTGTTGTGCAAGTCCACTCGATGTGTTAATAGCCATTCGTCCTGAATACCGAGCTTTTTGTGAAGCATTTTAAGTTTCTATGTGCCAATATAAGTATACTGAAGGATAAAATATGATTTATTCTTATTTAAACTCACCGCAACGTCGAAAAGAGGATTGCCATCTTTATCATAGCCTTTTATGCTTTGGCAAAAGACAGGTTTCAAGTCTTGAAAATCAAGCCCCCATGATTTGAGCACTCGGCTAGCATTTGGGGGTATATGAATTGCAGCCCCGACTTCATTAAGAAAAGAGGACTGTTCGAACATCTGTGGATGTTAGATTTGCTGACGTTTTACATTTAGCTGTGAATTGAAACATACCTCAATGCGATGCCCAGAACGAGATAAAGCTACTGCACAGCCAAGTCCAGCAATCCCAGATCCGACAATAATTATTTTCAAGGGCATTTTGATTTTCTAATATCCTAAATGCGTGGGGTCGTGTTGGGATTGTGACGATGGTTACGCGAGAGTATGAATAATCACACGATTCATTGAGCGGACTTTCGTTGGTCTATATTCTGCTCGAAGGCAATGACATCGCCGCCACAGACGAGTAGCACTCTCTATTTGCACGGATCGATCACAAAACTTCCCTGATTAGCTAGAGCTGATGGATGCCCGAAGGTTGGGCCATATCGGTTCCGTCCCACCGGCTCTCCACCCCCACGCGGCCAGGGGGTTTGCTTTTTAGCTTTTTGATGGAGCCGACCTCATAAGACACAAAACGCCCAGAACTAACTTTTATTTCCAGAACTCCATCCAACTATTCTGATCTTGGCAACAATACATCGCACATTATCCGGGTTCTTTTGACCTATTATTTGACGACCATCAAAATGGTAACCGCTGCGCATGTACGGGCTATTTTCGAGCCAATCAGCCGAGGGAACATGGCTGAATTCTGGCCCCATGTAGTTGAAAACGTGGATTGGACTGTGCAAGGTATGCATGTTTCTGAATGATGAGGATTTTCATATAATCCAGAAACTAAAACCACATAGGCACGTACTGCAAGATATCAGGGCACTACAAGAGCATCAAGGAGTTCCAGGAAGGCACCAAACCTCTCTCCTCCACTTGGGCTGGCCCTTTGCATCTTGTTGTGCAAAATATTATTGTTGATGGCAATCAGGCTGCAGTGGAACTTAAAGCAGTTGACACCAAAATAAAGGATGGGCAGTCATTCCCCAACGAGTATACTTGGATTTTGGGATTCAATGAAGATGGCAAAATTGCTACGGTGCGAGCATACATGGACACGTAGGTGCAACCTTTCGATTTTGACTACATACTAACGTGTGTGAAGAGACCTTGTCACCCGTGTGATTGCCGCTAACTCATAAATTATGGATTGAATATACAAAGAAGATATTTGGTGATGCACTTATCCCATATCTTCCGAAGAGCATCGGTTGTAAAAAGTATGGTTTTATTCACAATTTTTATAAATTGAACAGAATCGTCAGGACTTTTAAATGCTCAAGGATACAGCAAAAATGTATGTACTAGTAGTTGCAACAACTGACAACTGATACGATGCATTCATAAAAACAAGTTCCCCAACCAGACCTAGAGTGTTCAGGCAGGTTAAATCATAGAATCATAGTCCTTTAGAATAAAAAGCTAAAGCTTAGCCTTCTTTCATTTTTTGGCTCCGGCTTTTGAGAGTCGAACTAGATGAGAATGTCATTGTAGCTTTCCTGACTCATAGTATTTGCAAGGCCTGCCTCGCACGATCCAACGTATGCAATTGGACTGAAAGATCTTGCCCATGGCCAAAAATAGAAAATGTCTCCTCAATTGCCATAGAATAATTGCTACACACCCACACACATAATTATTAACATCAACTTTTTGAGTTCCTCTGAGAATAGGAACAGGCCAACACATTTACCCGAGGAACAGATAGACTTTTCAATCGCGCAGTACGATTGCTCTCACACCGATCACAAACATGATTATGTTGAACAAGCTTTTGATTATTTAACTTAGGAAGCTGGCTCATTGATTTTAATACTGTTCAGTCGACTGGGGCTAGTCCCAGTCGCGATGGCTACCGCCCTGATTGACTCTGCCCACTCCGTTGCTCTATCCTCTTATGTACATTATCGATGCGTTTTCTCGTTCTAATCAAACAAGCCCTTTGCTCAAGTTTGCAGGTCTCTCGAGCACAATCTGGCTGTTCTCTTGTTTCTCCACTGAGCTCTGCTGTCTCGAGATCGCAGAGAGCAAATATTGTTTTCAAGGCCTCCGTTTGCTGCTTGTTGAAGGCTCCTTCTTCGTCGAGAAGACTCGACAACAATGTGAAGGGCCCAGATGTGATGAGCTGCATCCGTTTGCTCACGTCGAGATGTGGGACATCGGTCGCGGGGGCCTCGGGCGGGCATGACCTTTCTCGGAGGATATAGTATCGGTAGACATTGGACGTCATGCTTATGAGGACGGCGGTAAGTTGACTTCCAAGGTGTTGTTCCTAATCTAACATTGGCAGCGTATTGAGTACGCCTCCGCGCTTAGATGTGCGGATTCCTCGGTAATCGTATGTTTGATGGGAGGTATTGCGATTTCAGATGACTGATGATCTTAATAGCTACGCCCATTTCCAAACACGATTTGTATGCCACGTTCACGAACTGGTTTCTGGACCACTTGTTTGAGTCTACCGACCTTTTTGGGGGTATAAGTAGTTTATACAGCGCAATGAGGTACAGAATTATCTGGGTTAAAAAATTAACAAATAATCGTCCCACTCTACTGGGCCTACTCCCACACACGTCGTTTCCATCCATTATAATGGGGACATTGTCATTTGCAGCGATCTCCGGTACACCCATTGTTGGAACGTTGAATTGACCAAAGGGATTACGGTCATCGAGGCCTAAGGCGCCGGCTAGGTGCCTGGTGTGAACACGGTAGGAAGCGAGATTGAGGGTATCACGTGACCCTCTTCCAAACACCAAAAGGGGCCTCATTCAGCTAGAATAGATAGAACAACGATCATTATTACAACAACAAGACCCCTAGCAGCTGCTACCCTTACTGTGACCTTAACTGCGTCATCCAGTGACCCCGGGACTTACCCACACCCATGAAGATATTGACTTCTTATAAATTTTACAAAGAAAACAAATTTAGGTGAGCAAAGATGTGCAATAAAACGTTATATTCTTTATTCTTTTTTTCTTATGAACCTAAGATATGTAAGCTCATTTAGCCTTCGGTAGATACTTCGCAGGCACGCCGAATTCAGCCACTGACTCGCCATTGACCACAGGGCGCTCAGACGGAATTAATACAAACACCACCCTTGCCCTTTTATCGGAGTTATTATTCCATTGATGAATCGTCTGTTAAAACATGGTCAGATACGATTCAAAGCTACGCATCAATATAAACGTACTGCTTGTTGAACAACCACGTCTCCAGCACGAACGATTGTTCTGGACTCATCTTCGAGTCTGAGCTCAAGTTCTCCATCTAAAATTATGCCATAGTCCAAAGATGCGGTACGGTGCTCATGTCCCCGTGAATTGGGAGGGAAATCAACCACCCTAATCAAGGAACCTCGAGTATAAATCTCTTGAGTCTTTTCAGACGGATCATCGTCAATTAATTCAGCAGGATATTTGAAGTTTTGCCAAATGGTAGTTGCGTTACTCCCAAAGGCAGGTATAAGCTTCGTGGAATCGTCAAAGAGAATTGAAGATTTTGATCCGTTGTGAGTGGTGACCACCCGCCTTACAGGTGTGTCGACGCTGAGACCCATAATGAAAAAAGGCAATCTGAAAGGTTGCAAGACAGTTTGATATAATATCGAATTTGTAACATTTTTTTTTCATGGCCAACTACCAAGCTTGGTAAATATACCGAAAATTTGGAGTCCGATCGAGAACATGAGAACGAGATGTCGGTTCCATCGGCAGAATCTCCTGGCCACCTCATGATCCAGGCGGAGTGACCTGGTGATCACTGTTTTGCGGGGCCGGTGGAGCCGGGAAACTTTTATGCGGAGTATTCGCAGTCGGAATTGTGGTACATGCGGAACCCATCGGAAACGCTGGGCACGGGAAGCGAGGGCCAATACCGTCCGGGCCCAACTTCAAGCAGAACGAAAAGGATCAAAGCAGTCTTCACCAGCGGTATGCTTAATTGAAATAAAAAATCGTGCTTCACATATGTACATTTGCAAACCTTATTGTTTTTAGCTCTACTAGGCGATACATTCCGCCCGTGAAGAGACTTGAAATCCAACACTAGATGGTAATATTATTCCTGGACGGATTAGCCGCTGTTCACCCGCACCACAAAGACAAAGTATTCATATCAAAATATTCGGTCCTAAATTCATCTAATGAATCGTATACGGCTATATGAAGGATGGTATAATACTAGAGGCTACAACATCGCCATCCATCCACATAGCTCCAACAACCACGTAAACTACTCATCTTGCTGTAATTAGACTTACAGATAGTACTGATTTTGAAAGCAAAATTCCCGAAATCACAAATGTGGGTAAGTCCTGGGGTAACTGGATGACGCAGTTAAGGTCACAGTCAGGGTAGCAGCTGCTAGGGGTCTTGTTGTTGTAATAATGATCGTTGTTCTATCTATTCTAGCTGAATGAGGCCCCTTTTGGTGTTTGGAAGAGGGTCACGTGATACCCTCAATCTCGCTTCCTACCGTGTTCACACCAGGCACCTAGCCGGCGCCTTAGGCCTCGATGACCGTAATCCCTTTGGTCAATTCAACGTTCCAACAACAAAATATCAATCTATTTAGACAATAAATTTCTTACAAAACCATTCCGCTGGCTGAACAGTGTTAATGACCTGAATTTAGCGTGTATCAAGTCCACCTCAAGTAATACTGCACACCGCGGTTGATGGAGATAGAAATTCCGGAGAATACAAAAACTGTTACAGCCAATCCAACAATCAGACCTCGCTCAAAATATGATAATCTGCCTCCTTTGGGTTGATATAACTTTCCGAGTGGCAGTTTATGAGCAGTGAGTAGCTGGAGCGCTTTCTTGTTGGACTTGAACTTCTCAGAAGCTCCAATACGCCCTTGGATGATAGACTTGTTGACTGAAAAGTCTTCCTGGCTGTAAGGAAGCTGGTATGAGGCTGATGGTGAGAACGGGACAATTGTAACTGACAGAGCATGAGAGATGAAAGTAGGTAATCAGTTGATCATAAACTTACCAAGAGATCTTTGGGGGATTTCATTGATGAAGATATTGAGTGACTGCGAGAAAGCTCCAAGATAGAACGAGGTTTTCCCCTCTCCAAATACGTAAGTTGCTTGCGATGTCTCTTTCTCATTTCTACATCATTTTAGTATACCATACGCGATTCAGTTTAGCATTTCGTGAAGGTTCTTACAGTTTATTCATGATATCAATTCCATGATCGAGGCTTCGTATAGGAACCAATAGTATCCCCTCTTTCTGAGCAGTGACCATTTTAGCCACCATTCCAATGGTATCGACTTGGACAGGGCTAAATCACATCAAGATCAATCAACTTCTGTGGTCAATCCTCTCCAGGTATTAGTAACTTACTCGGTTTTTTTGAGAGATATAATGGAAAGCAACTGATTAGAAGATCCTCGAGCTAGCTTACTCGCAAACGAAGGAAATTTTGACTTGAGAAGAGCCTGCAGTTGCTTATTCTCGTCGCTCGCTTCCATTGTTAGAGCATTTTCTTTCCTATTTGAACTGAATAGAAAATTCTCAAGGTCCTCGATAATGATCTCATCTATGAAAAAAACACGCGGGACACGCAATGGTTGATGCCGAGGGGTCTTGAGAACGGTATTTTGTATATGCGCAGCGACGACCTCCAAATCATGAGTGCTTCTATCGATAAAAGCAACAGGCATGCCTGAGCATGGTGCCAGAATGCGAATAAGTCCGTTGGATTGAGAGAGATCGGCTTGAATACTTCTCAATTTGTCAATGTTTTGAAGCGCAGCAACGCCAAAGTATCTCGATCCCAATTCCCGGCGAGTTTGAGAACTATCATCTCCGGTTACCCTGACAGCCTCTCTGTCCAAGCTTTCTTCGATGATATTTTTCAATATCTTGCTAGTAGCTGATCTTGTAGCAGCTGTGATAACAATCACGGCGCTTCCTGCCGAGACTGCCGCGGCCAGCGGAATAAACGTGGTCGAAATTGGAGCGTGAGGGTTAGGGTCAATTAAGGTTGGGCCTAAGGCGACAGGGTTTTGCACCACATTACCGCCCAGTTTGATAGAACTTTCTTTTTTAAGGCTTTCATGGAAGTCCAACTTTTCGTAGAAGTGTTTGACGTTGTCCAAAACCGCATTTATCTCTTCTGTCACACTTTCCTCGGATGTGCCTAATTCTGGTCATGTTGTTAGATACTGACATGAATAGCCTGTTTTTTCCTCCAGTTTCTTGTAGGGGGCCGACAAAAGATTTACCTGATTGAAGCTCCTCAATTAACTGAGGCGCTAGTTTCTTGATTGTTCCATGCAAGGCAGCCAGTTCTTTCTGACGCTGCAAGACATTTTCAAGCCGGCCTTCAAGCCAGGCTGTATGGACGGTGTTATACAGTTCGGAAATGGTGTTCATAATGCCGGGATTGATTCGTAGACAGTTTCAGTTTTAGGCTCTTCGAGAAGGAGTTGCATATTTGTAAAATTGCTGCTGCTCTGTTAGTCCTTTGTAGCTCCGGCAATGTCAAATCTCACCTTCGGCTCGGCTCCACACAAGCCCGACTCATCCGGAAGAAGCCAAATCCCAAAATAGTATTTAACAAAAGTTGGCTCAGAAATTTTAACTATACGACTTCGATTCAATACCCCGTTATCCAGAGAACTTCATCATGGCAAATGCGGCAGAAAGAACGAGTGAGCGATAAAAATTATGCTTGGTATATTAATGGTGGTCTAACTCATGTACAGAACCAACACCGGTATTCCTATTCGCTCATGGATCCACCATGATGCTAGGAGAGGAATCAGAGCCCGCGAGGATTTGGGAAGAGGTAGGAAATGAGGCGTTGAGGCGTGGCATCAAACGCGTTGTTATGATGGTATTGATTCTCAAATACACCAACGCAAATGACTTCCACGGATCTAACCTTTTGTCCAGGGAGCCCATTGGGACACTCCTGGAGATGCTGTCGACGTCAGCATGAATCCAAATGCCCAAAAAGACCCCGTTGGGAGTGTGACTGAGGCACGATACATGCCATATACAATGGTACCGGACCTTGAAGGAGGCCAACGAGTGATTGACATGCTCCGCGCCGCAGGCATTAATGCAAGGGCAAACAGAAAGTTCGACTGGATTCATGATACTTTTTTGATCATTATTCGAATGTTTCCCCACTGTATACCACCGCCAACAACTATCGTTGCCATGAATGCACGGTATGATCCACACTTCCATATCAAGATTGGGGCGGCTCTCCGCCCGCTCCGCTTCGAGGACACGTTGATTATTGGAAGCGGGGGGTCGGTTCACAATCTTTACCAAAATCATTGGAACCAAATGATCTTATACCGTGACAATTTCGCCCAGCCAGTCCCACCAGAAGATTGGGCAATGGAATTTCGACAGGCCGTTCAGGATGCCATCACAGAAAACACTGGCCCGCACCTTCGAAGAGCTTTGAGGAAGATGATGAAGCATCCAAGATATAAGCAAGCCCATGGTACTGATGATCATTGGATGGCCACTCTTTTTGTTGCTGGAGCTGCTGGTCATCATGAGGATTTGGAAACAAAAAACACTTTTCTCGGAGAGTGTTGGGAGCTGGTCAACATGTGCAACAGTCAATATCAGCTAGGTAGCTGGTACTAGATAAAGCGTAGTTGAAGTCGGCTATTTACGCGGCTTTTTTTGAATCTAGTATGCTGGTGCAGGTTCACTACATTTGTGGGATCAGAACCTGCGTTGAACATACATGCAGTATCAAATATTTAGGATAACTTAGAGCCTTGAAATTCTCATCGATCTGAAAATGGAGTTATACTTTCTGATATATAGATACTAAATGGCCAATGGTCCAAACTACCAGGTAGCTATACAAATATCGGACAACAAGCAATCTTGGCCTTCCGTATTTTGTTCGTTTGGTCAAAAGAATAATCAATTTGAGTCCTCTGCCTCAAACAACTTTTGGAAACTTTATGTAGAAATGAAGCTATGAGTGTTGGAACAGGCAACAAGCCCGGTCACGTGGGGACCGGCGATGCTGTTGACACACACGTGATCAACACATCATAACAAGGGAAACGCGTAGGCTAGCTAGATAGAATAATCAACAACAAGAAGAAACAAGATCGATTTACCTGCTGTTTTGCACTAGTGCTTTTATTACCCCCTTGTAAACCCAACAATGAGAGTGTTTAAACATAACTGGCTTATACATCAGTACTGGTCCCATTAATGGATCATCTTGAATGCGGCAAACAAGAACAAGTATTGCAAAGGTTAAATCCAAGTGGCTAGTGTCATCACCACTCCCCTCCAATCTTAGATTTCCCAATGTCCGTGAATTTTCCCACTGTGTTTCTCCAAAAGGCTGCCCATCCCTGAGTGATTGATCAGTTAGTGGTACACACAACAGACGCTCCCGCAGTTTCGATGTATACGTACCGAGATAACAGAACAGCCAAACACCATTATTCCGCCAACGACCCGAAACAGAGGCTTCTGCCGTCGCTCACTCATTTCCAATTCGCGGTTAATAGGCCGGTAATCCGGCATCATCCTAAATATTCGAGGCCACCAGTCCGGATTTGATACAGGATAAGAAACGAGCGGATGTGGCGCCAAACTTGCGTCGAACCCTGCAGGTTGGGCTTGCCTCCAAACACTTCCAGCAACTATGATCAATTCATCTTGATTGTCCTTTGATACAGATGATGAAGAATGCCGAATATCATATTCTTCTAGTAAACTCAGCGTAGCTGCATCATTGATGACTGGTGTCATAGTTTCGTTGCTGATTTCCGACATCGTGGACTGGACCTACAAAAGGCGCCTCGGAATCAAAACGAAAAGAGAGAAGAAAAAAACAAATACAATAGAAATTTATTCAAGAAAATTAATTATAGAATAATTCTCTTGAGCGGGTCTCACCGCGGTGACTTTGTCTCAACCTGTGCCAACACGGTTGCGGTGGTGGTCCCGAGCCGATAGGTTGTCTTGTGGACGGATGTGGGGCCGTGGGCCGTTCCCCGTTACACACAGCTATTGGTGGACCTTCATCAATCTACATGAAATTTATTTATGTAAAGCATATCCTGAGTTTGAAAAAACCTCTATTGGACGATAACTTTCTGTGTCTCATTCTTCTTTTGTCAATCAAAATGTCGAAATTCAATATGGCTGAAAATAAATTCTTGTCCACAGACACAGACTCGTATCCCTACATTTTTATGAAAAATGTCGATATTCCCTTGCATACTTTTGAAAAGGGAATTTTACGCTGCAATGTATACCTTCCGAAGGATGCAGCGCCTTTTGGGTCGAAACAATATCCTGTTGTGGCTACGTATGGGCCATGTGAGTATACTTTACTTCTTGACGCCAACAATATTTGCCCAGCGCACTGATAAGGCTAGATAGATGGAAAAGATGTTCACTATAAAACATTTTACAAGAAGAGCTGGGAACAGCTCAATCCTGATATGAAATCAGAACATTCTTCGTGGGAGACCCCAGACCCAGCGTATTGGACCAAAAAAGGCTACATTGTTGTTCGAGTGGATGAAAGAGGTGCTGGGCAAAGTCCTGGCCTCCTAGATACAATGTCCCGAGGAACTAGCGAGGCCTTTTTTGATGTTATCGAGTGGTCTTCAGAGCAGGAATGGTCCACCGGCAAAGTTGGGCTACTCGGAATAAGCTACTACGCAGGCACCCAGTGGCGAGTTGCGGCTCGAAAACCGAAGGGCCTATCAGCCATAATTCCATGGGAAGGAATGAGCGACTATTATCGTGACAGAGTTCGCCATGGGGGGATCTTGTCTGACCGATTTATCGGTAAGGCTCTCCTAGCCACGGTTGGTTTTGTTGTTCAACGCTGACACTTAGGGTAGATTTCTGGTGGCACAATGGCGTTCAACCCAACCAATATGGTATGCCAGGACGTGCCGCTCGAAATTGGGGCGAGGATACGCTCGAAGGAGATTTGGATCAACAAACTCTTCTTAGTAACCGACGGAATCAAACACTGGATACTGCGACTCACAAGTTTCGAGATGAGGAATATTATAAATCCAGGGATTTTCAGCCAGAAAACATATCTGTGCCTTTGTTAAGCGTGGCAAATTGGGTAAGCTTCAAAGATCTTTTATTCGGGGACTTTTTCCAACGCAAAGTTTTAGGGAGGTATATTGCTTCATTTGCGAGGCAATGTGCTTGGTTGGATGCGAGCGAGTTCGAAGTACAAGTTCCTGCACTTTATCGTAGGAAGACACGATCTTCCATTTTATTATTCGCAGTCCGCAGAATTGCAGCTTTCATTTTTTGATTCATTTCTGAAAGACAAAGATACTGGTGGCTGGAAAACAGGCAAGCAGCCCAGAGTCAGACTGTGTTTAAGAAAGGGCGACGCCGGTGTCGATGATCCTCAGCGAGAACTCGCATTTCCCACTCGAGACGAAAGTGATTGGCCCATACCTCGAACACAATACACGAAATTCTTCTTGGGTCCAAACAGTCAACTTTCGAGAACCACGGAGGAGGTGTCATCCTCCATCAGCTATGATGCTCTCGCCGGGTGGGTCTTTCTGGCAATTTTAATCAAGAACCACATGTACTAACTTTGACATTTTCCAGCGAACCCGTTTCTTTCTATTATAAGACCCCCTCTGTTCTTGAGATTACAGGACATATTGTTGCTCATCTTACGGTGTCAGCCTCGCGCAAAGATGCTGAGGGACCGGCCCCGACCGACATAGATCTATTCCTTACACTGAGGAAATTAGATCGAAACGGCCAAGAGATTTTTTATACAGGTACAATGGGAGATCCAGTCCCGATTGTCAAAGGCTGGCTTCGAACTTCTCTAAGAAAAGTGAATTCGGACAGCCCTTTGCATCAGCATTACCTACCATACCGCAACTACTACAGCACCGAAGCACAGCCGATAGAGGAAAATAAAAAATACGAGGTAGATGTGGAAATATGGCCAACAAATGTGGTTCTTGAAGCTGGTGAAACGCTGGTTCTGGAAATAGCTGGTCATGATACGCAAGGTGTTGGACGGTTCTCCCACGAACATCCGCAAGATCGCAGTCTTGAAATTTTCAATGGCCAAAACACTATCCACATCGGCAGCGAAGCTAGCTGGCTGACTCTTCCAATTATAAACACCGAATAGTTTCTCTTCTACATAGGAACAACCATATTCAATTTACCTTGTTTTATCCAGCTACATTTTCCGACACACAGTTAATATGATGAAGATGTTAGAAATACCTCATCACGGTACCTTGGGGTGGTATTCTGAACTGAAACCTTTACAAGAGCCAACGAAATTATTCTCCCATGCTCCAAAAAGGCATGCTTTCCAATTGAATGTAGCAACAAAGTTATTGAATAGCCCGAAGGATCGTGAGTGTGAAAAACAACAACCCAGACTGAATGTTTCATATGACCTTGTTGTAGAATGATTTATTATATTCCTTCCTATGCAAAGTATGAATCAAAATCAAAGTTAGTGGCAATGAGATGGGCTCTTTTACGAAGTGTACAAAAGATTGCCGACATAGCTGTCCAGACATTGATGATTTTACGCCAAAATTTGCCTCTCTTTCACGACGTAGATTTGCTATTGATCAATTGCCATTTTTCATGTTAAGAAATTTCTATCCCAACAGTTTCTATGGAGACGCAAAATTAAGGGTTAAGTCAACTTTACAATAAAGGTTGTAATCTATAATAGAACTTTCTTGATCGTTCCGATTTACCTTTAGGGTAAGCTCAATCTGGAGGACCTGAATTATTATTCTTTTATCCTGGTGGCAATACTTTATACACCTTCATCTCCGAGCCCACGTGAGTTCTTTGATCATTCCTGGTCTTGGTTGCTAGTTAGGAATCCCACAACCCTGATCCCAGCCAAAGCCCGAGCCACCAGCAGATGGCTGAGACAAGGGGTGGCCACCTCAATTGGTCGTGCCACTCGGTATTGGTCAAGTGACGTCGGGACAGCACAGCCGGCCACGCCGCTCGGGCTACTGAGAAATGGTGTGTCGACCAGCGAGATCTCACAGCAAAGGGCCCACATGTAAGGGAGTCTGGGCACTGTTACCGCCCCACGCTCAACCGAATGGTCAACTTTAGGGTTGGGTTTATCGGCTCCACATTGTAGTTCCCAATTTTGCGGCCTCATGATGGCTCAAAGGTTCAGTCATTCTCAAAAGGTATATTTGGGTATGGATTTGGACAGAAATATTATCAACGTCTGGAGCGATCGCTGTTAATTGTCACATCGGATCGCTATATTTGTCGAAAATGGGCATCATTCGCGTCATTCAGCTGCAATTCAAGTCCGGTACCAGCCAAGAAGTAGTTGATGAGGTGCACAGTCCCGCTATACGATATCCATGATGCAACATCTCACATACTAATGACTAGCTAGCTGTGCTTGAAAATAAAACAAATGAAGGAGGGATGCCTTGATCCGCGATCAAAACAACCTTACATCAAAGCGATCGAAGGTGGTCCAGAAATGTCTATTGAAGGACTTCAGGTAAGATAGGTTCCAAACTCATGACTTGTGCATAAATAGACTCAATCGTTTTGTTCTTATATTATAATCTCTGTTCTCAGAGTATCGGAATCAGCATGTCTATTGGGCACTAATAAATTCTCAGCATGGTATCACTCACGCTTTTCTCATAAAATTCAATAGTGTTGCAGACAGAGATTACTACGCTAAGAGTGATCCTTCTCATCAAACCGTCATTGGTGCGCTTCAGCCTGTTATCGACAAAGTCCAGATCATCGATCTTGTAACCAGCGGAGAGATTTAGGCTCTAATCTGTTTAGAATAGAACCGGGTTAATGGCAAATGTATATAAACGTGCCAATTACTGTATCTCAAGGTACGAGGGATTGCCTTCTCTATTGCTCTCATCGATGCTCTGCATTGGATTTTATTGTCAAGATTGATAGAAATAATCAACTCGGTATATAAACGTGCAAATGACCATTTCAAAGTGCATTTATTGCTTTCCATAAGCTGGATATATCTAAAAATAAATATCATCATTATTGCGCTTGAGGTTTAGTGTAGCTCAATTCCACAAAATGAGCTTTTCACAATACACCCAAACAGCTAGGCCACAACATCAGAAAATAAATATTGACTACGTTGGAAGCACAATTTGGTTTTGATAATCCAATATTCTTCCTCGAGATAAAACTTGACACTAGTTGAGTTGACATCAAAGGTGAAATAATACTGGCTCGGTTAATTTTGGGCCATTACTTTGTATACTATTACTTCACAGATGCTGTCCCACAGCGAGACTCATACATGATTATATACCTAATATACTAGACCAATCCATCATGGGAGGATCCTGGGACACCAAAAAACACGAAAAGGCCATGTGTGGGTAAGTCCGGGGTAAAGGATGTGGAATGCTTGGTCTCTCAAGAGTCATTGTTTTCTCTAAGCTGTCTACGGCTTCGGCTGTCACAAAGAGTTGGGGGCGGCAGCATGACGCAGTGAAGGTAAAAAAAGATAGCAGCTGCTACTATAGGGTCTGTTGGTTGTAATGATGATCGTTGTTCTATCTATGTTAGCTGAAAGGGGCCCCTTTTGGTGTTTGGAAGAGGGTCCCGTGATCCCCTCAATCTCGTTTCCTGCCGTGTTCACATCAGGCACCTAGCGGGCGCCTCAGGCCTCGATGACCGTAATCCCTTTATGATGAATTCAACGTTCCAACACCATGGCTTAAAGAGATTTATAGACTTATTTCTGATTTCGCGGGCCCACGGGGATCGGAAGACGTGGGGTAAGTCATGAACATCAAGGAAAGCGGAAATATTCCGACCCCGCAGGATAACGCTAACCGCGGTCATTGTCCCTTACCATGATCTATTTTGAATCTCTGAAGCCCTACTATTAATGCAAACAAACTGCAAATATATGATATTGCACAAATTATCATCCCAAAATCCCCAAATATTAGTACGGTGTTCATCATGGCTCTTATTAGCGACGCAGTATTGCTTCTGTGGAAAAATTTGCCAGTGGTTCTATTCTTGGTCCTGCTAGCCCGCTGCATGAAGATATATCTCACTCCAGGTGTTTCTGAAATTCCAGGCCCATTCCTAGCAAAAATATCGAATCTCTGGAGGTTTATTGACGTTGCAGGAGGAAGAGCCCAGGAAACGCATTTAGCACTGCATAAAAAGCATGGCCCTTACGTGCGACTAGGCCCTAACTTGGTCTCAATTTGCGATTTGCGTCTTTTGAAAACCATATATGGGGTTAATAAGGGATATGTCAAGGTTTGTAACGTCCCAGGTCCCCTGAATCTGAAATGGTAATTAATCGCCAACAGACAAGCTTCTATGAGGTCCAGCAGCAATTAGCAAATGGAAAACCAACACAGACACTTTTCACAACTTTAGACGAAGATTTCCACGCCAAGATCAAACGTCCAATCGCTTCGGCTTACTCTATGAGCAGTCTTGCTGAGTTTGAAGTATTCGTGGACAAGACAATTCGTGCCATGATGCAAAAGCTAGATGGATTTGCTGAAGACGATGCAATTTGTGACATGGGTACTTGGCTACAATATTGTACTATATATCCCTTCTTCTTTCCTTTAATCAAGCCCGGGTCTTATTTGCTAATAATTTTTAGATGCGTTTGACGTAATCGGAGAGCTGACCTTTGGGAGACCCTTGGGATTTCTTGACAGGGGGATTGATGTTAATGGCATAATGCACTCACTAGAGAAAATGCAAGACTATGCTGGAATGGTAAGACATTAAACTCTTTCTTCTCGTCAGTTTTTTTCTTCACATGCATAGATTGATAACGGACTCATAATCTAGATCGGCCAAATGCCATGGTTGGATCATCTCCTCATCAAAAACCCCCTCAAGCGACTTTTAGGGACCAGCTCAACCGGCGCTGTTGCTCAGTTTGCTCGCGAATGTCTTGACAGAAGACTCGGTTCAGAAATGGAGAGCAAACCCAGGGCCAACTCTCGCAGAGACTTTCTCGATCGTTTCCTTGAGGCAAAGAAACTCCATCCGCAGGTCGTTACCGACAACCAGATATTTTCGTACGCGCTTTCCAATGTAAACGCGGGTTCGGACACCACTGCCATATCTCTTCGAGCAGTTCTTTATTTTACGTTGAAGAATCCACACGTTCTTCGGCGACTCGTGACAGAGCTGGAGACTGCACGAGGAGAAAGAAAGTTATCAATTCCTGTCACATGGAAAGAAAGTCAAGAGCTCCCATATCTTGACGCCGTCATTAAAGAATCACTTCGACTTCATCCGGCAGTCGGCCTTCTCCTGGAACGAATCGTCCCAAATGGAGGACTCGACCTGCCCAATGGTCCTCACTTACCGGGAGGAACAATTGTGGGGATTAATCCTTGGGTCATTCACCACGACTCTATTTTTGGAGAGGAGGTGGACTTATTTAAACCAGAGCGATGGCTTAGCAAAGAGACTGAGTCACAAGAGCAATTTAATTCAAGAAAACAAGAGATGGCCGGTGCCTCCTTCACCTTTGGAGCTGGTCCACGAACATGCATTGGAAAGAATATCAGCCTGTTAGAAATATACAAGTTGATTCCATCACTTCTTTACACTTACAAGGTATGGTTTCAAATTACAGGCGTTGATATGTTCATGTCTCCCCAACTAACATCTGGCGTTCAAATTAGATCGAATTGAGCAAACCTGCTGCTGATTGGGAAACGTGCAATGCATGGTTTGTCAGACAGAAAAATATACATGTCAAACTCGCCAGGAGAAAGGAGGCGGAATAAGTTGGCGGAAATGTTCCAAATTTTCACCCGACGAGCCAATTGGTTCAAGCCTGAAGCAGCTTTGACGGGTTTCAGTTCGGAGATTGCACACACTATGGGAGGCCAATTGAAGCATACCAATAGACTTGATTAAGCTGGACTCTATTAGTTTTATTTTTCAGGTATATGAAGAGTGTATGTTAGCAATTCAATCGCTTAAATCGCAATAAAACCGAATAAGAAGCATGTCGCACCGGGATACAACTGGATCAAAGACAATATGAATTTGCTTTTTTCTCAAAATAATCCCTCCAGGCCGGAGCGAGTGGCATCACATGCCTTTGGATGCCGTAAGCCTCCACCCAGGCACCTCGCCTCAATCACCTAGGCACAAAAGAATCACACCGCTTTAGAATATAACTCTATGTAGATAAAAGTATAATTAATAGTGTTATAGTTATAAAAATGAATTATAAAATAATTCATCTCAAAGCTGTTGTTGGAACGTTGAATTGACCAAAGGGATTACGGTCATCGAGGCCTAAGGCGCCGGCTAGGTGCCTGGTGTGAACACGGTAGGAAGCGAGATTGAGGGTATCACGTGACCCTCTTCCAAACACCAAAAGGGGCCTCATTCAGCTAGAATAGATAGAACAACGATCATTATTACAACAACAAGACCCCTAGCAGCTGCTACCCTGACTGTGACCTTAACTGCGTCATCCAGTTACCCCGGGACTTACCCACAGCTGTGGTATTGTAGTTAGTAATGTACTATGCGTGGTACCTCAGTGGAGGCTTACGGCACTCAAAGGAATACAAATCTTCGTCAGGCATCACTGGTGTTATTCAATTTGCGAATTTCATCAAGTTTATTTTTGGATGACTTATTTATGGTTTCTTTATCCATTTACTGATGATCGCAATAAAGATTGACAAGGTGACCATATTTCTGCAACAAATGTTCCAGTACTGCTCTTACTTTCTAAGAACAGCCTTCGTGGCTGGTCGTTCGCTAACAACATCCCACCACCTCTTCATATTCTTGCGGCAATTAATCTCGTTTGGCAGCTGGATAGCATGCAATATAAATTCAATCCATGGAGTATGGAACAGATCGACCAAACTGTAAGTCTATTGAGCCCGAAGAATCAAAATTAGCGGGCACAAGAACTTTCGTGGCGACAACGCAACCAACCTCTCCACCCAGATATTCACGCCGGGACAATACAGTATCATAATAATCCAGGACTTGACTCAGCCGGCTTTTGTCTTCTTCAACAACCTTGACATCGGTTTCACCAAGACCTAAGGCCCTTTTTCAATCAGGTTAGCATTCCCATAAATGGTGCAACGAGACCCTTTAGGAACAAACCTCTTAAAGATCAACTCAAACCCAAGCCGTGCCACAGCAGGCTCGAAATATTCATGCTCGACGCTAGCAGCCTGTTCGAATAATCCGAGAGCCTTGTAGTCATTGACCGGGAGGTTCAATTCCGATGGATATTTGGTAACAAGATAGCGACAGATAGCTCGAGATTCAAAGAGTTTGTTGTCGCCGTCTTCAAATGCAGGTACTTTGGCAAATGGATGGTGCTCTTCCACGTACTTGGGGGCCTCAATAATATTTTAATATCAGCAGCTGAAATTTCCAAAATTTCATAGCCAGACCTACATGGTGATCTCCTTTTACGAAGTCTAAATTTTCAAAACGGTACTCAATCCCGATCTCTTTGAGAGTAAGGAGAACTCTTTGAGTTCTTGTCGACGCAATGTTTCCGTACAGAATTGTAGACATAGTTAAAGTCTCTGCGTAGATTTTCAGCTCATTAGAGATAATTCATCGAGTGATAAGTGCATCTGAAATAATTTCCGGCTTGCTATGTGATTACTGGACCGGTGGAGCGGGCCGGTGGGGGTGAAAGAGGGCCGCCCGAGGGTCTGGCGGGCCAAGGCTGGTCGGCCCCTCGCCCTCCAGAATCCCACGTCAATAACACCATTGAGGCCGAAGTTTATTTTATGAACGTGGCTTTTTGCTTCGCCCTTTTGTTCACAAGATAGCCAAATTGTGCCGTTATACCCAACTATCACACCCCGATAGTTTTGAATAGTGATTTCACTTCTGGCTCATTCATTTGGGCAACATCTTTTATTGGCTTTCTCGTCGCAGCTATCTCCTTCGTCTCCTTCCCTCTGTTGATCTGACTAGCCTTATAATGCGCATTACCCATGCTTAGCATTAAGGTCCCTTTTCGATATTATTAAGATATTCTTTTCTTTCTTCGTCTAATTTATATGAATTAGAAATACTGGTTTGTAATAGGAATCTGATTTCTTTTTCTTCTCTTTGAAGAAATCTCTTAATATGACCAGCAGCGAATTTAACTTGAAGAAGCTAAAGTTCAAAGAGAATAAGATTAAGCTTTAACTTTAGTGGGATGTCCTTGATATTATTGTCTTCTCTGAGTGCAGACTTTATATCATTTAGGAGGTCTTGGTTGAAGGCATTGACTGTATCGGCTGTAAATCTCATGCCTGTTGTTTGAAGTTGGTTGTTATTATATAGCTCTCGTGCCTCATCGATTGAGGCGGCGGTTGCGGCAGGGGTGCCGTTGAAGCTTGCGTTGATCATTGTGTGAGGGTTGTTTGAGGAGGAATATGTGTTGGAATTGGCTGGCCATCTTTTTTGATGCTTTTTCTATTAAGGTTTTCATTTTGCATAGGTTCTTAGTTGATAGTTTGGTGCGAGGGCAATCGCACCGATGGACCGAAAAGTCTATGTGTTCACAACTCACCCTGTTGAACTGTTCCTCTTCAAAGGAACTAAAAAAATTGATCTCAATACCCAACTATCACGATAAATGCAAATGACAAGCGTCTTTTGCAAAACAAAGTGGCATTGAAGAGTGCACGACACTACGGCATCAACGCTTGTGTATCATGGTCTAATTTCTGGGCTTTCTTTGCCAAATTTGCTTTTTTATTGCATTTAAGATTGTGTTGAACTGACCGCTGCACCATGAAATAAAACTGGACGCCCCGCCAATATTGCATGGTTACTATCCGGCTATCATCCAACAGATTGATAAACCGCTCTAAGTTCAACAACTAAATATTTGAAAGGGTAAATAGCAATAAAGTCAATATTGACGTTCTGACCTCAAACTGATTAATCCCATGCAAATATTATCCATTCTACGGACGTCCGAAGCTCGCCGAAGTCTCATTACAAATAGGAAATGAATGGCATGAAGGTCTGGCAATAAAAATATCTCTGAATAAAAGTGTTCCTTTTGATATAATATTCCATTACCAGTTATACAAATTACATCATGACTCACAATCGCCATATTGCTCATCTCTCTTGGGGGTCTCGTTACCCCGAAGTCGCGCGATGATCTGGGCATAAGCTGAGCTGATCCCCCACGCCTTCAGTGACCTCATGAGCATTGTGGATTCATCAAGAATCTTGCAACGACCTTGAGAACAAAGGAAATTTCCAATTCCAGGTAGCTTCACTCTATTCCAACCTCCTTCGATCCAATCCACGTTTTCCATCCCGTCCAGTGGTTTAGGGCCTAGGATCACAGGCCCTGAGGCAGGTACCGTAAGAAAGATCTCTGGAAAGCGTTCAGCGAGTATAGAGTACGTCCACAGAACACAAACTGCCCGTAGTAACGTGATAGGTGTACTGAAATGGGCGCAATGAGTGGATCGAACTACCTCCAAGATTCGAGCTGCAAAGAAGCACGCCAACCTTCCTTGCCCATCCGAGCTGCTCCACTGCTCTGCTATTTGTGCCCATGCTTCATTATCAAGCTTATCGTAAATAAAATTCAGTATTGTTGGGGAAAGATTTCGAGTGGGGCAGTTGTAGATCATCAAGGCTTCCAATGCCATTAGCTGAAGCGTTGCACTTGACTTGATCTCATCCAAAGCCTGCTCAGATTGTTTGTTTTCAATTATGACAAGCAAATTTGTCAAGGTGTTAACGGCCCTTAGCCTCTTATCATGAGAGAAACAAGGGGTCCCGGGGAACTCGCTACCTCTGTCATTGATGATATCTGAAAGGTGCTGGAGTATGATTTGTCTGCCAATTGTACTGGTCTTGGCCCAGCCCGTCTTCCAACTATTTTCAACAATAAGGCGCCCGATAGTGATGGGCTCGGCGGATCCTTTGAGTCAAAATGTGAGACTTTTTCCAGACACAGAAACATACTGTTCGTAGGACTCGGCAGCTTACCTTGAGGGGTAGGAAAACTAGCCCAACTCTGAGCACTTGAAGCTCCCCAACGATCATCTGGGCAGGGTAAAGATATCTGTAATTCGCCAACTGTCATCAAACGACCGACGTCGAAATGGCTACGAAATGCTGAATCAAGGAGCTATACTTGATGTTAGAGGCTTTTTAATAGAAAGCTGAAAGAGAGAAAGCCAATCAAAGACGAACTGTACAACATGCAACGTCAGACATACCCATATGGCGAAACCAGCTCGCCGATGCTCTTCATCCAAGAGCCAGATCTGCCAATTTTGGGTCAATGGCAATTGTAGCTGTGAAAACTTTTGCTGTGGAAACATGTTGGTAAAAAGTTTCTTTCGTCGGCCAACAGCAACAGGGACGCTTTGCAGGACTTCAGCAAGCTCAAGATGTCTTCGATCACCAGCATATAGCATCCCAATATGATTCAAGACGATTGTCTGTGACATCCATAACTCCCGACTGTTTTTGTTTTGTTCTTCGCACTAAATCGTCCGTCAGCTGTGTGACTTTATGGGAGAGGGGTAAATTTATGCAGTTCTATTGCAGAAAAAGTTTGGATATGTTTCTTACCATGATTGATGATTGCCGTCGAATCCACTCGTGCATGGCTCTGGAGCACGATGGCGCGTCTGGTATTGAAGAGAAATGTGCGCCAATCGCTGCAACGGTGAACATCAATAGCCAGTGTGTTCTAGAGGATGTAAAGGAAGGTTTATGAAGGATAGGAAACACAGGGTGGAAGAATTCAAAATATAGCTGCACCCATGCATTTAGAACAGGACGCGGAGGGATTTTTAAATCAATGAATCGTGGAAAATTCGGGCCAGTCTGCATTTTGTCCGCGCGTCTGGACACCTCGTCCACTATTTCGGCAGACACCTCTTCGACATGTGCAAGATTCTCATCATCCACATCATCTAAGCCGAGGTGAGAGAAATCTGGGAAAGCAAGCTGTGCATCCAACTCGATAGAAGTAGGGTGATATTGCCTTAGTTCGACATTGTCGCGATCC
This sequence comes from Calonectria pteridis, assembly GCA_022837005.1. Taxonomy (NCBI): domain Eukaryota; kingdom Fungi; phylum Ascomycota; class Sordariomycetes; order Hypocreales; family Nectriaceae; genus Calonectria; species Calonectria pteridis. Next base: position 265,983 of record JAKZGU010000034.1, read on the forward strand.
ACGGCTGGAGAATGGCTTCGGCTGTACAGCTCTGCAACAGCCGATTGGTCCAGGGCAGCACCAGAAGATGGTGGTGTCATAAACGCGGATTGGTACTGTTTTTGTTCGGACAATTCCACCCAGAACTTGTTTAGACTCTCAAAACTCGGAATGTCATGTGGAAAGAGAGACGCCATGAATCCGGGGTCGAATGTGTTATCTAACCATGCATCGTTCTCTGACAGATCACTCAGAAACATGGAAGGTGTGGGAATAGACAACCTTGGATCGAGAGTATCTGGATTGAAATCTGTCTCGAGAGGCATCTCTTCTGCATGATTGCCATGAAATTGCAAGTAATTCATTGTCAGATCTGGCGGTTCATCCTCTGGAGCCGTGCATCCGATGCCAGCTTTTCGCGGAGAGGGTCGCGTTACTCCCATGTCATGGCATGTTGGGGTCTGATCGTAAGAATTAATTCCATGATCAGTGGCTGGTGGTGATAGAGGCGGAGGATTGGAGCTTTTGCGACGCTTTGCTGGAGGTGTATAGTGCGAGCTGGAAATGGTTGAGTTTCGCTTTGAATTTGGCTCATAGAAGCAATCGTGGTTGGTGCGATGGCACCGTTTGCATGGTCGCTCCCCATCACACCGAACCTTGGAGATGCTGCAGGGCTTGCAAGCTTGGGCTACGCGACGGCGCTCACCATAGCGCTCGCCATTGTCCTGGCGGTCAGCACTAAGATGGATGGTTGCGTGATGCCGGGAGAGCGAGTCTCTGGAACCATTTGGAGGTTAGAAAGACTCAAACGTGAGGGAGAAAGAAGAAATTTGGAGAAACAAGCAACGCACACTCTACCAAAACTCTGTCCACACTCAGTGCAAGCGAAGGGCTTCTCCTTGGTGTGGGTGCGAAGATGCCGGTCGTAATGCTCGCGACGCTGAAACGAGGAGTTACATATTTCACAACACAAATCGGGCTGGGGCGTATTTGCCGGCATCGTGAACTACAGAAATTGCAGAACGACTACAACCAGGAGAGGATCAAAGTTACGAAAAAGAACAACAACGGGACAGATTTATGTGGAACACACGAAGTCAGTGCGGTGGCTCGGTCCCCCCGGATTTTGGCTTCCCCATACCACACTAACGCGCAGCTACCCCGCAAATCTTGGATTGTTGGCCTACAGCGCACTGGACTCGAAGTTAAACCAGGACACTTCAAACGTAGACCTTGCCCTTCCCGGCTTGATCTTCCTGCCGAAATGTCCGAATAGCCGATGACGAATCAAGACGGCTCGGAAATCGGAAACCCTTCCATCCCGCAGCCAGCCGCCCCGGCCACTCTATCGATTTGCGTATACGAATAACGGTAATCCACATGGCTTGTTCGCCGTACACAAGAGCCTAGTACTAGTGCGCGATTTTCCAAAGCATGGAGCTTGGGAAGCTTTGCGCCCTCATACGATTCTTCACAGAACAGGATGGGTGCACACTTTTTATGCGACACGTGACGGCTTGCATGTTGTTTTGATCCCGATGGTCACAAATTAAATTCCTCTTTTTTTTCCCGAATCCACATTGATGAAAACCACCATTCTGTGTGTGTTTAAAATGAAATATGAACTTGCATCTCACGCCAACATTTGCAAACTTTACTATCCCGACAGCTCGCAATACTGTATTTTATTGCAACCACCAGCTCTCCATCAAACGACCACGCGCTGACTTATGCAATAATATCAAAGCGTCATATATGTTTGAATCTTTTTCTGCCGCATGTTTATGAGAGGATTTTTCCATCCACTCTAGCCGTGTCTCAATGAGGCCACCTAATTAGGAATGCCACTATTACCATCAACGGTTTCACCACTGACCTACAGCATTGATGGGGCTTTTCCCAAAATTCTTATCAAATATGAATACCTAATATTAAGATACTGCGCGTTTCCGTCTTCTTTTCCTAGTGAAAATTTTGCACAAAATTGATATCCCTTTGAGTGCCGTAAGACTGCACTTAGGTACCTCTCTCAGTCACTCCAACAAAAAAAGCTATCATCCAATTGCTATTTAGCTTAAAATTAATTGCATTGTTATAAATACGGTAGTTTCTATGATTTTGACTTGAGAATATTATATCTTCAGTGTAGACCTTTGTGGCTGGCCGTGCAACCGGGGTGGTAACTAGGTGCAGTCTTACGGCACCTAAAGGGATAGGTACCAGCTGACTCACCTGTCCAAATTTCGCCATCTCAAGGTCTGTTGGAACGTTGAATTGACCAAAGGGATTACGGTCATCGAGGCCTAAGGCGCCGGCTAGGTGCCTGGTGTGAACACGGTAGGAAGCGAGATTGAGGATATCACGTGACCCTCTTCCAAACACCAAAAGGGGCCTCATTCAGCTAGAATAGATAGAACAACGATCATTATTACAACAAGAAGACCCCTAGCAGCTGCTACCCTGACTGTGACCTTAACTGCGTCATCCAGTTACCCCGGGACTTACCCACAAGGTCCTCTTCATCATTACGAGTAACATTGGGGTCCAGTATGTCCAAGCCAACAGAATAAGCTCTATACAATACAGCCAAATAGCTAGTCTAATGTTCTTCTTCATACTGGCACCAAAGGGCAAAAGAAGAGAAAGAAAGAAAAGAAAATCCAGCTCTCGTTATTTTGTACAAGTATAGCAAGTGATTTAGAGGCTGAAAGTCTGGTATATTACTTATCATTTCTTCAGAATGTAAGAGAACGATTTCTGATGGCTATCTAGAGAATAATCTCATTTTCTTGGAAGCCTCTCATACTTGCGGTGACCTTCCATGACTCTCGATAGCAAAACCCATGACATGATTCTCTTATGTCGTATCAGGCCCTCATAAACAGCTAATGTTTCTCGAAAGCTGACCTGAAAACATCTAATCCTCAAGTTTCATGTTGCTTTTCTCGCCTTCCAAATCATTTTGATAGCTAGGAGCTAGCATAACTCTAGAGAGATTTTCCACCTTGTCGCTTGCAGAATACAGTCGAAGACCAAATTTCAGAGCCTCGCGGATACAAATGGCCGTAAATCTACAATAGCTCATATCCATTAAGGCTGTTTGTTATGAGGGCTATCGCGAGGACAGTCTTGCTTAATAATAATTCATTGGCGGGAGTGGAGGCAACATTGCGTTGCAGGAAGAAGCAGAGATGAAAGACACCTGAGAAGCCGGAGGAGGCAAGCACAAGAAATTCCTTTGAAATTGACGAATAGGGATTGGAGTTGGTTTAAATATGGATAATGTTAGTTTCTGGGAGACATGCAACCAGTTGCGAAGCATCATTTTGACATAATTTTTCCTAAGGAGCGGAATTGCTGCCATATTACGGACAAATTCACTAGGCTGCCACTGAATGTTGAAGAGACAGAAATAGCAGCTGAGTAGACACGTGAGAGAATCGGGACGATTCAGGAGAATGCTACCAAGTGGCGTTGTAAGACCATCGCTATCGTCCTTGATGTCCAATGCGGCCCAAGTCAACACATTAAATTTTACACAGCAGGATGGTGCTTAAGATACGCCGTGATACTTAACGATATTGGAGGCCTTTTCTCACTCTCCCTTCTTCCCCGAGGATAAGATCTATGCCTCGAGATCGCTCCTTGAGCATACCCTTTTGTGAATTGGGTATAGGCTAAACTGAGAACAGTCTTATCACTAATAACCAACCACACCTCTGAATGACAAATATACCCACGGGGTTGGTAACGAGTTAGCCGCGGGTCAAATGCGAGAGCAAAAATGAGTAGTGGCAAGCAAGAGTAATTTCAGCGTGTTGTGGCAACCAGATAGTCAGCACGGGCATGCATTGAAGGATTTCAACGAAGCCGTTGATAAAGTTGTAGCAGTCTGTTTTCTCCTCCTGCCTGGTGGAGTGGGGCGTCACTTGTCACCGCAAGTCATGTAACCTGACAGGGTTCGCCGCGATTGAAAATTTCTGTGACTTGCAGTTTATTAAGCCTATTTCATGACTTCACTTGAAATCTATCATGTGTCTGTTTGAATACTTCTAAAGATTGGCAAAAAGAATGTATATAAAGCCCTAGCATTAATAGAGTGGAAATGTCCTGTCTATGTCGCAATCGCCTAATGCAAAATAATTTGATACAAATCCAAAACACCGTATCTGAGTTCGTGAAACCTATTGACTTGCCTCACCCTCCTCCTCTTCTTCGCTCTGCAAGTGTGCTTCGTACAATTTCTTAAATGCCGAACTTTCCTGTTTCATAAGCATCCTGGGGTCATCAAACTCGAGAAGTTTTCCCTTTTCCAGAACAGCCACTTTGTCAAACGACATGATCGAGTTCAACTTGTGCGTCACAGCAATAATAGTCCAACTCCTGAAGAATGTCACGAGAAGCTTTTCGACAATCTCACTAGTTGATTGATCCAGACTGTTGGGTGGCAAATGGTTAGTGTATTCCTTCCCTTTTCGTCATTCTGGGACTGGGGGTACTTTACCTGCTAGTAAATTCATCGAGAATAAGTACTTTGCTTTTGCGCAACATGGCTCGAGCAATGACGAGAAGCTGTCCCTCGCCCTGGGAGAAGAAGGTTTCATCGACGACTGTGTCGAGGCCGCCTCTCTTCTCAATCTTGGCCCATAGCTGTACTCGCTCGAGGGCCCTGATCATCTCATCATCAGGCACTTTCTCTGAAGGGTCTACGTTAAGTCGAACCGTCGCATGCATAATGAAGACCTGCTGGGGCAGGGCCACAAGTCTAGTTCGGACGTATTCATGTGAAAGTTTTGTGAGGTTGACACCGTCAATTTGGATGGAACCAGAGTCCAGGTCCATCAATCGCAGAAGACAAAGAGTTAGCGAACTCTTGCCACTATATACCGTATGTCAGCAAGGTGCCTCTTAAAATAAGCTCTAGTTTTATTACCTTCCAGTTCGCCCGCAGATTGCCACTCTCTGTCCAGGTTCGATCGAAAGTGAAACGTCATCTAGACATACTCCAGAAGACCTATGGCCACATTAGCTTATTTTTCATCTGACCCGGACGCCAGAGGGCGAACAGGGTATAGTTCGTCGTATCCTTACTTGTAAGAAGCCGTGAGATGGCTCACTTCGATGCCACCATCGGTCGGCCAGTCTGCATTTTGGGAATCTGTAAAACCACTCTCATTGGCCCCCTCTGTCTCCGTGTCTTTCGTGAATTGATGCACTCGCATTACGGCACCGAGCGCTACTTCGAGCATTACCCAGAAACTCAAGACCGTCTTCGTGGATCCACCCAGTCCCAAAATGCTGCTGAGACCAACACCCATATAGGTAGCACCGATGTCCGCTCTCAGGGTGGTCGTCAATACGATGAACGCAATGGCGAGGAGCGTGATAATCATATCAACGTGGAGGGAAAGCCAGCCCTGAACCGAGGCCAGAAGATATCGAGGCCTTTGGGAGGAGTCGATAACATGCATACTCTTCTTCATGAACTGCTCATCCCATTGGAAGGTTCGAATTGTCAACAATCCGCTCAAAGTTTCAAGGAGCTGAGAGTTGACTGGTGCCATATGTTCAAGATCAAGGAGACGCAGCTGACGCGACGTGCGAAGATAAAAGTGTTGAGTAATGTAAAGTAAGAGAAGCAGGACTGGGAAGGCGATAGCCAAGTACCGGGATGTTACGGCAACGATGACGGCTTGAGCGAACAGGAACGCGGTGGCTAAAAGAATCATTTCATCAGCGCTATGTCAATCATGCAAAGAGACGGGGGGTGGAGGCGAGTACATGTGGACATTCCAAAAACGGCCGTGGGCAATTCCATGTCAATTAGTCGCAAGTCTTCACTGAATCGATTGACCGTGACACCACTATCAACTGCAGAATGAAATGACAGAGGTGCTCTGAGTTATATTAGCCACGAAATCATGTCACGCTTCATCCCACTTACCGCGATACGGTTTGCAACAGAGTTTCATGAAAGTGTAAACCACACTTGGAAATGATGATGACAACGATTTGCCTATAAGCGCCATAAATCAGTCATATTGTTCATAGCCAAAACCAAGCTTCATGACTTACCAAACTCCTATCATTGAGGCAAGAATAGCGCCAACTCCCAACGCGACGTACACTCCAAGCCATTTACCCAAATCTTTCGTGAACTCACCAGACTGGTTGGCCCACCAGCCCAGCCAGATAGCTAAAACAAACTGCAGTTAGCAACAATTCAAACCATTTCAAGAAGTTATAAAATATCTTACAAGGAAACGAGTTGCAGAAAGCATAGGCGGCCATAGCCAACACAAAAATAATTAGAGTGCTCTTCCCGGCAGCCTTTGTGTATAGAGAGTACATCTCCCAGTTACCCAGACGTCGGGATGGATCATCCATGTTGGCTGTGGCTACATCCTGAAGAAATCCAGGCCCCTCTTCTGTACCAGGAACGGGCTCACCCTTCTTCTCGCTCGACTTGCCAGTGGTCTTGAGCTCGGTTGTTCCGAGAAGCTCATGGAGCTCATAGGGTGCGCCTCTGGCGCTGATCTGTCCCTTCTCATTGAGGATAATGAGTTGGTTGGCGGAGTGTACTCGGCGTTCTGGAGATAGGTTAGATCAATCGCACGGAGAAACAGAATGTCATGCGTCGTACCGTCAGATGAGGTGAGAACAGTGGTGATCTCTGCTTCGTTAAGCAATCCCTTTTCACCCCAGAGATTTTCAAAAACAAATTCCTCTGTGGTAGAGTCAAGTGCACTCAAAACATCATCCATAATCAAGAATTCCCTCCTAGAGTACACTGCGCGAGCGAGAGCCTGGTTTATGTCAGCGTGGGATGCGGATGAGATGGAGGATACCGCCACTTACTAGACGTTGCTTCTGACCACCACTCAACGAAATACCCTGAGAGCCAGCTACTGTATCATGTCCCTTTGGCCAGTTTTCAATGTCATGTTCCAAGCCGCAGGCATGAATGACTTTGGCATACCATGCTTCATCCAGGTCAGAGCTGCCAATGATGACACTGCGGACAGTGTCGTTTGGAATCCATGGGGTTTGGTCGCAATAGGCAGCTCCAGTAAAGTTGGCACGAATGGTTCCTTCGAAGGCGGCCAATTCACCTAAAAGACACTTCAGCAGCGTCGACTTGCCGCAACCAACTGGCCCAAGAATCATGGTCAAGGCCCGACGCGGAATGTTCCATTCCTCGATGTCGAGAACAGGATCCTCCTCAGCTGCCCAGGAAAACTTGCCGTGAACGGAAGCGATAAATCCTCTGTCACTGGGGGCGTACGCTGGCGTCAGGGGAGGCTCCAAGTCAGACATCTCATAATATCCGGTCTTGTCATCTCCAGCTGGTTGGATAAGGCTAGATTCGCTCTTGGCTGACCTGAGTTTGCGCTGCGGTAGGTTCATGAGGGCCTCTCGGTTATCAACTCGTTTTTTGCCGTTGAGGTGGTTTTGGATTCGCTGGAAAGATTGCAAACTACCGGCGATGGTGGGAAACGCAAGCATCACCCAGGTGATAGGTGCGCTAATCAAGGTAAGGACTGAATAAGAAGCGAAGATGCTTGCGGTATCCATGCTACTGCCATTTCTCTCTGCCAGACCCGCGTAAAGACAGAAAGTGAGAATCGGACTCCACACAGTGGTAAAAGTTACTATTCTTAGTTAGATAGCTGATCTTCGTGAGTTGGTTGAGAAGCTACTTGCGCATAATCAAGGTCGCGCCGAGCAGGATTCGGTATTTGACGGAAATCTTGAGCTCTCTGATCCTCATTTGCCTTAGGACAGAAAAAGCAACGTCGCTAAGGCCGGAGACCTTGAGCCATTTGACACTGCCTAGAGTCTTAGAGGTCGCCGTTACGCGTTCCTGGATGGCCTGGATCCAAGCGGCCTGGGCCATACCAGACGGGACCGCAATGAATACAGCGATGAACATGAGAACTATTAGTTTCAAAGTCAGCACTAGTTTTCCTATTTTCTAAAAATGAAATTAAAAGAAAAATTTGTGGAGAAACGCACAGAAAGCGAGGGCAATAGGCATGGCTGCGGCGGCACCCATCTCGGATTTGATAAGATAAATAGCAATACCAATCTCAGCCAAGTTGGCCCAAATCTCGTGCAGCATGTGGATAGCTTCCATCATGTTATTTGTATCGGCGTTAAGCAAAGTGATGGCTCCGGTGCTGCTTGTATCGGGTGATGTTACATCGAGGCGCATAGATTCTTGGAAGATGAGCGCCATGATCGCTCCCCTGAGCTTCGAGGACACTCGACTAACGAGCCATTGGTACTGGCCGATGCAGATCTGTGAAGAACGAGGGTGTAAGTATGAGACATAGCAACGCGAATAAGAGGGCAGGGTGGAATTTAGAACGCACAGCCAAGCCAGTATACACAATGGCAAAGGCTCCGATCAAACCATAGCCGTAGTTGTCGAAGGGCTTGCCTTCAGGCCAAGCTGCAAAGGCCACAGCCCTTTTGATTAAGATTGGCTGGACGTAACTGAAACCAATCTGCAATACTCTTGGGGGAATGCAGATCATGAGGGGCCAGAATAGGGTTTTGATGCACGTATTGAAGAGGACACCCGGTACCTCCTTGTTTGGTTCTGCACCACAGTTAATTGCTACACGTAAAATAGACGGAATTGAAAGCAGCGGCAGGCCTACCATTTTCCCATGCGTCGGCCAAAGCCTTGTGCCAATTCTCGACTTTCATATCATGCTCAATAAGATATAGGTCGTCTAGCTCCAGGTTCTTCTTGTAGCCTACACCTAGAAGGGGGTTGAGCCACCAAAAGGTCATGGTCTCGAAGAGTGTTCTCGTGGCATCCCTCTGCCTGTCCATGTATTTGGGAAGGAGAAGCGAGTGCTTAGACCAAGACTCTAGTACCAATAGGACTATGCGCAGGATCAAGGTAAACAGGAGGAGGAGGGGGATGGCTTTGGAGCCATCGGCAACCATGAACAGAGTACGGACGCGAGCAAGGTCAAGGAGGCCGGAGAAGAAGAGCCAGCATGTCACCGGCGCGGAGGGTTTGAAGTTACGCTCATGTTCAAGCCAGGAGAGAGCGAGGGCACCGAGAGTGGCGATGAGGGCGATGGCGGCATTCGCGATGGAGAATTTGGTGTGGGTGATGGAGTCATTGGGAGTAACCCAGAGGCCAAGTAGAGCTGCATTGAGGATGAGCAGGACAACCAATCCTCCCTAGAGTCAGGATATAGTGGTCAGCAAGATGAGGGGCTGCGATGGCGACGGCCTGCATCACTGTCATGATGCGCGTGCGTGGTGTCGATGCCGCGGGCGGGTGGGGGCGAGGGGATCGACGTACAGCTTTGGCTGGGCGTAGCCATCCAGAGGCGATTTTGGCCTCGGTCTGGGCCTGGATGTAGAGCCAGCCCGGTAGCAAAAGTAAAAAGATGCACGAAATAGTAACACCAAGGATTGACTCTTCGAAAAGGAGCGTGAAGTCGAAGCCGCCACGACAATAGGCACCGGCCCAAGGACCGAACTCGCCGTCGGGGCAGGACTCGACACCAGTCTGGGACGTAGTATTGGCAGACATGGCCGACTACGACGAGACAGGCGATGGTGAAAGCAAACGAATGACGACGGGGTTGAGACCGTCAGGATTAGGGATGAGATGGGATGGGCAGAGTATATCCTCCATGCAGCTGTCGGTCGGGCCGGGCCACGGGGACAAGATTACGCGGCTGCAAGGCACAAGCTAAGCTGCTGCGCGCTACGAACAGGCGCAGGAGCAGGCAGAGGCCCCCCTTTGCTCAGGCTCACAGCAACCATCACTAATTCATAAACTGGACTCGCCGCTACTGCCTTCCCTTGGTCTCTTCGCTGCACCACGCGGGACATTGCCAATTCGTCCGCATCGGCATAAAAGGGCCCTGTGCTTCCGCCTCGTCACTGCCGCCCACCTTCTAGAATTCACTGCCACGTTTCATTTTGGTACGACGTGCCTTCTATCCCCGCGCCCGGGCTTCCAATCCCCACTCACGTAAGACGCTGCCGGCACGCCACACTCTAATTTAGTGTGCGACCCGCATCACGTAATATGTCAATCTCCAGCGAGCCAGGCCAGCTCTGCCCCGCTAAACGCCTTGCATGGCTGCAGCCCGCCCAAGTGCCTGGCACCCGGCTGGCGACAGCACATAAAGCTCGCAGGGATCTCCGCCTCGTTTTTGCATCCGCTTCGTCCATCTTCACATGCCTGCTGCATCATCTCTGATTGCTTGTCACCTGTCTCTCCTTTCTCCCTTGGCAATTTGTTACGCTAAGGCGAATCATTAATCCCCACACACATGCTTGTGATCCTGGCGAGACGGGCGAAACTCACTTCCCCACATCAAGCCTACCTAGGTAGTCTTACTCACCACGCACCAGCGACCTGCAGTACCTCATTACTGCGCAGTCTGACTATAATAATAAAAATCCCTGCCAGAATGTGCTTCCCTACCCTACCCTACCTGTCTGTCTACACAGGGGCCGTATTCCTTGAATGACCCATCGCCGCACTGACTGAGCACGCACGTGCCTTCGCTGACTGCACGTTGCGTCAAACCAGAATCTTTCACCTGTCATTTGCCATGGGTCTCAGATCACGCAAAATTGGTTTTGGAGAACACACCACTACTGTGTCTGCCTTGACAAGGGACGAGAAAGAAAAAAGAAAAAAGGAGTCCCTCGAGATTCAATTCTTTGCAAAAAGCCTTATGCTAACAATACTGCAATATGTTCGTGCCTTCGCTTATTGAGATTGATGCAGTAACTTGGTAAAATATGGACTAGTAATTTTCAGATCCGGATTGTCGACAGTAATCGTATCAAACGAGAATTCAAGGTGACAGCGCTTGTGATACCATTGCTACAACCTACGTCAGAAACCATCAATTAGCCATCTTCAGTCACCATGCCTTAAGGGGGTGCCACACACGAATGTGAAGGAAAGCATTACCTTTCCTCAATACGATTCCCATCACTCTTTGACTAGCCTTTCCGGATCTACCGTGTGTTGTGGAGAAAGAGGCCTCACGGGGAGGAGCCAAGACTGCGTATACACTTGGATTCCGCTTACGCCATCATGACACAATCCTTTTCTTCTATATTATACAGGCGACCATAAAATCATGTACGGTCTAGCTTTTCGCATTATGGACAGAAGATACATCAAAGCCTCTGACAAGCTCCTGCCGATTACTAAATGCAGCACGCACTTCCACAAACGGTAATCTAACCATACTCTTGTAGAATTGAATTTACAATCCCAGCAGATTTTTCGCATGATCTTGCTGTGGGTAAGTCCCGGGGTAACTGGATGACGCAGTTAAGGTCACAGTCAGGTTAGCAGCTGCTAGGGGTCTTGTTGTTGTAATAATGATCGTTGTTCTATCTATTCTAGCTGAATGAGGCCCCTTTTGGTGTTTGGAAGAGGGTCACGTGATACCCTCAATCTCGCTTCCTACCGTGTTCACACCAGGCACCTAGCCGGCGCCTTAGGCCTCGATGACCGTAATCCCTTTGGTCAATTCAACGTTCCAACAACCAAGGTCAGTTTACTAACTTACCCATAAGTACATTTAGAGATATCACCTTGTTACAACCTAGTCTTTCCTAGGTACTAGTATTAGGGCTTTCATTCTAACCGCTTTTGCAGATTTTTCCAATAAAAAAAGGAGGAGTAGCATTATAAAAACATACCGCAAGGGTATAGGATAAAGTATTACAAATCACAGAAGAAGGTAGCGGTCTGGGTGAGGTGGCAGGAGTCTCATTAGGCCAATGTGAGACATGGCAAATTACATCTTGCGTCGAGCGAATTCGGCATTTACTCACCGCATATCTAGAGTGGCTGACGTGTGTTCTGCGGCTTTGGATTAAGATAATATTGTTTCATAATATAGCAGAGTCAGAAATAGGGCTCAATTCTCAAATAACGGTCAAGAAGGGTATTAGAAAATAGACTAGATGCTTTTTGACAAAATTAGATTGTCCTACAAATAAAGATATCTTGGTTAGCAGAGGTCTTATTGCTTATACTTATCAGCAAGTATACAGCAATATTCATATCAGTTAATTGTACTTTTTGCGAATTATTACGAATAAATCATGGCCAATAACCAAGACAAACATAAAGTAAGTATTTATGTTCTCACAGAAAGGGTATATCAATATTAATAAAATATCAGGATATGTCTGCGCTGTCGGTGCATTTACAGGCGATTCAGCAAAGGACCGAGAACGTAGCATCATTATCGGGATTGCGGTTACGCAGTGGCTTAAATATTCGAACAGCTAAAGAACAGTATTATGGCAATCAACATCAGCACAATCTTCAACAAGACGATACTCTTGTAGGTGAAATACCTGGAAGTCCAATAAGATCTCCTTCTAGACAACCGGGAATACAAGGGTTGCGTGAACATGGTCCTGCGGCAACTGGACAGGGTCATGGCTCACCGGAGGCTCTACCAACTGTCCAACCTGCTTCAGTCTCAAGTTTTATTAGTATGATTGAGCGGCAGCAATTTTCCCAGGCATCGTTCGATATCTTTTCTCGGGCGAACAATGCAATTAAACAGTATCAACGAGAAAGTCGGAACATGTATCCAATGCACGATACCACTGCGATTTCAGCGGAATCATCAAATATTTATGCCATGGATCCACATGTGCAAGGTCTTCAAGTAGCAGGTACACCTTTAGTGCCAACGTCCGAAGCATCACAACAGGCCACAACCAGCCTCGCGCAGAAGCATGGACGTGGACGGCCCAGAGGAAGCAGAAATATCCCCAGTGGAAGAGCGATATTAAGCCAGTTGCAGGCCCAAATGCTACCAACGCCTAATGCATCACAACAACCCACAACCGATCTTGGGCATGCACGACCTAGAGAATGGAAAGCTATTCTGGCGGGAAAGGTAGCATCTACTCGAACTCAAGCCCAATCGCCACCAACACCTGATGTATCACAACAACCCACAGAATCACAGCAGCACAGGGATCTCAACCATCGACTGCCAGACATAGCTTCATTACCTATGCCCAGAATATTACAACAACCGATGACGAGCACTATTCCAGGATATAAACGCGGACGACCAAAAAGAAGTATCTCGGCTGGAATAGCAACACTGGGCCAACAGCCAGTCCAGATACTACCGCAGCCAACCCCTACACACCAAGCCTCCATTCAGTCATCACCTTACTCAACTCAATCTCAATCATTGCCACCCACATCACAAGCATCCCTTCAATCTCAATTTCGAATACAACCATCTCCAAGTTTTATTGCCAAGGGCCAAACAATTATACCCCGTGTAGGAAGACCAGCTCATGCAAAGGTACCAAGGCATCATCAACAAATAGCCATTCAGCCAATACCAACTATACAAGACCAGAATATGGATATCACAACAGATAATGGAGCACCGGATAGTACTATAGAAAACAGACCAACAAGAATCGAGACGCAAAGCATCAGACAAGTCATGTTTGCACCCCCACGCCCAAGGGGCAAATATACGCCCAGAAAGCGAAAGCAAACAGCGGATACACCAAGAGTTGCAACTCATAGCCAGATTCCACGCCCAATCCAACCTCAACAGTCTTCGCATAGACCGCCTAGTCCATTCTACGTCGATGATGATGAAGAAGATCAATGGAGCTTGAGGAGCAACCAGCAAAGCGGGCCCGGCATCAAACTATAGAAGAAAGGCCAGTGGAGCAACAAATAGAAGAATTGCACAGTGTGTTCTCGGCTTTGCAGGATGCATTTTCTGAGAAGAAACATCTTTCGGACAGCCGGTCATGGTGTACACCAGTGTCTCATGAGATGATGATCTCGACAGTGCAATCTTTCTACAAAGCATTTCACGATCTAGACACACTACCAATTCGCACCTGCATGGTATGTTATCGAAAATACAGCAAAGTGGAATTAAGCGAGTTGAATTGGAACATATGGGAAATGCGCCCTTCCGACATTCGCAACATCTTTCCTCTATCATGTACAAGTTGCTTTCCCCCAGGTCACAGTATACCAATTTGTAAGGATTGTAAACAACACTTGAGAAAGCGCAAGCTTCCCCCTGCAGCGCAATTGCATAGCCGTCTCGGATGTGAGCATCAATATCCGCAAGAGCTTCGGGACCTAACTCCTATTGAGGAGAAGCTTATTGCTCTGGATGCATGTTACGGCTTTATCACAAAGTTCAGTATCGAGGCAGGTGGTGGCAAGAAGCTTGGTGTATATTACCCAAGGCATGTGAAAGGACAATTAACAGTCTTTCCAAACAACGTCAGTGAGCTAGCCACAACAGTACTACCTCACCGGCTGATAAAGGTGATGGAAGATATCCACGTGTTTTGGCAAGGAGAGAACAAGCCAAACGTCAAAGACATATCTAGACTTTTGTCAGTACGACGGAGTCGCGTTGAGAGAGCTCTGGTATGGTTAAAGAGGAACAATCCATATTATGCACACGTTACTATCGATAGACTCGAAATGGATAGCTGGGGATCTTCATCGCAGGATTTACCAACTGAGATATACAATAATATGGAACAGGATGACCCTACGCCGGAGGAAATCATCGGCACCTCGCATATTGTCCCTGGTACCGAACGTGGCTTAGATGAGGAGCCAGAGGTTGATATTGAGGAGATCATGGCAATGCTTACACGACCCCAATATCAGGACGATGCTGAAGAGGATGCCAGACGAGCTGAGGACATCGAAAATGGAGGCATGGACCAGGAGAACCCTCTAGGGGAAGATAATGCGGGTGGTACCGACCCAAATGCAACTATCTACGAGACCAATACTACCGGTATGGTTAATGTTGATGGGGCACTGGAGATTGTTGAGGCGGAAAAGTTACGGTTCTGCTTCACGGCACTCGGAGATAGCATTCTTCAAGATGATACCCAGACGCAAGAAAGAAGCATAAACCCAGGTGGTCAAGGTAACCGGTCAGGCACTGCATCTGTACGGCGTGGTCAACGTCTTGAGCCATTTATTGAAGTCAGGAGGGGCGATGAGTTCTCCGATACATATGACGTTGGGTTCTTTGCAAAGATATTTCCTACCCTATTTCCACGTGGAGTTGGTACCCCTCATATTGCCGGCGAGAGTAACTTGAGTTCATATAATGGGGATAGGCGCCATAATATGAGGGGTGTTCGATCCAGCACAACCACAAGTGGACTACTATGGTCCCGCAATATATCCTTGAGTTTATGGATAAAATTGGTTATGCAGCGTCACGGAGGGAGGTTCGCAAACCATCCCATTCTCTCGTTCCTAACATTCAATTTGGAGGTTAAATCTAGGAACCGACGAATAAGCATGATGAGTGCGACAAAGGACAATTTCCCCAAGATAGAGGGAATTATGCGCTCTCTCAGTGTAGAGAGATTGCATGCAGCCAAGGAAGAGCTCGAGAAAAGCAACCGCACCACCGATAAGGATGTCAATGAATTACTCAAATGTCTCTCTCTCTATGGTTATCGCCAGCCTATGTCAAGGGAGATGCGAATGAGTCTAAGACGAAAGATTAAATCTCTTATCATCAAGCTAGGACTACCAGCAATATGGTTCACCCTGAACCCAAATGATATCACGAATCCAGTAAAATTAAGACTGGCAGCATATCGCACTCATGACAGCTCTGGGGCAGCCGAGGAATTTCTAAAACAGCTTGACTCCTCATACAAGAGAGTGCGACTAGCCATATCCGATCCTATTAGCTCAGTTATCTTCTTTCATAGGGAGATTAATTTGTTCTTTGAGCATTATGTCAAGGTCGGACAGGACTCTGTCTTTGGGCGTGTGAGTCATTACTTTGGTGCGGTAGAGACGAACGAACGCGGTGCATTACACCTCCAC
The DNA here is from genome assembly GCA_022837005.1 of Calonectria pteridis. Classification (NCBI taxonomy): domain Eukaryota; kingdom Fungi; phylum Ascomycota; class Sordariomycetes; order Hypocreales; family Nectriaceae; genus Calonectria; species Calonectria pteridis. The sequence continues at coordinate 281,860 of JAKZGU010000034.1, forward strand.
GGCTTACTTTGGCTACAAGGAAACATGCACCTTAGTTCAATCCATGAGGACATAAGAAGTGTTGGTCAAGAGTCCTATCGCAATGATATTATTCAGTTTGTGGATAGTATATTTTCCGAGGTATAGTACCGCCTACACTCCTAAACCTCCCCATCTAGGAAATACAAGCTTACACGATTTCTTTTTTTTTTATTAAAAAAAAAGCATCTGGATCATGCATCATATATTGCAGTCAAAGAAGGGCGGTCAGGCGTATATTCTGATGTTGGGCCTCTCATACAAAACACAGCCGAACTTTCTCTCATGCTTGAGGATGAGGCCAACTACTGTGCGGGGGCCACCCAGCGACATAGACACTCTCCCACATGTGTGAAGTACTCTTTCAACAACAAAAAGAAGGCCAAGAAGAAGCACAAAACATGTCGTTTCAATGCACCGTGGAAATTGGTAGATAAGACTGGATTTGATAATGATGGCATTTTGCATATCCGACGAGACCATCCTCTTGTCAATAGATATAATAAGGCCATTGCCATTGGATTGCGCCATAATCACGATATCTCATTTATTGCAACACAAAAAAAGGCATTATCTTTGGTATACTACATTACCAATTACGTCACCAAAGCTGAGGATCCCACCTGGAAGCGTGTGGCTGCTGCGGAAACTCTGATGCGGGCCAACCACAACAGACAAATAGCAGACGGATCATCCACATTGGAGAATACAAATGTCGATCCAATGGGGCCGATGGAGAACAAGACACGTAAACTGTTACTGAAAATCGCCAACCGAGCTTACACAGACAGGCCACTATCACAGGTAGAGGTTATATCTCTCCAATTAGGGTACCCAATGGAGTTCAGCAACGCTGCAGCCTGGACATTCTTGAATGTATCCTTGATTTACTGGCAAGTACATCGACGCTGGGGTCACTTACGCCAGGAGGAGGGTCTTGACAGCGCGCACACTGATGCAGCCAATGGGAGGGTATATATGCATGAGGTAGGGCAACGAATCCCCATTGCAGAAGGATATCCATATCGAGGCGAAGTTCTGCGTGACTTATGTCTTTATGACTACGCAACACTTGTGCAAATAAGGTGCAGGAGCTATAGTAAGGGCAAGGCAAGATGGGGTCAAGTTCCTCTCGACGATGATTGTCCATTTGCCAAGGACTACATTCAAGTACTCCGACGACCGGGCAACGAGGCGGTTGTTTGCCTTGATGGCTACCTAAGCATGGATCTTGAAGAGGATGAAGATGAAAGCTTTCGAAGATGTGCTGTACAACACCTTGGCTTATTTGTGCCCTGGGACCAGTTCATGTCGGAGTCATCTGGCGATATAAATGATATCTGGACACGCAAAAAAGAGGCGCTCCCTGAGAGAATTCACTTCTATGCGGACAACATTCAATTACTTCGACAATCTGTGGAGGATGCAGCTCGCGATGCCAAACAATGGGGTGCCTCTCCGGGCGATGGTATCCGTTCTGCCGAGCAAGAGGATTCCGATGATGAAGGGCCACACGACGAGGCTATCAGCCCCAGCTACAGATCAGACAACATAGGCCACACAGCTCGGTTGTTAGATATCGTTCGGGGTACAGTGGAGGCCAGGCAGGCAACAGGGGCCTCGCCAGTGTTGTCAGAATTGGTACAGGAGGTGAGTCGGTTCCAGCAGGTATCACTCGCGACAGAGGACGGCTTGCAACGCACTATAGTACCCGAGCCAGTCACCAGGCGTATAGAAATCACTGGAAAGAAGTATTCTGGGTATGAACTACCGGACCAAAAGCAATTACGAGGGATTTTATCGACACAAAACATTGAGTCAGAAAAAGCCGAAAGCATTATCCAGGGCATACAGAGTTACGGCGGGGTTTCAGGTTCTGGAACAGATCATCAAAACGAGGCAGCCGAAAATGTGATGAGCGGCTGGGGAGATGATGATATCCATTTTGAGGAAGGTGAGAATAGGCCACGTCGCCCACCCAGAATCCGCATTCGATATGGGCCTTCGACGTCCTTTCTTGAAGCCGGGCGAGAGCTGGTAAAGGAGTTCACTCTCAACAAGAGACAAACCATTGCCTTCTTAATAATCTGTCGTCATATGGATATTGTCCAGCGAGACAAAGAGAAAGCCTCCCAGCTATGCCAATATATTGGTGGAGAGGGTGGGACCGGAAAGTCAAGAAGTATTGAGGCTCTAGTTGCGTTATTCAAGAAGAAGGACATCCAAAGCCGGATAATTGTGACGGCAACATCTGGTACTGCTGCAGCTCGGATCAATGGTATTACTGTTCATTCTGCTTGCCATATTCCGATGGACGACTCTGGCGATGGCGCTGCGGAAACGATCCGGCGCATTGATGGCGACGTAAGAGAAATTTGGCAGCAAAGGCAACTCCTTGTCCTCGATGAGGTCAGCATGCTGTCAGCGCGTACACTTTTCTTCTTGGACAAACAACTACGGCTACTTCGGGACTCTCCCGAGCAGTTTGGAGGCATTCCAATCATTCTCTTCTGCGGGGACTTTCATCAATTTACACCAGTGCAAGGGAGATCAATTCTCCTATCTTCTAGCGACATAGAATGGAACACCAACCAAAATGAGTCTGCCAGAAGGCCCCCCAAGAAGCAGTGTAAAAAAGGCAGCGAGAGGCAGTATATGAATGAAGAGGGTCATAAACTTTGGAAAAAGTTCACTACAGTTATCCTGCTGAATGAACAAGTTCGTGCTGCCGAGGATCCTGAACTACAGCGACTGCTAGGGCGGATACGGCTTGGCATACAAGACCAATCAGACCTAGAGCTTCTCAACTCTCATTGCTACCGCGAGGGTAGGCGGATTCCATGGGAAACCAATATCACGGTGGTCACGCCATTAAACAGAAATCGTTGGAACTTGAACATGGAGGCTTCAAAGGCATTTAGTCAAAACCACGAATCGACCATGCGCATATTCTTATCAGAGCACAAGTGGCAAGGGAAGTCACGCATGACTGAAGAGGAAGCACTCAAGGCCTTCTCACACGGTGACGATAGCAATATTAAAGTGCCCGGAATATTCATGTTCATACCCGGCATGCCCGTTGTGACAACTATCAACAAGCACCCAGGCCTCAAGCTTGTGAACGGGGCCAACTATACCGCGGTGGGTGTTATTCCAGATCGCGCATATCCAGGTCATTGTATCTCCGAGCATACAATACTGCATTTCGGGCCACCCGCGGGGATAATCTTGGCATCAGAAACAACAGAGGACTTTGAGATCAATGGTTTACCACCCGGCACAATAATGCTAAGGCCAAAAACCGATAGCGTAAAGCCGCTGATGCTTGGTCCCTGGCAAAAACACCAAATATCCAGAAGGGGCTTGCCATGTACACCCGGTTTTGCGTGTACTGACTATAAGGTCCAAGGAAGAACACTGGAACAGGTTGTGTTGGAACTACGGGGAACAAAGCCGGTGTGTTGCAATGGAGAGCTTGTTCCTTGTAAATGCAATCCCTACAGTCTATACGTGCAGTTATCACGAGCCCGCTCACTTGATGGCATAACGTTGCTTTCACCTGCTCGAGAAATTGATATTATTGGTAATAGGATTGATGAGGTTATGAGAAATGCAGAAGCGAGATTGGAGGAACTGAGCAACAAGACAGTCGAGCAGGCATCTGTATGGCTGAATGAGATGGGAATAAATATTTGACTAAATAAAGAAAGAGCTAGCTAATATAAGGAAAAAACCTTTGTTCATGCCAACCCGTTGAAAGCCAAGTTCTGAATACCTTTGAGGAGAGAGAGAGGTATTAGTAAGTGAAGAAGGTGAAACGTGGGAAGTCACGGGTTTTTATGACATCAGATGCATATGACAGCCAATCAAAAATCACAATTAAACGATAAAAATGCCAATCAAAGAACCCGTCCTAAGACAAAAAGGGCGGGAGAGACATGAAAAGAAGTCTAAAAAGTCAGTAAACAGCAAATCACAAGGCTCTGGCATCTTGCAATGGCCCCTCAATTTTTACCAATAAGCATGTGCATGAAATTGCAGCCAATTAGAGCGCTAGACAACAGGGGGCTGTGGCATAAGACTCGGTTCGATTCCTCACCAAGCACCCGTTTGCCCACAGCCTAGCTGACGAGATTCCGCTATCCCTTGGTTTACCTTGCCGGTCCAGACCCAGCCGTTACACGCCCAATGTCAACGCGCACACACATTTTACTAGTAGAGCGCATATGCCTAATATCCTCTTGCGCCACCCTTATCCCCTTTCATATATTCTATAATAATATATATTGTTGGAACGTTGAATTCACCAAGGGATTACGGTCATCGAGGCCTAAGGCGCCCGCTAGGTGCCTGGTGTGAACACGGCAGGAAGCGAGATTGAGGCCATCACGTGATCCTCTTCCAAACACCAAAAGGGGCCTCTTTCAGCTAGCATTGCGGAATGAGCTCACGGCAGGAGCCAGGTTCAGAGTTACTAGGAAGAAGGGCCATTCGCACAAAAAACGCTCTCAGAACAAGAGGGTATAATAATACAGCTCAACACAATCACACATCAATTAGGCTAACTTACACACTAAAGACAAGAGAAAAGATATTCTATAGCTAGTACTCAGAGGCTAGCTAATAATTAGGTTAACTCTGCTAATCTACTATAGTCTAGTATAACTATTTTAGATACCATAGGAACCATAAGAATAATTGTTGGAACAGTGATTTCATCATAAAGGGATTGCAGTCATGTTATGAACCCAGTGCCCGGCTGCTGTGAGGCAGCCCGCCCCCTGTATTTACAGGGGCTATAGGGCTTAGCTAGCTGTGTTTTGGGTAACCGAGGCACAGTATGACCTTTTGCCGCAGCGGCTAGGGCTGCGGGCCGCCTTTTTGTAACAAGTCATCGGGGCCTGAGGCACCGGCTAGGTGCCTCGTGTGAAGGCGGCAGGAAGCGAGATGAATGGCATCACGTGACCTCCACCTACAAACACCAAAGGGGCCTCCTTTAGCTAGCTTAGGTAGAATCAATCATCATTACAACATTCAGACCCTATAGTAGCAGCTGCTATATTTGTGACCTTAACTGCGTCATCCTGTTACCCAGGGACTGACCCATAATAATACTGAAAACAAAATCCTATTACATAATAAAAGGTTTTCTTTTTAGATTATAGGAAATATATAATTTTATTTATAAAACAAAAATAATATAAAATAATTGTTGGGTTTACAAGGGGGTAATAAAAGCACTAGTGCAAAACAGCAGGTAAATCGATCTTGTTTCTTGTTGATTGTTCTATCTAGCTATCCTACGCGTTTCCCTTGTTATGATGCATTGATCACGTGTATATCAACAGCATCGCCGGTCCCCACGTGACCGGGCTTGTTGCCTGTTCCAACACATACCCCTACCCTATAAACAGAGTATTTTATTTGTACATTACTATTACACTCTTCTACTAAACCACTTTATTACTCGCTATAATGAACAGTGGGTAAGAAAGCTCTTGTGTTTTTAATAAGGGACCTATCCAGGTCTTTCACAGGTGGTAGTTGAGGGGATCGTGGACCCTCTTGCAGCTCGGGCCTGGTGCCGGCTGCAGCTGCGAGATGACTGGGGCGCAGTTGGTATTGATGGCGGTGACGGCTGGATTGAGGTCACATTGAAGTTGACGGTATTTGTATGTGAACTGGCTTGGGCCCGACTGGCCTAATCCTTTGACGGTTGTTGTGTCAAACTGGTCGGTTGTGACTCTCATAAAGTGTGACCATATCTCCTGTTGTGATAATGCTGAAGACAGTGACGATTGGATGAAAAGTGAGGTCGCTGACATAATCAACACGAGCCCCGTGGAATATTGCAGCCACGGGTACCCGTGGGCCTATTGGCCGCCCCGAATCCCTTACGGATGACTAAACGTTCTGCCACGTGTGACCGCCTTTGGCGTGCATGGGTCATAACAGCTGTAGGGCTGTGCCTGCCGGTAAAAGAGTTAGTAGTACAAAAAGGACCTTCTGTTCATTTAGTTAGTAACACAAGGATTTTCGCCCCTTCAGCTCACGTCCCAAGTTTTAAGAGTATTGGTCTCATTATGAGTTTTCATTTCACATCTATTACATTCATTTAAGCTAAGTGTTCACTTACACTGCTATCTTCTCACTTAATCCTTATTCCTTTATCTTACTTTACACGTCCTTGACAGCTCGACTTCACCTAATTATCCCTATAGGGTAGCGGCTTGGGTGTTGGTGTCATTTCCCTCCGCCAAACTAGGCTTGAAAATAAAGAATATCCTCTTTTCTACACATAGATCTATCCTTATTAGGTTCCTCTTTATGTAGCAAATAGCTTAAAATAAAATCTTATTTTCTTTAAAAATGTGGTAGGTTCCAGGTTTTATGCTTGACCGGCTAGGGTCACGATGTCACGGGTCGTCACAAGGGTTGTCACATGCAAGGTCAGGTGCACGCCTGCACACACAATGTAAATAGGAAACCTTGTTAGCGAGAGCCTTCTACCCTCTTCATGGCACAACACAGTTATTACGGCACCCCCAGGTCTCGTGTTGTGACAGCGGGTGACAGGTGATGAGCTACCCTGGACTGAAGCTCATGAATATCGTTTACAAAAATGCGTCGTAATTAAGTTAGCATTGGATATAGGAAAGCCGAAAGCAATATATTAAATACTCAAGGACTATGAGCATCAGATCGCTATTGAAGTCGTTCAACTCATGGGTATTGCTAGAACCCCAGAACCGGGACCAGTTTTTCCCCTGTCCTAGCTCAGACAACTTATGCAAAAACTGCACGCAACAACTTCCAAGAACTCAGATTTCTTGAAATACGAGTATAAGCCTAAAATAGATATATCTTCTCATTACTCCAACATTCAAGATCATTTCATGATTTGAATCCAATAGCTCCTTTGCTTTTGCCCAATTGTGCAATTCTAGTACCTGGTCTATTCTATAGGGTAGCCCTTGCATATCGTCAAATCCCTCCATCGCAGCGTTCGGCTTGGGTTCCTCATCCTCAGCACTCAATATGATTATCTTCTGATTGCTGGTTTAATTAAACTCGATATGTCTTCTAGTTCTTACTTGCATTTGCTTCTAGTGGAAAAAAATCTGGGAATAAGCTCAACCTGGCTGCGCACGGTTACTAGCACAGACAACGGCTGTTACGCGGGCTCGGCTGCCGAATATCTAGCCCAAGTTGTGACGTGTTACGGGTGGCTTCAAAAGACAATACGTGATCCTTTCATCCCGGCTCTATTTTCCGTTGTGTAAAATGTAATTAAATTATACGATCTAGGTTAGGATTTGGGTTAGGATTTGGTTAGGATTCGGGTTAGGGATACAGCTTAAGGCTTGGCTTTTCACGATGGCTTTAGCCTATATGTTTGCGTGTGGAGGCAGTCACAGTGTCACCGTATCTCGTATAGCCGAAAACAGACTTGGGCTTCTAGGCATCAGCAACACTTTGTTTAACGAGATGTCCAAATGGTACTTTGCTCAACTTGTCTCTCCAAATTGGCAATAGCGGCCTTTGCCAAGTAAAAATGAAATAAATATTCTATCTTGCTTTTCTTAGTACCTCGCTGCATATTCTGTTTAAGGAAAATAGCAGGGTGGACAGCCGCCACCAACCGCCACCAGGCCACCAGCCGCCGCCGCGAACTCACATGCGAACCAGGCCCCGCCACCCGCCCATTCACCTTCAGCAGTTCCTTCTCCCTACCTACAATAAGCACAGTTTATGGCTTCATCAATCCATCTTGAACCATGTCGCAATCTCGTCAATCGGTGCGCTATTCTCTCGACGACGTCATCCTTCGAATATCGCTCCACCCACTACATCCACTATATTCGCGCGCATCACTTCAAAGCCTTCTCTGCAAGGCCCTAGCTCAGTTTCGCTCCGAAGGTTCATTTCATTAGCAATATTCATGGGCTCTTCTTTGCGGCTTTGTCTGCTCCCCCACAGCCTCAGGCAGCTCCCAGCTCCAGTTGACCTCTCGAGGCCCCAGCGGCGAAATACTCACCGACATCATTTCTGACCAGGGCGGATTCGACAGCTACCTCGGAAATTTGGCAGATCAGCTCCTTGTGCCAGGGATTTCGTCTCACAATCTGTTCACCGACATCGTCGATCTTGGTCCGAGGCCGTCCGTTCCCGCTCACCAATCTGCCGATGGAAACAAGTTCAGTAATGTTGAAGACTCCAACCAAAGCCAGCGCGCTCCTCTCCTCGAGTATAACCCACCTTTGGGTGAAAATAGTGCACTTGTTCTGGCCGAAGCGCCACCTGACGAAGGCGACGCCCATGAGTTTTCTGGGGGTATACTTTCTCCACTTGCTGGCCTCAAGTTTCTCACAACAGAAACCGCTAGGCGTATCTCTGCCCTTTTTTGTCTCCCCAGCCATAATGCCATCGCCTTCCATGGCAAGACACTGCCTGGGACAAGAGTCAAACTTCACGCTCACCAACTGGTCTTCATCTACGAGTTTATCCAGCGTCTTGCTGACAACCCAGATCTTTTAGGTCAATATTTAGCCGATGATCGAGGCATGGGAAAGACATATTCGGGCTTGGCCTTGATTGCCCTCATCCGACTCATTCAATTGAACCAGCGGCATATTTTGGAGTATCCAAATCTCCATCTTTCGACCGATTCCAAAACGAAGAGAGGCGGGGCCACTCTTGCAACCCGCACTCGAAGCCAGACCCGAAGCCGCGAGCGCAAAAACGCCTGCCCATGCAATGCATCCGCTTGGTTCGGGATAAAGTGTCTCTGTGAGCCGGGAAACCCTCTTGCTGCTTTCGCCCGAGGTCTAGTAGATGGCAGCCCGTTTGTTGTCATGGCTCAAAAGGCGCTCATATCACAATGGGTCAATAAGGCCGCCCAATTTTTCCATCGAACTCTGGAAGCGGAAAATTATCCTTACAGGGCAGAACCCTTCATAGCATTTACCGTGGTGGACAACGCTGATGCCAAAGATGTCGAAGCCGAGCAGGTCGCCGCCGAACAAGCGAATACTACGGGGCCAAGCACCATATTTGATGACGACCGATGGGAGGACATCTTGGCAGATATCGTCTTACCCGGAGCAAAAGTGAAGAAAATAACAAGGCAGCAGTTCCCAAAGCATGTCACCAATTTGGAACCGGTTTTACGAGGCTCCTCCGACTTCCAGCTGCACACGCAGCCGCACCAGGTCCAGTACAAGTCTGCAGGTTCTCCATCTTCTCCAGGAGTGATAGTGTTCGTCGGTCAGGAAAAGGTGTCGGCCTGCTTCACAAAAGGACACCCATATCCTGGAAGAAGGGTTGTTATTCCCCGCGCTGACAAGAGGCGTGGTGGCCTCGAAGTCGCTTCCTTCCTGCCGCTGGCCCCGGCCCTCGTCATTTGCGATGAGCATCACAAGGTCCACAGCCCTACTGCCGTCTTCACACAATACCTTGCATCGCTTCGCGACCGTATGTATGCTGGAGAAGGCAAATACCCTCGGTTTCTGATGATGAGCGGCACGCCGATGCCAAACGTGCCCTCTGACATCCAGTCATCATTCGAGCTCCTCCATACGTCAGCCAGCAAAAGGGCGGAATTTTATCAAGTCTTGACCGGAATCAAAGATCTCTTCGGCCGAGCCCGAACGCGAGACGAACCATTTGCAAGCCTCTTGGCATCCCACAGTGCTCAGCTGAACCAGTTTCGCGCATGCCTTCAAGAGTTTCTCATCATCCGACGCTACGGTTCGCCTTACCTCGACAGGCGCATAGAAGACCCTCGCCCGCAGCTGTTGTGGTACGAAGCTGCCTACAAGACACCTTCGCGCTATGTCGATGCCATGCGCGATAAGCAGAAGTTAGTCCGAAGTGAAGTGAAAGGGCTTTCTGGGGGACACCAAGGCATCATCAGAGCGTTGGTCAATGGTACCGTCAAGTCTGTTCAGTTTCTCCTCCGCGTTGCTTACTGGCCTCCGCTCGCCTGCTACGACCGCAGCGAGATACCATACCGCGTCGAGGAGGTTCAGCGGGAACTCAAACCAACCCCCGAAGAGAACAACTGGTTTTCCCAGCACGTCAATGAGTCCCATGAGATCATCAACAATGACCCAATGTATGATCAACTCGGCGAGATCATCAAGGCCGCTTCCATGGGCCATCTCCCGACTGAACAACCCTCTCGCCAGCCTAAAAGGCCCCGCCATGTCGTCATATACACTACGTCGCCATTCCTTGTGGCCATTATCTCCACAGTCATCAAGTCCCTCTGGTCCAACTACGCAGATGTTTACAGGCTCATGGCCCGTCGAGGGGGCGATCGCAAAATAACCCGGTCAAGTGAAATCGACATGCTCTACAGCAAGGCGAGTGAGTCTAACCAACGGAACTCGATTGTTTTGGTTACCACCTACGATTTGGCCGGTACTGGACTTGACAACATGACGTTTTTTAGCGTGCTTGTCCGGCTCGGAAACCCTTGGGTTCACAGCAGTGTCACTCAAGCCATCGGTCGCATTCACCGACCGAGTTTCGATAAGAGGCACGACTTTGATTCGGTAGCCTGTTTTCACCTGTACAGAAGCGACAACGCCGCGGATGAGCTAGCCCGATGCCGATCTGCTGATCGGGCTTCGCTATTATCGTCAGACAAATCGTTGTTTGCCGACAACACGGGAGAGGGTCTCTGAACTGCAAGAGTGCATGCGATCCAAAAATTCATGTTTTTTCGGACGGATTTTGCCGTCAAGAACGTCATCACGTTAAGAGTTTGAGACGTTGGTGGAAATGTTGCTGTCATTTTTGTTCTTTGCTTCACGTTACGGCATAAAAATGGATGCATCCATGTAAAACAGAGGTCGGGAGGCTCGTAAGCTATCACGTCAATTCAATGAGATAGAGACCTAATGTAGCAAGTTTAAGTCAAAACATTGTTTATCCATTCCGTCGTTATTTGCCTTCTCTCCATCACGTACAAGCGTGCATCAGTATTCGCCCGTCGGTGATCTATCCATGTAACCGATGTTCCTTTCGGCGACAACGTTTAGGAGCTTGTCTGCCTCTCTCTCGGCACTCAATTGAGGCGCGTAGACTGATAAACCATTGACTATGGCCAGGTCATGTCGTTCACCTCCCAAGTCCCCCCGGCCCTTAGCATACTGACGGGCACGGTTCCACTCCAAGAATCCCTCCGCATCCATCAAGGAAGCAGGAGGAAATGTTCCATGCAACTCGTACGCCGAAAAAACAGCATGTGTAATGTTGAAACTATACTTTAGGTGCAAACCGAGACGACGTAGGGCTGTGAGGAAGCCTCTCTCGTCGCTGAAGACGAATTTCTCGGGCGGCTTCTTTTCGAAGCGGACTTCGATTTGTACAAGAAGTGGGTGGTTCTCGTCGCATGTTGTTCGCAGTATCCTATGTCGAAGGCGTTCTAGGGAGCAATCTGCGAGGTCCTCGGGGCCTGCTGGAGGGCAGCGGGGCGTAAAGCTAGCGCGCAGTTGACCGCGTTGCTGAAGCGCCGAATTAAGCATAGCAAAACCAAAGGACCCCTCCAGGTTCACGTAGCAGAGTATGTCGCCCAACTTCATTTCGGACCGGCGGGGGGGGGGGGCATGAGGGCCTTGCGATCCCTAGGAAGATTTGAGCGGTCGGCGGTTTCGAGTCGGGAGCAGAGGTGAGATTGGGGCCCATTAGCCAAGCGAAGCAGCTTACAGGAGGAGCGGCAACGCGATCTCGACTCATGCCTCGGTAGTGACATATGCGCCTGTCGTAGGGTGGGAATGTTGGCAGCGGCAATCCCGGCCGTGCGAGGGTGAGCAAGAATAGCAAACGAAAAGCAGAGACATGAAGGTTGAGGCGGCCTGCGGTCGTTTGCTTGGTTGCGTCGCTTGGCTGGTGGCTGCCAGGCGTGTCACTTCTGCCTCAGCCGTTGGCACTGTTGGTTGGGTTGCCCGTTCAATTCACCTCCACCACAAACCTTCTCGCCTGCACTGCACCTCCTCCATTCACACTTTGGTCTGGTAATCCAACATGCCTCCAGCCGCACTCCTCGCTCGCTCCAACAATTTGCGGGCGTCGCTCACCACTCCACGCGAAGCAACCATGACCGGTCAATTGAGGCTTCAAGATGTCTTCTTGGTGGTAAAGTTAGCCCCAGAAGTCTATGGCCCTCATCCTCAACCGCCGCAGCAGCTCCAATGGATCAAAAACGTCTTCGCCTTCACCGGAGACGAAATGCAAGGCCCCTTGGCCTTTCATCATTTCTCCTTGCAACCCGCCCTGAAATACGTCAAAAATTTAGTCCAGACCATGTGCCCACAGTTCGATGCTTGCCCCTCCTCGTTACCCATCAATATGACCTTTCTAGGCCAATGGTACCATGTCAGAGACAACGCCTCCCTTCACATTGCATTGAGGGAGCTGGAGATTTGCATCAACTCCAAAATGTTGAACCTGGTGGAAGGTCCCCCATGCCTTTGCATTGGTTGGCCACCTCAGCCACAACTTCGGCTGACATTCACACATCCCATCTCCACGACACCCCCCACCACTTCTGCGAGTCCCCTCGCTAGCGATGTTATAACTCCCGCGCATGAAGGCTCAAGTGTGGCCCCCATTTCCGAACCTGATCTTGTCCAAGCCGAGTCACCACCGCCGGATGGAGACGGAGATGTTACCGCGGCTTACTTCGAACTTGTTGACGATGACGAAGGCAGCGGCGACAAAAACAGCGACATTGAAGCTACCGATGGCTGGACACACCCGTTACGTTCTGGCTCACTCGGTTCGGACCTCATCCCAACGCTCAGCCATTGTTTGATGCGGGCCCTAAAGGAGCAACCAGTGCTATCAGCTGAAGATGAAGCCGACATGAAAGTCGTGTTCCAGCTTGTCTCTCGCAAAGATGAGGACGAGTACGAGGAGCTTGACGAGAAGCAGTTTCCCGGGACGTTGCAACCATTATCCCAAGTTGAGCTGAGGCTAGTGTATAGGTTCATGGCCAAAATGGTGCGGAATCCCTTTTTGCTTGGACAGTGCATTTGCGACCTCGCCACGACCCAGCCAGTCACGACACTACTGGCAATATGCGCCCTCGTTCGACTAGCAGTCATGATCAAACGTCATATTGATCGTAACCCAGACTCTCACCTACCATTTGACCCGCCTCCCAGCCCTGGGGAGAGATGCCCCAGTGGCTCATCATTTGGGGTGCAATGTCTTTGCGAGAACGGAAATCTTTTGTCGCAGCTGCCTCTCTCCCTACTTCCTGGTCTCTTCATGTTCGTCTTTTCGAAGCGAAACATGAGATACTGCGAACTCGCCGCTGCTTCGTACTTTTCTCCGATAATTCACGACCAGGGAAGCCCACTTCATGGCCAGAGCTTCATATCAATTCGACGCTTTGACGAGGAAACCGACCTATTGGAGCCTCTACCTCCCACCCTTCAGGGCGCATCCGAGGAAAGCCATGCCGCCGAGCAAGACAGGGAACCTCGCATGGGGCTACGTGATCTGTTGGCCGGCGTCCACCCAAAAAAGTCATCGCGTCTGCAAAGCAGTCATAGTCACCAAGCCGGAAAATCCATCGAGCAACTTCTGCGCGAACCGGGCGCGTTTACGCCCCCAATGAAGCTCACGTATACTACGCAAAGTCCTCTCCCGAACCAACCCAATTCGGTTCTTCTACTCATGGAAAAGGAAACTCTTTCGAGGCTCGCCGACAGCAATGTCGACAATTATTCTGTCTTTTTTGCGGTGCACGTCGCTGATGGCCCTTCGGTTCACGCAGCAGTGTCGCTGCCTCTATCGCCTGGCCTGGTCATATATGATGATCTCGGACTCACTGATCAAGACATGCAGGGTCAAATTTGCGCATACTTCTCTAGGTTGCGAAATCGCGCCGTCATGCGAGCCGACCCGCGCAGCCTAAGCGCAGTCAAGACACCACGCTTTGTCTTCCTAACCAATAGCCTCTTGTCGGGCGAGCCGGATCATCTTTCCATGCCATATCGGCTTTTTCAGGGTCATCCAGATCTCCAGAGATCATTTGTGCGTCTTATTCAGTCAATATACAGCATTTCGGGGCAAACACCAAATTCACTGCTCAAATTCTGGCGACCTCAGCCCTTGGATGACAATTCCATTCCGTCACTGGAGATTATGGCACAACAGCTAATGGAGTTGATGTCTGAGTTTTTCTGTCTCTAATTGTGCAGGAGGAGAAACATCGTGGTTTAATATGGCGAAAGCTAATACATGTACGCACGTAATCGGCGCCAGCAAAAGCCAGCAACAATTACAATCCCATAACCCACCAATCTCCAACTAGGAAGAGGATTGCATTGGGAGACCAGTTAGCCAGACATTTGAACTTTGCGAACTAGCATATAGGAAGCACAAGGACGGCACGTATGTACTAGAAAATTATGCATGGGTCCTTTTTGTTTCTGCTTTTTCTCTTAGAGATGCACCTGTGAAGATGACGATGCCAAACTATCGTGCATAAGGATTTCGGGTTCCAAAAAGACTTCTCTTCATCCCACGTCAGACCAGGGCTAGGCGCCACAACCAGCCATGCTTGTAGCTCACTCGAAGCCAGGGAAGCGAGGATCAGGCGAGGACAGCTTCCAAGCAGCCCCAGGTAGTCCCAACGGCCCATCCAGGTCACAAAATACAACGCTAACGCCGGCCTGTGACAAGGCTCCCTCTCGGCTCAGCAGGTCCAACAAGAGGAGGAAGGTTTTGAAGCCGCCATCATCCACAAAGCACCAGTACTCTTTGAAGTTACCCGCCAACAAGATTTGAGCATGCACAACCCGATTCCTATCCTCTCCCTCGAGGGGGCGGTGGAGGATCTCCTGGCAGAACTTCTGGAACGAAAACGAGTCGGGCTTGTACGGCTGCGTCATGGTCGCATCTTCCAAAGCACCCGACAGGCACCCACAGTGCCAGGAATCTTGAGGTGGTGTCCATTCAGGGACGTAGTAGTAGATTTCGGAAATGTTCTTGGGCGCAGAGAGGTGGGACAGATGCGGGGGCGGCGGGTGCGAGGACGAGCTGCGGGAAAGCGAGTGGTGTTAGCAAGGGATGTGCTCGTCTTCCACGGGGTGACAATACCTGGTTCCCTTTGAGCAATTGCGTTTGCCCTTGCTCGATGGCGAGTGGCTCAACCGACGTTTCTTGTGCACTGGAGGCCCAGGAGCACCATGGCACATGCCGATCGCAGACGAGCTAACGCACACATCAACAGCAAGGTCTGCTGCAGTGCGCGTGGATACTCACCCAAGAGGCATATCGCTACCAGTGGATTTGCGGCGGTTGAGGTTCAGAAACAGGTCGTGACTCAGCAAAGGGGTTGCCGAGTTGTGGGAGGCGGATGGTTTAACAGGAGCACTTCAAGCTGCGAGCAAGCGAACACAGGCTAAGTCTACGGCAAACAAACGCGTGCGCACATCGAAACAACGCACAGTCACACTACAGCTGACACCAGAAGACGGAAATTTCGCAAAGGTGTAGTGCCAAACGCACCATGGTGTCGCGACGATAACAAGAGCTAATACTTGGTACGCCAACCTGTCTGGAGGTGTCGGTGTCAGAATCAGCCAACATCCTTCGTCTCAGCCACGCACTGCGGTGTGGCATGTGAATGCATAAGGTACGAAACCGGCACTCTGGGTCAATAGGCAAGCATCAGCACCTAATTCATTAGCATAGTCTCACGACACGGGCAGATGAGCGAGATGAGAAGCGCGGCAGCGCTGCGCAGTCGCCTTGGCGGCTCTAGCGTTGTCGCGGTTATCTCCAGGTCAAATTTAGAACCCTGCCGCATCCCCTGCAGCTCAATGCAGTTTTTGAACCATATACCATGGGCATGGCAGCCAAACCGAGCAAGTTTCTTATCCGCTTCCCGTCAACCTGCCACCTCAATCAGGATCTGAGGGAGAGATTTGAGGGTGGTGAAGGGAGACACCAGGTTTTGTTGCTAAGCTCAACTCGCCGGGATTGTGCATGACGACGGCCCGCATCGCTCTATTGCTGAGGCGATTCTGACGTCTTCTCCGATCGGCCACGCCAACGAGCTCCGCGGGATGATTCATGTCTACCGAGGCCTTCGTGGGTCGATGGGGCTCGGGTCCAGCGGCCATCACGTCGTTGAGTCGAGATCTCTGCTTGAAAAAAAAAAAAAAAAAAAAAAAAAAAAACAAGTGTGGGCAGCTCATCGGAGGCCCGTGCCACTTGTGGTGAGGTCGGCTTATCAAGCAACTGGTCCACCTTCGGGAGCGCGCCCTTATTAGCGTCGGCGACAGAGTGGACCATGGCAACGGTTTCGTCATGGTTTGTGCGATTTCTGCACGCGACATGCAAGCCGAGTTTATGTGGGTTCTAGAACAGGAGAGCCCCAGGAGAGCCCCAGAAGAAACCCGCATGCTTGTCGCCAGTAAATGCGTCATTCCACTCTCCTGTTGTCGAGGGTTTTTTTTTTTTTTTCATGCGCGGGTCGCCTTCCCGAGCCACGTCCGGTTTTATGGAGACGGCCCAACCCTTTGTAGATCTGGAAGAGGAAAGAATTGCAAGGCCAGATCGTTAAGTCCGAAAGAATCCATGTTGTCAAGAACAAGACAGGACGAGGGATGTGGAATTCTCTAAAAGTATATAAGGATATCGAGACCCGTGCAAGAAGCCGATGGAGAGACGCCATCACAACCCCACCCACACATCCTCTCGATAATACACACAATGACATCCGACTACACTTTCCAGGGCTGGCTAGGCCACTCAGCCGAGGCTGGCGAAGGCAAGATGGAATGGGGCAGCTTCGAGCCCAAGAAGTGGACGGAGGACGACGTCGACATCCAAATCACACACTGCGGTGTCTGCGGGTCAGATATACACACGCTGCGATCGGGATGGGGAGAGACCAAGTACCGTAAGTACTGGCGTGGGCGAGACGCTGCGAGAGTGTGTGTGTGAGAGTTTGCTGACCGGAAACAACAAACAGCCTGCTGCGTGGGCCACGAGATTGTCGGCAAGGCTGTGCGCGTCGGTGACAGGGTCAAGCACATCAAGGTGGGCGACCGCGTCGGCGTCGGCGCCCAGTCGCGCAGCTGCCTCGAGGCCGACTGCCCCCACTGCTCGACGGGCAGGGAGAACTACTGCGGCCGGTTGCAAGTCGGCACTTACAACGGCATCTACCCCAACGGCGAGGGCAAGTCGTACGGCGGCTACGCCGACTACAACCGCGCCAACGGCCGCTTCGTCATCAAGATCCCCGACGGCCTGCCCTCGGAGCACGCCGCACCTCTGCTGTGCGGCGGCGTCACCATGTACTCGCCGCTCCGCCAGGCCGGCTGCGGGCCTGGCAAGGCCGTCGGCATCATCGGCGTCGGAGGTCTCGGCCACTTCGGCGTGCTCATCGCCAAGGCCCTGGGCGCCGACAAGGTCGTGGGCATCTCCCGCAAGGCCTCCAAGAGGGACGAGGTCCTGGCGCTTGGCGCCGACCAGTACATTGCCACCGACGACGACGAGGGCTGGGCCAAGGCGAATGCCCGGTCGCTCGACATCATCATCTCCACCGTCTCCAGCCCCAAGATGCCCATGACCGAGTACCTCCAGCTTCTCAACGTCGGAGGCTCGCTCTGCCAAGTCGGGTAAGTTGCTCTCCGCCAGCTCTGCCGCGCTCCCCCTTTGCTAACAATAACCCGCCCAGCCTCCCCGACGGCGGCAACTTGCCCCCCGTCAACGTCTTCACCCTCATGAAGACCAACACCAGCATCAGCAGCAGCTTCATCGGGTCTCCCTCCGAGATCCAAGAAATTCTGCAGCTGGCTGTGGACAAGAACATGAAGCCCTGGGTCGAGCTCCGCCCCATGGCCGAGGCCAACCAGGCCATTGTCGACCTCGAGGCCGGCAAGCCCCGGTACCGATACGTGCTGGTCAACGAAAAGCACCTGTGATGGATGCAAGTTAATGAATGACCGAATATGAATGTATTTTTAGATAGACCAACAACTAGATGATAGACGAGACGAAACAAGCTTCTTTGCGTACTCCCCAGCTTCCACACTAGTTGGTCAGTTAGTGCTTATGCTCCAGTGCGGCTCCGCGCCGCCTAAACCCCACCGCGCACATCTCAGTCAAAACCGCTGCATTGTCTCAACTTTGCCCCACCCACCGCAAGAGAGGCACAGAAGGGAAAAGCTCATCATGCCGAGATCCGACGAGGCCGCCGCCTTCTTCCACGCAGTCTACGAGGCCGTGCAGGAGATCCCGTATGGCAGAGTCACCACGTACGGCCACATTGCCGCCCTTGTAGGCACTCGTAAGGCCAACACCCCCTCGCAAGCCACCTTAGTCTCGCCGTGCTGATGAGAAATCCAGCTCAACGCCCACGCCAAGTCGGCGTCTGCCTCAAACACCTACCCGTCGACCCGTCCCAGCGCTTCAACAATGAAACTGTACCTTGGCAAAGGGTCATCAGCACCAAGGGCATCATCTCACCCAGGTGCGTCGGTTCGCGCCGAAAGTCGTCCACCAGCCAAAGCGACCGGGCTGACAAGAGTGCAGATCTCAACCAGGCAGTACCCGCACACAAGCAGCCGCATTACGCGAGGAAGGAGTCGAGGTCACTGCAAATGCCATGGGGGAATTATGCGTAGACTTTGGAGAGTATGGGTGGTTTCCAGATTCACTTCCCTCAGAGGAGGCTGGCGCGCCCACTGAATAGACCTGGCGGGGAAAAAAGAATATGCAAGACGCGAGGCATCCAAGCAAATAAGTTTGGTCTTCTCAACTAGTATTTACCACTATCATCCAGGACGGAAGTCCCTATATATGTAACAGAATTGCCCTGAAGGCATCATAAAATCATCCTATCTTCCGCTCATTCTTCAGAAATTAGCCGCCCAAGTGCCCTGGATGGCAGAGAAAAGAATCGGAAAGAAAAAAAAAACAAGGCTGAGAGTACAATAAAAAAGAATCTTCAAATCACATCGCGCATCGAGCAGCTGGTGTAGTGGTATTCTCGGACAAGCAGAATCCCTTCCGAACTCCTGGCCAAAGCTTCACAAGAAAAAAACAAACCGAGACCTCGCCATCTTGGTAGGGAAAAATGACTAGCCAATGAATGCCTGATCAAAAAACGCAGGGGGAATCAGATGAAACAACAAAACACGACGGCAACATGATGGCGTGAAAGCATTCAACTTCGGCTCTTCGCGGTTGATCTCCTTGCTTCGAGACCTCCTTTTCTTCCCTTTTTGGGGGGGGCTGTCCGCCTAGAAGCAGTTCAGGCTCCCCTTCTTCTTTTTGCCCTTGTTAATGGCATTCATACGCTCTTCAAGTTGACGGCGAGCGGCCTCGGCAGCCTGGCGCTTCTTGCGCTCTTCCTCGACAGCCTGAAGACTCCATCGGTTGTCTTGAACTGGGTCAGGTATCGGTCGGTCCTTCAACTCTTTGTTTTCTACCTCGAGTTCTTGCGCCCGCTTCTTCCAGGCATCACAGTCAGCCTTGACCTTGTTGGACTGCTTCTCCAAATCTGTCAGGGCTTCCTCGAGAGTTTGGGTAAGTTGACGCTCGGCATAGAGGTGTTTCTCAATCGTGCGGAGGCGAGCCTCCTGGTCCTCGGTGATTTGCGAAATATTAATATTGTCCTTGCTGGGAGGACGGCCATTAGACGTGGGCGAACCAGGTGCGCCATTCACGGGCGAAGTGGGGAGAGGTGGCAAAGGAATTGCTGGTGGAGGGGAGGGAAGCGAGGTGTGTGACGCGCTCTTGCGGATGGTGGAGTTGGAATTGGACCGTTGCACGCCTGCAAGAGCCAATGCCTCATCCAATTTCGTCTAGGCTGGTCAGTGACATGTACTATGCTGGTCGGGTGCGTATTAATTATCTTACCTGAAGGACTGCGTGCTCCTCGCGGAGGGCTTCAAGCTCAGCTTGGGCTCGTGCCCTGGCCTGATTAGCCTCATCGATTTGTGCGTTGCGCTCAGTCTGTAGAGTGCTCAGACGATTGTTGGTCATTTGAGCCTCGTCGAAGTTGTTCTGGAGCTGCTCTTCTAGCTCCTCAACGAGGCGGCTGTTCTTCTTGCTGCGGTTGTCCAATTCAGTCATCTTGTCTCTGACAAGTGTCAATTGGTCGACCAGAGGGGTAGAAGTGGCCTTTGTCTTGTGGTCGGCCAGCATTTCTGCTAGGGCAGTCTTAGTAGCCTCCAGATCACACATTATCGTCTCGTTTATCGAGGTGAGCTCCGAAACGTGTGCCTCCATCTCGCCTCGCTTCGCCCGCTCTGCCTTCAACGATGCCTCACTGTCGTCAATCAAGTTCTTGATGCGCTCAGCCAGTGTGTCGACCTTGACGTCTGGACCCAAAACAGCGGCAACCTGCGAACCAATCTTGGCCAGATCCTCACGAGCCTCAGCCAGCTCCGCCTCGAGCCTACCAACACTGTCATTATGCTCGGAGAGGAGCACCTCAACCTGCTCCTCATAGCCCTTCTGCTCACCAGCCTTAAGGTCCGCTAACTCCTTGGCATGAGAAACCTTGAGTTGCTCCAGGCTTTGGTTGTGGTTTGTAACAGTCAGCTCGTGGGCAATCACCTGGTCTTCCAACTGGGCGATCAACTCCTGATGGCGTGCATCATTGGCAGCCGACGCGTTAGCCTGAGCAAGCTCATCTAGCTCGACACGGTGGGTGTTCTTGAGCTGCTCCAGCTCAGCAGAATGGTTCTGAGCAAGGTTGTCAAGCTCGGCGCGGGCCAAGTTGTGTGCCTCCTCCAATGCTGTCACTTTCGCGGTGTTGCCGTTAATAATTGCCTTGTACTCGTCGATCTCACTGCGAAGGAAGGCGATGAGGTCTTCTTGCTTACGAAGAGTTTCCCGAGACTCTTCAAATTGCTCTGATTCCGCGAGCTTCGCGTTAGCAGCAACAAGCTGTGCCTCGAGGTCTTGAATAGTGCCACGCAGCTGAGCCTCGGTAACAGTCATTGAATCAAGGGCGGACTGGTGCTTCTCCTCCCAGCACGCCAGTTCCTTCTGGAGTTCATCAACCTTCTGCTCATGCGCGCGATTGACTTCATTTTGGGTAGCGTCAGCTTCCTCAGCTTTGCGGGAGGCAATAGTTTCTCGCAATAAGTTTAATTCAGCAGTCAACTGCTTTTCACGGGCGGTGTGGGCATCTCTGGACTCCATAAGCTGTCTCTCGCTCTGTTCCAGCTGGTCACGCAGCGTTGCAACCATGGACATGTCAACAGGGCTGGCTTTAAGACTGGATCGCTCACGGGTCAAACCCGAAATGATGGTCATCTTAGTCTCCATTTCCTTCTTCGCAGCGGCGATGTCAGCCTCGAGCTCCTGGATGCGCTCGCTGCGCGAGTGCAGTTCATGCATGGCGGAATTCAGGTTCAGCTCAAAGTTCTGCATCACCTCAGGATTCTGCTCAAAGTTGTCTGAGGCGATGTTTCGCAGAGAGGCAAACGATCGGTGGGCACGATCAATAATCATGAGATTCTGGCTCGACTTGCGCCGAATGATGGGCGTGCTAGTGCGGGGAGATGTAGCCTCGACAGCACGAGCCTTGGAGAGATCTGTCTTCAGCTCCTCAACGATGTCAAGCGTTTCGCTGTGCTTAGATTCAAGCTCGGCATACTTCTCGGCAAGTTCTCTCTCCGCAGCTTCACGCTCTTGAGCAAGGGTCTTCAGACGATCCAGCTCGGCCGCGAATTGCTCACTCTGGCTCTGGGTCAAATCTTCGGTGGAAGCAGCGGGCTTGGCGGTGGCAGTATCTGCCTCGCTGGATGAGTCCACCGTGGCGGGCGAATCCATGGCTGAAGAAAGCTCGGAGGAAAGCGACCTTGAGAGCGATGACCGGGGGCCATCCTTCAAATCGCTCGATCTGGCATCCGAGAGGAAAGAGTCGGGACGCGTCTCGTTGGGTGAGGCGACGGACACGATGGAGTCGCGAGTGCGAGCCTGAGGGGAGTGGCGGGCTTCGTCCACGGCATCCTGGAGTTCAGACAGGTTGCGCATGGCCTCTTCGTACTTGGCATGGAGAGCATCGAAATCGTTCAGGGTCGCCTCATGTTCGACGCGCAGATCAAATAACTCCTGAGTAACATTCTCGAGCTTGTCAGCAACAAACTTGGACTGGGCCGGGCTCTGGGGAACGTAGTCTCCTTCGCCGGGCTTGGCGAGGTGGATGTCGTGTGCCGCAGTCTCCTCTTCCAGCTCTTCTTGGACAGTGCCAATCTTCGAACCAGCACCCTCTTCCTCATCCGCTTCAGGGATGGGTTCTTCCATCTGACTATGACGACTAACGTGAGACTGGGTCCGGGAATGTTCAGCCTTGCCACGACGCGGCACGCCGTTGAGAACCTCGGCAATAGCATCCTTCGGTGAGGTATCAACCTGATCCTTGCCGTCCTGAAAGTTATCCAGCTCATGGAGAAGGGAGTCAAGTTTGCCGAGGCTTCGCTGACGCTCGATGACCTGTTCAAGTCGGTCGATTTCACGTTGCATGAGCTCCGCATCTTGGTCAGCCTCCGCGAGACGCTCCTCGAGTGTTGAAATGTAGTCTTCACATGAGGCCTCATTCTCGCGCACGCGAGCAATCTCCTTACGAAGCTCCATGATGATTGTCGCATTCTTCTCTTCGCCGCTGGTGTGGCCATCTAGCTTGGCCTCCAAATCGTGCAGATAGTTTTCGGTGTTGGCCTCACGATCCATGAGTTTCTGAAGACGGGCTTGAAGTTGGGTGTTGATGGTCTCGACATAGGCACACTTGGTCTCCTTCTCGAGCAAGTTGGTCTCAGTGTTGGACAGGGTGCCACGAGTGCTGGAGAGCGATTGTTCCAGAGATTGTATCGTCTTTTCATACTCAAGCACGACCTGTTCAACGGCCTGAGCAAAAGAGTTTGAGCGGTTGAGACGGTCGGTTGCGCTGTCACCAAGCGAATCCTCAAGCTGGCTGGCATCTTCCGATTCGTTTTCGCGGGCGCGGGCCATCTCTGCAATCACACGAGCGTGACGCTGGCTGAGGGCGGAGTAGTTTTCTTGAATGTCGAGAAGCTGGTTCTGCAACTCCACTTCCCGTTCGCTGGGCCGATCAGATCGCTCATTGGGGCCTGGGGCAGCGCGTCGGGGGCTGACGCCGCCGCGGTCGGCACTGCTGCGGATCTGCTCTCTCAAAAAGGCAACCTCGGCCTTGAGACGCTCGATGACTGCCGTCTTGTCGCCCTCCTCGATTTGCTGGATGCGGGGCTTAGACTGGATGGCCCGGGCGCGCTGAGCGTACTGAACCGTATTGAGCGTCTCGCTCAGGTGGAACTCGGCTGGGGTGACGCAAGCAATCATGTAGGTGATAGCGTTGCCGCCTAACGAATCCTGGAGCAACCGAGTGAGACGGGAGTCACGGTACGACACGTGGGATCCGGCCTGACGGGAGGAGAGCTGGCTAATGACCTTGCCCAGGGCAGCCAGACCAGCGTTGATAGAAATACCTTCCTTGGCACGCTCGCCCTGGGCGCCGGTATTCTTGAGACGCTCACTACCTGCGAGATCGACAAAATGTAGCTTGCTATCAGTGGTAACGGAAACTTCATTCCCCGTCATGGCCTCCAAGGGCACAGAAAAACGCTTCTCGGAGGAGCCAGTGGGAGACGCGGGTTTGGTCTTGCGCTGAACAAGGTTAAGAGAGAAAACAGCATGAGAACGTGACGACTTGGCATTGATGGCAGTGGCGTCAGTCTGACGAATGCTGGACCCAAAGTTTAACGCGTTCATGAGATCGTCTACCGAGTTAATCTCGACCTGGCGCAAACCTGTCAGAATGATGTTGCCCTTGACATCCTCCCGGATGGCGACGTTGCCACGCTCATGCGCTGGGGTAGACTCTGGGACGAGCAGATCACGCAGTTGCTCGTTGTAAATTTCCACGTAGGTGGCCTTTAGTGACCAGGTGCGATCGCCAAGGGCAGTTTGTTGCCCGTACCCCCTTGGCGTTCTCAGGTGGGACATTGAATTCCGATTGGATTTGGGGCTGGCCTTTGACGAGTCCAGCTTCTCGAACAGCGCGGTGGCGGCTCGAGGAATAACACCTAAATGACTGTCAGCACTTTCTTGACATGGCCCTCGTCTAGGATTGGCTCTTACCCATCGCATCGGGGTCGATTTGCTCTCCAGGCCCAGAAGTGCCCATTGTGTACGATTTTCCAGCTCCAGATTGACCGTAGGCGAGAAGAGAGACATTGTAGCCCTGGGTAAAGGCGCTCACACTGTCTGACAAGTAGTCCCAAATGCCCTCTTGCATAACGTCTGATGAAAAGACGCGGTCAAACACAAAAAGTTTCCGGCCCTGCGGGGACTCGATTGTGAGGCTAGTGTCGGAGGTGGTCTGCACCATGGAGCGTTGGAAACGTTGGGGAATCAAGTCGAACCCAGGATCGGTCGATCTCAGAGGAGGACGGACACGAACAGCTGAACAGAATCAGCACATGAGCTTGGCGAAACTGGAAACGGGCTTACATACCGACTTTGACAGCAGTGCGGCTATCTTCGTCCGAGGCTCTACTACCACCTCCGGTTTTACTGTTCATACTTAAACGACTGTTGCTTCGCGCAGTCCTGGAGGCAATGGCGCTCATGGGGCGCTGGGGAAGGCCTCCAGGCGAAGCCGGTGGCGAGCTCGCCATGGCGAATGTGGGATTTTGTGGACGTCGTCAAGGTCGTCAAGGTCGTCAAGGTCGTCGAGATACGTCGAAGGGGTCGCAAACGGTTCTCGACGGGTGGAAGCCTGGTAGGCCCTGCGAA
The DNA here is from genome assembly GCA_022837005.1 of Calonectria pteridis. Classification (NCBI taxonomy): domain Eukaryota; kingdom Fungi; phylum Ascomycota; class Sordariomycetes; order Hypocreales; family Nectriaceae; genus Calonectria; species Calonectria pteridis. The sequence continues at coordinate 306,682 of JAKZGU010000034.1, forward strand.
ATGCAGAGAGTATGGCGGCTTCTTCAGGGCGTCATAGGTCTGCGTCTGCAAAGGCGACTGTGAATCGCGCTGCGTGGTCGGATCGTACCCCAAAGACAGTATCTTAGAGGGTAGTTTTAATCGCGAAATATCGAGTCGCGAAATGTTGAACCTTGTGGGTTGTGGTAGCGAGACGACGTGAGTGTTTATTCCAACCAGCGATGTGGGGGGGAGTAATTAAACAGGCGTCCGAGCCGGCGCCGGCGGATTCGAGATTCGTTCCAGCAAAGAACGAACGAACGAGGATGAGGGGTTTGGCCCTGGTGGAGAGCTGCTGTCGACCTGGGAAGCACGCACTTTACCAACGAACGAGGGGATCGAGAGACACAAGAACGAACGCGCAAGGGGGAGGAAGGGTTTTTTTTTTCTGGCAATACGCGACAGACGAACCTGCCGACGAGGGAGATGGATTGGCCTTGGCGCTGGTTGGACGAGGGTGTAAGCGTGTACGTAGGCGTGGACGTGAATAATGTGGGTGTATGTGTGGGCGCGAGCGTTGGCCACGTTCAGGAGTGATGGAAGGGGGGAGGGGAGAGACCTGACCCAAGACGGAATGGAACCTAGGAACCTGCAAGCCAGCCTCCAGGGGCACAGGGTTTGCAAGGGTAGCACTGGTTGCCCGCTGGTGTTGGCCATTTAGGGGCAGGGGGGCACTGTCGATTTAGGGGGGGCTAGGCTTGCTGTCAAGACCGCCACGGGCTGGTTACTCTTCGGTCGCTGCTCGGCCCCTGCTGGGTGAGTTTCCGCTGTCATCGGAGTCCTTGCGAAGTGGCCGGCCAGTGGCTAGGGACGAAAGCCCCGCTGGCTGGTCGAGTGGTACGGGTGTACCTGGCCCGCGCTCCAATTTAGACCTCTTTAGCGCCATATCCCTGGCCTCCGCGGCCCCGGTGCCCCTGTCCGTGGGCCCAACTCCTCTCTCCACGAAGCACAGCAATGAGAGTCCGGTGCAAGCGCCCAGCCTCTGCGAATCGCAACGCGACCGAGTCGGCCCTCTAGGCTTTTCAGCGTGTCCGTGAACCGTCCGTGTGGGCTTGTCTACCGTCCACTAGCGCACCTAGTGAGTGATGGACATTTTGTCTTCCCACTGGCTTCAGGTGGGCAAACAAGCAGTGGCTGGTACACCAACCAAGGCGGAAGCTTGTGCGGTGGTTGGCCCCTCCCGGTGTCGGCTGCTGTTTTGTCCGACTCGATAGGCCACCGCAAGCCGCTCGATCGGCGCCCATGACCACAGCCACCCACACCCTTTAGGGCCAATATGTAGACACGCAAACGCAAGCAATGCAGCCCGCCGGTCACATGCACCTTATGCTACGCCCCAGGGCAGGGCAGGACAAGAATACACAGGTAGGATAAGGTCGATAAGTTATGCCCCTTCTCCCATGCCTCTCGAAGCTTTGTCACTTCTCCCTCCCTTCTCCCTCTTCTCATTTCAGGGGCTCAGTCCCATCCCTCTCACCCCGGTTCTAGCGGCTTGTCGCGCGACAACGCCTGCCGGGCAAGCAAAGTTTTGTACCGGTCTGCGTTTCGGAACAGCTAAGCATGTCTGTACAGAGCGCTGTAACTACATAGTACAGTACCTGTCTCCGCGCATGCAATAACTGTCCCCGGTCACTCAAGCCTTCCCTCCCGTTCATCCCTGTCCTTGCTCGACGCCAAAAGCGTCCAAAGGGGCGAGCGATCGGCCCTCCCCCTTCTGCATCCGCATCTCTGTATTTGCACCTGCAACGTCCGCTTCTGGCAATCAAGTGCTGGCTGCAGCATCTCGTACTCCTCTCGGACCAATCTGGGCGGCATAATGCTCTGCAGCCATACACGCAGAGCACGGTGCGCGTTGCAAATGGAGCTCCTGCCCTGCGCAGGGAGCTCAATGCGCTGGCGTACCAGGTTTGCTTTTGCAGCCCCACAACTTGTCCCTGCAGCCTTCTTTTCGTTATTCCTGCTCTCGTACTTTGGTGCAGATAGAACCCGCGACTGTTGTGAGACCATGCCAAAAATTTTAAGGGAGTGGCGCGTGGCCATACTTGCGCAGGCGCCCCCAGAACCCATGGCAGGGTCGTAGCGAATGGCACCATTTTCCTGAAGAAGCAAGCCTTTCTGCAACCAAGGTTTGTCAGCTCTCTCGCTCGAATCTTGTGACTTTAGGAATGGCTTCTTGCGCTGCGGTACCTACATTGACGCATCCTATTTAGGTATTTATGTGCATATACTGATGTCGTGCTGCGCCAGCCAGACTACTGTGCTGTTCAGCCGCGACCGACAGACAGCGTCGCTCCCCATCCTACCAATTATTCCAAAAGGGGACTCCTCGGTAGTGGCGACCAAGACATGCATCAACAATCGACAGGCTCGTACCGCGACAGGGCGCTCCCCAGCTTTGATACATTGGTGCTAACGCCGATGCTTCCACGTCTTGAGTCTGCAAGATCTTATGCTGTTGCCGCCTGGCCGTTCCCCATCCCAATCTCACTATCAGCCCTGTTAATACTCTAGTTTGCGGCGCCAATAGTCACACGTCTGTCATCACACCGAACCAGCCGCTCAATTCATTGCCATCTTCGAGCCGATTCGCATGTCCCAAACTCCATCACCAAGCCCAAACGCGAGGCAGGCATTAAATGACTAGATTTCGAGATCAGCGATTCAGCCAATCTGTTCAGCAGCACCAGAGCTGGATCAGTCAAGTCCGTACCCACGATGCCTCAGCCTGCCAGGGCGGCTGTTGGCCAAGGTTTGTTGTCAATGTCGGAGCGATCCAGTAATGACAAGGTTTGCAAGGCTCCCGCCCAGAAGGGTTCGCAGGAACCCTGATTCACTTCCCTGGTAATTTGTCCCAAACGTGACCGAGTCGAGCACCTGCAGCCGATTTAATCTCCTTTTTTTTTTTCCCCTGCGTAGAGTCAATCGAGTAATCAAAATGCCGATTGGAGAGGTCTGCAGGTAGAGGCTCATCAATTTCCACATGACCGGAATTCAATAGAACTGAGACCATGTTAAACTTAGACATCAGCATCCACGTAGCTAGCCACCTTTTTTGGGCATTTGTTTCAACGGCCCTCGTGTCATTGTAGGTAAGCTAATAAAATTGCATTTTGAGTGCAAGTGTTTTTCGATGTCAAGGTGTCAGCTGGTCGCTACCCTATACATCGAGAGCATAAGTTTACTGTCCATACCCCGTGCATGAAAAGGTCTAACTCGATCATGAAACTTCTCATGCTGCTTCTTACTGGTTGCCTGGTGGCAGACCTTTATTAATACATTATGCTTTGTCCGCCTGAAAAACAACCAGGCCAAGCATGAGTCGTCGGGTATTAAGTCGAAACCGGCTAGGCTATGCCCTTTTCTTACGTTCGTGTGCTATTTCAACGGCCCTGGTCCCTTGAATTTTAATCACCGAAGGACCTGGGATCCCTCAACTTTACAAGGGTAGCCTCATCGACTCACTTTCCATTTCAATTTTCTGTTTCGTTTCGAGTCCGATGTTACGGTTTCATTTCTCCAAGAGTGGGAAATGTTTCACTGCGCTATGTTGCGGAGATGATATCGATGCCTGGGTCCGGCAAGGCCGCTCCATATTCCGGAAGTGTGAATGATAAACCCGCCGTGCCTGTGACCTCCAAATGGAATGGCTGTTTTCGGGAACCTTGCCCTGGTATGCGCTACCCCGGCGTGCCAAAAAAAAAACAAAACCAAAAAAAACGCGACATCCCAGGTCTTAACCGAACTCACGTGATCTTGCGTTTTAGCATCTTTGCTGTCACGTCTCCACGCGTACTGCTTTTGTAGGCATTTGCGGCGCTTCGGGACGTCGCCACAATGAGCACCAGCCTTGTACATCCTTGTCCAAAAACTTCAATGGTATGGCTCCTAAAGTAATTGATCTTATCTCCTCCAGCCCGCCTGATAGTGGGCCATCTGCTCCTACTGTGAACGCTGATGCCCGAGCATTTACGACTCGACGACCCAACGCCCTTTCCACCAATGACTTCTCTTTCCTTTCGGACGATTTCGATTCCTCGATCGACATCGACGAACCTATCCTAGTCGATGCAACCGATAATAAGCGAAAGCTACCTCCTTTGCAACAAGCCAGCCGCGCCCTCAAGCGAGCCTCTCCGGCGTCAACTCTACCTCCAGTGAGAAGCAATGGGAAATCTCGAATATATGTGGCCGACCGTATCGACCTGATCAGTTCCCCCGCGCCGGAAGAACTCGGTGCACAGCTTAAATCTGGATTGCCCGCTGGTGAGGCCTCGAAATCTCAACGCCAACTCTCTGATTCGGATCCCTTTGCTAGCTCCCCTCGACCACGACCATCACAGACTCGCTCTACAAGGGTTATCTCGTCAGACCCGTTTGCCAGTTCTCCTCAGCTGCAACCCGATGTCATATTCGAATCACTGCCTCTAGATAGGCCTGCCAGCCCGCCAAGGGTAGCAGCTGCTACCGCGAACTCAAATATTGCAAGGCTGTTATCATCCGATCCCTTTGCGAGCTCCCCTTCACGAGACGCAGCCGCCAGCTCGAAGCCCGTGAGAGAAGTGTACTCGAGAGACACAACTGCCACAAGGGGACGCCCCAAACGAAGCGCTGATTGGGACCCAATATCTAGCTCGGCCCCCGAGACTTTATCCTTCAAGGGCCCCTCGCCCCCGAAGCCAGTGTTGATTGATATTGAAGATTCTGATTCAGACGAGTTCGACGATGAGTTTCCAGATATTTCCAACTTCGACATTGATAAATGCCGCCGAAAACTGCAGCGAACCCAGAGCGAGATGGTAACGTCTAAATCACAGAGGTCAAACACCCAGAGGTCTGCAGATGAGAGGAAACGAGAACGAGATGCCAAGGCCGTCGCTTGGGACCTGCATAAGGAAAACAAACGTCGCGAGAAGCAGGAGGCCAAGGCAGCGAAAGTGAGAGAGAAGGAACGAACAGCAGCCCTAGCTGAAGTCAACAAACTACGGACAGACAAAAAGGTCTCCACACCAGAGATGCTCGTCGACATACCCTCGTCTCTGAACCAGACCACGGTAACCCAACTGGAGGCACTGTTGGAGGGCCTAGATGTTCAATTTACAACGTGGGAGAGCCCTGTCGAAAGTGTGATTAAATGGCGCAGGAAGGTAAGAAGTCAATATAACGACAATCTTGGTCTTTGGGAACCTACTCCATTGCGTATTGAAGACGAGAAGCACGCGCTTGTCGTCTTGACTGCGGATGAGTTTGTCAAGCTGGCTTTGGAAAGTCGCCTAGAGGCTCACGTCGAACGGATGAAGCGACACTTTGGTAACCACAAGATAATATATCTACTGGAGGGGGTGACACCGTGGATGCGGAAGAATCGCAATTTGCGCAACCGCCAATTCACATCGCTTGTCCGATCACAAGACCCGGCACCACAGTCAGCTCGTAGAAGAGCCAATGGCAACCAAGAATATGTGCCTGAAGAAACAATCGAAGATGCGCTTCTTCAGTTGCAAGTTATGCATGAAGTGCTTATCCACCATACGACGATACCTTTGGAGACGGCGCAATGGATCGCCATATTCACTCAATATGTCTCGACAGTTCCATACAAGAAGCAACGGGATCAAGCCACCATGGGGGCTGGGTTCTGCATGGAAAGTGGACAGGTCAAAACAGGGGACGACGCCAAGGACACTTATGTCCGCATGTTACAGGAAATTGTGCGAGTCACAGCACCAATCGCCTATGGAATCGTTGCCGAGTTTACAAATGTGTGTGACCTGGTTGACGCACTTGAAGTCCAAGGGCCCAACACACTAGAGCAAGTGAGAAAGAGCGCCAACAAGGACGGAGCATTTTCGGATCGGACGGTTGGCCAAGCTGTAAGTAGACGCATGCACAAGGTTTTTACGGGCAGGGACCAGATGAGCACTGATGTTTAGAGCAATGCGAGACATTTGTTGTTTATCATTAAATAAAAATAAGTCAAGGTACTTGCAGTAGAGTAGCTAGAAAACACCTAATATCAAATCTGAAAATCTGTTAGCCGGTTATCGAACGAGGTACATGCTGGACGAAATCAAGGGCAACAGAAGGAAATTGAAGCGTGTCAGACAGCGGTTGGACAAAGTTGTTTCCACATCGTACTTTCGGTACAGGTCTGTGAATATTTGCTTTTTCATCATGTGCTTCATCGTGTTGAACAAAAAAAAGAAAAGATAGGAACCAGGTTCAAAAGGCACTCACCAGTTCATCAAGTCATCGTGCTTACGCTTTCGTGTTGAGCGTATGAAGAACGACTCAACAGTCGTTTGCTTGGCATCAAATCTAGCACTTCCAATTCCGCCACGGGTCTTTTTTAGACCCTTGACATGGTCCATGCCGTTGATGGTCTCAATGCAGAGACTCATCGGTAGCTTACCCGGTTTCTGGGTCGCGAGTGTAGTCAATACACCCTCTAGGTAGCCAGTATTAGCCCACCATAGGCGAGAGAGAGCCGCGAGGTCAGGAAACGTGCCCGTCCGAGCAATTGGTGCAATTGCGATGGATGGTATTCGAGCAGAAAGAGCCTTGAAGAGAACGCCAAGAATGATTCCATGAGACACGATGCAAATCGCACCATCATCAATGGACAAAACTGGCACCAGATGCTCTTCAAGGAAACGGTCAATCCGCACCTTCATTGCTGCGTAAGTTTCAGCACCCTCATGCTTACTGGCACCCATCTTGGTCCCTTCGCCAGTTCCAAAGTTCTTCTCCCTCAATTCTGCCACCTGTATGACGAGCAAGTCCGTGTGATGAGCGCGCTTCTGCGCATCGCAGACGAACTCGGCAGTTTGGACAGCTCGCTTGAGATTGGAAGAAAAGAGGTACTTGATTGGGACCTTATTGGCGAGGTGAGAAGCTAGGCGACGGGCCTGGATGACTCCGTGTGCAGTCAGCGCTGAATCGCGAGATCCGGCGTAAAGGCCCGCGACGTTATCAACTGTTTCTCCATGACGAACGAGAAAGAGGCGCATTGTCACAGGCAATGCCTGCGCAGCTCAACCTGAATTGCTGAACATCGTGTTGAAATAGAGACAGGAAAACATTGCTCATTTGGATGAAAAGAGAAAATTTTATAGGTACTAAGCGGGATAGCGCTGACTAATACAATAAACTAAGTCGGAAAAGGAAGAACTCTCATTCCTCAAGGACAGTAACCGAAGCAGGGAGAGACAGGGATTGAAAAAGAGTAGCCAATTTTGACAAATAATGATAGACCTTGGCGGGAAAAGAAAAAAAAAAAAAGAAGAAGAAGAAGAAGGAAACTCCCACGATTTAGTTAGGCTTATTTCTTCTTTTTGTCCTTGCCAGTGAGTGCGCCAATTACACTTCCAAGACCAAGACTTTCGAGAATTCTGTCCACACCTAGACCACCAAGTAAGCTATCCACTAATCCGCCTAAACCCAGTCCGCTAAGCTGTGGGAAATGTTAGTCAAGGTTTTTTTCTTCAAGCTGGGAGTTGGAGCATCATACCAATCTTCCAACGAGGCCAAGCACTCCATTGAGCAAGAGGCCAACCGCTGCTAATATTTGGAAGAGTGGCTCTGCAAGCAAACCCCATAGGGGATTGAGCTCTTCCTTAGCGTGAGGCATGTCCTCAATCTTGCGTTTGGCATTTTCAATGCACTGCGTGACAGTCCCGGTGAGCTAGATACGTTAGCTTTATTTATCCCTTATATAGATGGAAAAATAGCAATTTTTTTTAATAAAAAAAACAAATCTTCTGTGCTAGGGAACACTTACCTCCTTTAAAACTTCAGCCAGGTGAAATTCTTCTGGCGTACCCTCCCGGGTAGCTGACCGATGCTTGGCGTTGCGCTGGATGCGACCGTCTGGGTCGAGGCCACGGATGACGCCGTTGGTCTCGGTCAGGATTTTGCCGCCCTCTTCAATTAGAGGCCTGACCTGCTTGACGAGTTCCTCTTCGTCCAGCTCCTCCTTGGGAGTGCGCTCGGCGCGATCGATTTTGTCGGTGATGAGCTTACAGATGGGTCGGATTTTATCCAAAGCCTGTTCCACACAGTAGGCGAGTTGGCCTGCGAGCTTACGATCCTTCTCCGCCTGCTCGCGCTTTTCTCTCTCCTCAGCCGTCTCGGTCTCGGGCTCGGGCTCGGGTTCAGGCTCGGGCGGAATGTCTTCGAGACGGGTGACGTGACCAATTGTCTGTCCCTTTTGATTCACTACATCGCCATCCTCATCCACCTCTTTTCCGGAACAAATGAGAATGTCACCGCTCGTGAGCTTGCCAATGATGTTGCCATCGTCATCCACAACATTGCCTTCGCGATTGACGCGCCGACCAGCAAGGAAGTCCTTCTTCTTCTCAACCTCGGGCTCTTCCCAGCGCTCGGCCTTGCCAATCACGTTGCCATTGCGATCGAGGATATCGCCATCATCATCGACAGCGCGACCGTACAGTGCTTTTGCATCACCAGAGACCAGACGCCCGACGACATCTCCAGAAGCTGTGATAACTGTGCCGTCTTTAGCGACGGTGCAGCCAACCAAATCAGCGAATGGACCGTCCTTGACCCCTTCGCGCTGGCCCTCTGGAACCAGCTCCGCCCGGCCAATGACTTCGCCAGACTCGCTTCGGATGTTGCCATCCTTGTCGCACATGCGGCCAATGACGGAACCAATGTGGCCCTCAATGACGCGACCATAGATGACACCGTTTGAGTCAACCACGTTTCCGGCTTTGTTGACCCGCTTACCCGAGAGAATCGAGTAGTCGATTTCTGGTTCAAGTTCTTCTTCAGGCTCCCATCGTTCAGCTGTACCAATGACATTGCCATTGCGATCGAGGATGTCACCATCCTCGTCGACAGGACGACCAAAGAGAACCTTGGCATCACCAGTAACAAGGCGGCCGACAATGTCACCAGAAGCCGTGACAACTGTCCCGTCCCTGGCAACAGTACAGCCCTCGAGCTCAGCGAAAGGCCCGTCCTTGGCACCCTCACGCTGGCTCTCTGGAACAAGTTCTGCTCGACCAAGTACCTCGCCAGATTCGCTCAGGATGTTGCCGTTTTTATCACACATGCGGCCGATGATTGAGCCAATATGACCCTCGACAACGCGACCGTAGATGACACCGTTTGAATCGACTACATTTCCAGCCTTGTTTACGCGTTTGCCGGCCAGAATTGAGTTGTCGATTTCGGGCTCAGATTCCTCTTCGGGCTCCCAGCGCTCGGCCGTGCCAATGACGTTGCCGTTGCGATCAAGGATATCGCCGTCTTCGTCGACGGGACGACCGAAGAGAACCTTGGGGTCTCCAGAAACTAGTCGCCCAACCAAATCGCCGGAGGAAGTGACGATTGTGCCGTCTCTGGCAACCGTGCAACCTTCGAGCTCGGTAAATGGTCCATCTTTGACCTTTTCGCGCTGGCCTTCGGCGACTAGCTCTGCTCGGCCAAGGACATCGCCAGATTCGCTCAGGATATTGCCGTTTTTGTCACACATCCGTCCAATCAACGAACCAATGTGACCCTCGATCACGCGACCAAAAACATCACCATTTTCATCAACCACGTTGCCAGACTTGTTGACTCGCTTTCCAGCGAGAATTGAATAGTCGATTTCTGGTTCTGGTTCTTGCTCTGGCTCATCCCACGCCTCTGCTTTGCCGATGACATTGCCTCGTCGATCCAAGATGTCGCCGTCCTCATCAACTTTGCTACCCTTCAGTCGCTTTGGATCGCCCTCAACAACTTGGCCAACCTGCTTGCCTTCGAAAATAACACGGCCATCGGCCTCGACAATGGCATCTGGGAAATTTTCGAAAGGGGCAAACTCTTTCAAGTCTTCGCGTTCGGCGTCAGGGAGAGGTTCTCCTTTGCCAATGATTTTGCCAGAGTCGTTCCAAATATCTCCATTCTCATCCGCGAGCTTGCCAACGAGTGTTTTCAGGTCGCCCTCAACAACACGCCCAATCATCTGCCCTTTGTCATTGACCAACTTGCCGCCCTTGTTAACCTTGCAGCCTGCGAGCGCCGCATAGTCAATTTTTGGACTTTCTTCCTCTAAGACCTCAGTTCCCGAAACCTCAGTTCCCGAAACTTCAGATTTGGGCGCCTTTGAGCCTGAAATTTCCGTGCCTGAAATTTCAGAGTCGGGTGCCTCGGTGTCGGGATGCTTAGAACCAGCATCTTCTGTGCCGGGAATCTCACTAGGCGGAACCTCACTCAATGGAACCTGAGATCCGGGCACTTGGGATGGAGCAGTTTGGGAACCCGCAGTTTGAGAACCCACGATCTGAGAATCCAGAGTCTTGGACCCAGAGAGAACTGATTCTGGGGCTTTGGAAACCTGAGATTTGGGCACTCCAGACTCTGGAGCTTCTGTCTCTGTCTGTGGAGCTGCGGAATGAACTGACTCTTGAGGCTCGGACTTTGCTGATACAAAATCTGATCCCTCCAAGGCTTCGGAGCCGGGCACCTCGGAGCGAGGAACTTCAGTGACGTGGTCTGATTTATCGGCTCCGGATTTGGCTTCGGATCTAGCTTCGGATTTGGCCTCGGATTTGGGCCCGGACTTGATATCAGACTGAGAGACCTCTGATTCAGGAGCTGAGTTCTGTGGAACCGATCGAGCAGCCTCCGTTGGTTCTGTAGGCGGAGTGTCTTTTCGTTCACCCTTCGAAGTGTCGTCGTCGATTTTGGAAATGCTGTCATCAGGTTTGATGTCGGCATCTACCGTATCATCCTGCTCGGGAGGAAACTCCTGGAACTCATCATTGTCGTCGAGTCCCGTTTCCTTTTCTGCAATCGATTGATCGTCGTCCTGGAGCACAATCCCGGAGCTCTTCTCTTCATGCCCCTGAGGCTGCTTCTCAGTCGCCTGGCTGGGTGATCGTTCTGCGTCACTCGCGGCAGACTTGCTTCCTAGACCCAGTCGGCTGGTCACGGGCTTAAAAGTTCCGTCGACAGTGTTGTACACAGATTTCAGTCCTGATAGGCCAAAGCCACCGGATTTCTTTTGCTTTTCAGGAGTTGCGGTTGTATACTCGCTTTGGTCATCATCCGGAACTACCTTGCCAATGACTTCGCCCGTCGAGCTGACAACATCCCAGGCGGTCGTTACAGTGTTACCCACAAGTTCTTTTGGGTTCTGTGATTCAGCAAGCTTGCCGATTCTGTGGCCGGCGTCGTCTACCACATCCCCAGTTTCGCTCACAATGCCAGCAGCGCTCCGAGGAACGGAATGAGTATCAACTAATCGGTCAAGTTAGCTGTTATCTTTCGAAACCGGTAAAGAAGCCACATCTGACATACCGGGATTGTTTTCTTCTTCGGCTGGGGTGTCCTTGGGTGTGTCTTTATTCCACCCCCCTGGGATGGACAGAGGATTCTGCATCATGGATAGCTAAATCAAATCTCAATGAGGAGAAGTGGTTAATCAGATTGTTTACAATGCGTGAAGTTGAACATGAATCGCCCTTAAGTGATAGAAAAGGAAATTTCCTGTACCATTTCTTAACTAAAGATACAGATTTATAGCTGATTTCAATTTGCAAAGCCAGGTAAATCAAGTTTCTTGCGATCCTAGCACTCATGCAATCTAAACGTCAGAGTTAACGCCATGGCGGCGACTTGATACTGCTTATGTTTCTGTTGTATGCACACGATGCGCGTCATGGCGAAGATCCAATGGCTGGGAGGTGTGGCGATTACGAAATGACGTAAAGCATTTTCGCTCGAGGCCAAGACTTCAGAGATGGTGAAATCTGGGGGGCTGAGGTGATTGGTTTTGAACATGGTGTGAGGGTCTGGAGCCCAGCTGCACAAAACCGGCTTCATCTGGGTGACCCATGTCAAGCGATGATCATGATCAAACAGCTGAGGGTGTGAACCATGGCGATATTGACGCCATTTACGTTATTCACGTGCAACTGGCGAAAAAAGATGACAGGAGCAGAATTTTTAGGTTCTATTGCTGCGTTCTCGATTAAAGACGGTGGGTATCTTGATAACGAGCTGAATCCCGTCAAATGTTGACTTTACGTCGAGGTATATCTCATCTGGCCGGGGAGCTGCGCTAGGCCTTGAGCCACTTTGGTTGCCATTTGCTTCCTTGCCCTTGTCCTCTTCAAAAGCTTTGACAGGGCTGTTGAGCTTCCCAACCACGTCTCCGTTTTCACCGTAGATATTCCCCTCATCATCTACCTGAAGGCCACTGCCCAAAGGTTTCAGGTTTGGTTTGCTGTAGTTTTCACATACATGACCGGCGAGCTGGCCGTCAATGCCAAAAATCTCTCCAGATGCGGTGACTGATCTCCCCACCATGGAAGGGAGATCTCCATTTACACGGCCGAGGACGGTCCCGTCCCAGTCGAGAATATTTCCAAACTCGTCGACATATTTTCCTTCGAGGCCGACGGCGAGTTCTGCTGGTGATGGCCCAGACGAAATAGGCGTTATCTTTGGTATTTGGATCCCGGGAGAGGACCGCTCCTCCTGCTCTGGGTTGTTTGGAGGTGTGCTGCGCGCATCTCTCACGGGGACATCGACCTGGTAAGTTGTGTGCGTGGGAGAAGAAGCTTCCGGGGTCCGTGGATTTGAAGGCATCGTGCTCTCTCGGCTCGTACTTGAATGTTTGATTGTGGAAAGATGGACGCGGCGGGCTGTAACTGCCTAATGTGTGAGTCTGACATGAGATTGCCAAGATTTGCGGGGATATGACGCCAATGATTGCGATGTCCTGCAAGTTGGGTGGACGACCCCTGTCAATCCGGAGTTTTCGGTCCACCCGAGCTTCACACACACACATGAAGGCGGCAGAGCGGCAAAAGTTGAAACGTCCAGGACAAGACCAAGACTGACGACCCCACCCACACGGAAATTTGGGCCGGAGCGTCCCTAGTGACGGGGGCTAATGAGCAATCAGGGCAGCGTCACTTGGCTTTTGTGGCTGACATGTGGGAAGCGGAGTGGTCACAACTACTGTTACAAGTGGAAGTACCCCACTCGATTCTGCACTCTGACGTGGAACAAACGTGCACAACGGTCTCGAGCAATGGGGGAAAAAAACGGACAAAACACCGTAGTGGTGAAACTGCAGTTTATTGTAGATGACGATTCCTTGTCGGAAAATCCCAGCCCAAACGCCCAAGCCCGACCGATAATTACCACTCGCACAGGAAACCCTTCAATTCCTGGATAGAGAAAAAACGCAATTAGTTGCAAGTTTATCCGGTACTGGAGATTGAGAGCCGAGTAAGATACAAAGGCCAGAGAGGGGGTCTTGTGTGGGGAAGAGAATCTTGCACGTACAGTAGCGCTAGTTCCAGATCACCGTGGATCCGCGCTTTGAGTTGGATTTCAACGTCCAGGTTCAGATCCAGCCGCAATCGCAGAGTGTCGCTTTTGCCGCCACCACCCTGCTGGTCCACGGCGTTGTTGGTGACGGAGCCCAACGTGTTGGTGACACCACCAAGGGTGTTACCGAGGCCTTCGCCGCCTACCACCGGGAGCTGGTCCAGAGGCCCGGACTGCTTCCGTCGGCCGGCCTTGGCCGTCTTCTTCTTGGCTCGGCGCTGAACTTGCTTGGGCTGCTCTTCGCTCGAGGCCTCAGAGTCCACCTCGTTGGAGGAGACGCGGTCCTTTTCCATGGTCGACATTCTGGCGTGTGCTGAAGTGAGCTGCTGGGAGAGTAGAGGAAGTTTGTCGTTGATGGAACAGTCTGGCTTGGGGCACCTTCAAACGAGGTCATATAAGCTCCCTAAAGATCTCGATAACAGGATTTCAACTCGATGAGGTCATGGACAAGACTTCAGTTGATGCAGCTTGGTATCGCTGCCAGGGTCACCGCGCGCATGCACCCTGGTCACCACCCACCACCCACTGATGGCTAGTCTCTGACATAGCGGCTTTCCACACCCATCTCCGGCCTGCGTCGCAGTGCTACAGGCTTACATCGCTTGGGTCCCGCATTTTCTAGCATGTCGCCCTCAGGATCCCAGTACACGCTCCAGCGCCCTGTCGCCTCGTCCTGGGCCGCCACAAACGCGTCGTGGTCGCCTTCCAGCGTCAAGAAACGCTCGTCCTCGCTCCAGCCCCACGGTCCGATGACGTGATCGATAGTTTCCTTGCGGCTTCCATACTCCACCGCGTGTGTGTCCCGGTTCACGTAGATCCAGTTCAGCATCGGCGGGTCGTTGGAGATTGTGCTCACTAGCCCCAGATGCTGCTCTTCGCATGGGTACTTGAAGTGATATCCGCAAAAATTGTGTCCTTGTACCGGCTGATCTGGCAGATCGAGATGGAGCTGCTGGGCATTAGCTTGGCTCTCTGTGAACGCACCCGCCTCCCTTGGCTTGCCTTTTTGTCCACAAGCACTCCCGTGCCCATTTCCTGTACTTTCCCGTCACACTGCATCATGAATGTCAGATGGAATTTTTCCTGTTCCTTAGACAGCGAGGCGTTCTGTTTTTTCTGCGCGCTGATGGCCTGCCCGACCCCTATGACTGTGGGGATGGACGTAATTGTGAGCAGACCGATGACCATGGTGGTTGTAATGCGAGCAAACAAGAATGTCAAGGAGGTTGAGAGCGCAGCCGAGAATGACGTTGTACTGAAATATGGGCTGCGTTGATTCTCCCTGCCCACCACACCACCCACTTTGAAACACCCCTGCTCAGTCATGCCGCAAATAGCAATCACGTCATTGGGTCGAGCAGCTTCTCACCACGTACGTCATAGATGATTTTGGGATGGATCAGAAACGATGCCATGTCCTCTCCGAGGAAACAGGTTATGGCAACGACGGCCATGACGTCCATTGCGTCAGCTTCTACGGGGTCATCCTGTTTCTGACTCTTTGAAGGGTAACAAAAGACCGAAGCAATTAGCATAATTAGAAGTTAATAGACCGCATCGCCTACCAAGTCAAAGACAAAATTTGTATCGAAACAAGTGCAGCCTAGAACTCTACGCAGCCACCCGACATGGCTTCACCCCAAGTATGCTTGTCCAATACTCACTACATAGATCATCGCTGACAATATCAGGACACGACACCACAGGGTGAAACGAGCTCTCCCAAGCAACAGAGATCTCCTCCTAGGACCCCTAAAATCGACACGGAGAAGCCTCAAGGCCAAGATAGGCCTGAATCCAAGCAGCCAGAGCCCCAGAAACCCCATCGTGCTGAGGAAAGCGGTGACGAGTTCGAGGACGCGGAAGGCGAGCAGGGAGGTCAGGGGGGCCAGGATGAGGACGTCTTTGACGATGATTATCTCTCCGGCGAGGGTGACGAAGATAATGAAGAAGAGGAAGAACCGGACGAGCCTGCCACACCCGAACAAGAAGAATCTGCTCCAGAGCCACCGAAGAAGGGTACAAGAACCAAGGAACATCAAGTAGCCCCCCGACGTAGACGTCCAGCCCAGCGTGAGGAGGAAGACGATGAGGACGAAGATGAGGAAGATGAAGATGAAGATGAGGATGAGGATGAAGACGAAGACGAAGACGAAGACGAAGACGAAGACGAAGATGAGTACAACAGACAAATGACACGAAACCAGAGGAACATGCAGCGACAGCAGCAGCAGCAGCAGCAGCAGCAGATGCAGCAGCAACAGCAAGGTGGCGGTGGTGGCAAAGATCCTCTCAAATTGCGTCTTGATTTGAACCTCGAGGTTGAAATCGAGCTGAAGGCAAGGATTCATGGTGATCTCACACTAGCACTGCTGTAAGCTTCCCTCCCCCATTGTTGTTGTGCGACTAACAAAATAGTGACATGGACTAGGGAGGGACTTTAAGTTCCATCGTTGAGCAATGCGTGCGAGTTGGGAGTTTTGGCAATAATTTAGGGGCTCCTTTCTAGCGATAAGAGTTAAAAATCTTTTTTCTTGGCATGGCAGACACTGCTCGACCGAGGTGGGACAAACTGAAGCTGACAACAGCCGCCTCGATTGGCGAGTAGTCGCACTTTTAACATAAGCTTATGAATGATTGCGCCTTTTCTACTATGTGATTTCATTGTAAGGGACAGTAGCGTTAATAATTGATTGATTGTGGCTGTGGATTGTGTATTACTTTAGTTTGTAGGTAGGGTGCCATGGCCTGCGTAGCTAAATTTAGATCAGGCTGTTGGGAAGCGCCTGTTTATGTTGTGTGGTTTTTTTTTTTTTTTGTGTGGCTGTTATTAGAGCACATGACAGCGCTAAGGAGCCCTGTATAGCTGATTATGCCGTCACAGGAAGGGCTTGCTTTTTGATCTATCTGAATTAAAAAAAAGTCTGGCACTGTTGGGAGTTCATTAACCGATTTCGTTGTTAGTACGCTGTATGCATATAACTATTGATACTACTGTGGGTAAGTCCCGGGGTAACTGGATGACGCAGTTAAGGTCACAGTCAGGTTAGCAGCTGCTAGGGGTCTTGTTGTTGTAATAATGATCGTTGTTCTATCTATTCTAGCTGAATGAGGCCCCTTTTGGTGTTTGGAAGAGGGTCACGTGATACCCTCAATCTCGCTTCCTACCGTGTTCACACCAGGCACCTAGCCGGCGCCTTAGGCCTCGATGACCGTAATCCCTTTGGTCAATTCAACGTTCCAACAACTACAGTGCCTTCATGCATGTAGTTTTGCGTATGAGCATTGACTTCTCCCGTTCGAAATATTACTGATATCAGTCTGCTCGGTTGACCCAACCACACTGACTCAATTGATCATCGCTTATGATATGATTCAACTCAGGCCAACATTCTTTTGAGGTACCAATAGTTTGTGAGAATAACCAGCAGACTAATTCTGAAGTGACCAAATGTGGTATTGAGAGAGAATTAAGAAATGCCCAATTCCCTCTCTCTCTAGGAAAAGAAAGAGAGACCCACTGTAGGGTAGGGTAGCAGATAAAAAAACCCTATCTGGCTTCATCATGAAATAAATACCTGATGGTGAAGGGAAATTTGAGAAGCGGGGTAATTTAAAGGATAATAGATTCTTATTACGAACTATACAGTCTACCAGATTACTGATAGTTCCGTAACAGGAATTGTTCCGACCACTTTGAGTACCAAATCATTAGTCCGTATTTGGTAGGTAGGATTATTGTTGGAATCAGACCTCGAGCTTCCCTCGGCAAAACGTCGGGTCAACTGGTAGAACCTCAGGCGGCGGCGACCCCGCCTGCAACACCACAACCCCGCGGGCAGCTAGCTAGATAGAGGATACCAATCATAAATTCATCTATTCAACAGACCCCTATTTGCACTAGTGCATGTAACCCTATATTCCCTTTGAAACCAACAATTATGATAAGGGTTAAATCCACCTTTCCGGGCAAATGGCCCCTTGCTTGTGGTTACAGTCTGTGGACTCTACTTCATCCACTCAGTGTATGGGCAACAAGTGTGTTTACTACTACTTTGACCACCGAATCACTGGGCTACTTTCTATGCATGCAGATACTGGAGCCCCGTAAGGTTAGGCCTGGCAAGGAGGTAGGAGCGTGGATCTTGAATCGTCCCGAAAACCTAGGCTGGTGTGGAGAGTTGACCAATTGCAAAAAAAAAAAAAAAAAAAAAGGTAAGACAAAAACAGGCATACAATGAATTAGAAAATTCGGCACGCGACTTCCCGGGTCTCTTTCCTAGCTAACAGACAATTTGAACCTTCTTCAATGGGGCGTGGGAAGCACATTAGCAAGGGATTTGATACCGCTAGTCCGTGCACGATCCCCACCATCTCCTTAATCAATGGGCTTTTTAGCGCTGTTTAGGGTTCTCGATCCGTCATGTGTCCATGACTCTGAAGGATGAAAGGAAGATTTAGCCGACCAATGGTTTGAGGTTGAGCCACTGGGAAAATCCACCACGCATGGCAGGAATGGGATGAATTAAGGAAGGAACGCTTCCCTCCCCTGCAACTGAACCCATAATTCATAATAAGCGAGACCAATCAAGGAGAATTTCATCCCTTTTGCGAACTTAAATAGATCCTTTCTAGTTTTACGCCTCTTCCCCTCAGCCACTGAGATGGTCCGAGGGTTCGTGTACGTTGATGAACAATCTATGCCTCCAGGTTTGTACCCTTGCATACCTAGACAATGCATTTTCTCGCACCCACCGTCACTGTCTGAGCGGGCTCCTGCAACCTGGTGTTCAGCCAAAAGCAGATTTTGCTCTGGATTTGATGAGATCTGTCTAACTGGTGGATCCTGAAATTATCTATCCTGCTGTAGGACGTTCCTGCTACCAGGCAGCTGCAGTGCCTGATCTGGGCCGGGGCTGTGCAGCAATAAGCCTAGTTGTGGAATTTTAAAATGTGTACGACGCTGGGGTAATGTAATTCAGCTCTTCACAGTTGACATAACTCAATTAGCCACAAAATTACCATTTCATGTGCGCATGGGCAAAAATTCGGAAATTCGAACGCACGGCACGAGGTGCGTGTTTTATTGGCGCTCAGCTAAAACCGAATTAGTTTTCCTGTTCTCTTTTCTCATCGATTCAGGAAAGAACGATGATCGGAGCTTTAGTTTAATGTCCACATATGAATGAAACTATAGCATGAAAGATATCCCGAAACTTGTGGCTTGAATTGAGCGAGGTTCCGTATGAGAACATTGTGGCGAAACTGACAGGCTTCGGTGACTAGCCAAATCAGGTTAATGTGAGCCAACCCTTGTGGCGTTCTGTGCGCAGGTCTCCATAATTATGAATGGTATTACGAAACGTAATACGTACTCTTCCCATCCATGCTGAACTTTACTCCACAATTTCTTTTTGGTGGAGTCACACCTCATCCCCTGATTCCCTGTCTAACCATCGGCAGGGCCAACGTTAGGAAGCCAGCGTGGCCTTGAATCAATCACAGATTTAGACCTCAATAATACAAGTTTTGTCAGAGAGCTCGTCTTCGATTGTCACAATTTCATATCGAGCTTGAGTTGCAACTAGCTTCATAATCACGTATGTTGATGAATTACGGCTTTATCACCGTCATCATAGCTATATAAGGGGATTGGATGGCTAGAATTGATCTGGGTTAATTACGTGGTCGCCGCTGCCGCCTTAGGCTCGCTGCCCCATGTTTTGGTCAGATGTTGTGTGCCTAAGCACCACTTTTTCAAATCCACACTAGGGTGTATATAAATATATTTAGCGCCTTGTCATAGGGGTGATTTCCATAATGAGCTAGGATGAGGTTGGGTTAGAGGGATCACGAATTGTGAGGCGCTTTCGGCATTTTACCTGGTCGTCAGATCAGTTTCTATTCTTTCTGTTTGTGTTCTGGAACTTTAGCTATTCGCAAATTCACCTTTGTGAAGGCGACTACAACTCTGGCAGCCACGCGATGAATTAATTTGCAAGGTAACGAACTAAATGCAAGAGAGCTAATCGAAATCCAGATTACGGATCTAAGAGCACAGAAAGCCCACACAACAAGCAAATCACGAGTCACTGAATACGACGCGCAAACAGACATTGCTTCTCCGACAAGCACGATCAAAAGATTGTCCCGACATACGACACGAAACCCTTAAGCCAATTGTAATATAGTGTACATTTTTTTTTCTTTTCGAAACAAGACGATCCAACGATTTCCGACCGACAAGATGTCAGACGAATACGATAGCTCCCCGATTTCTGACGACAGCCAGTATTACGATGAAAGGAAAGACTGCGCATCCTTATGCAGCATGCCGAACACCGAGCGCTAATACGCTGATGCAGTGATGAACTTTTCGAGACGGAAGAAGAAGATGATGATGACTCCCCGCTCGCTATGCTGTCTTTCACAGGTAGCTGGGACCTTGAACAAGCAATCAAGTCCAACGGCGAACCGCCCAAACTAATGCGCAATTGTGTGCATCAGCTTTTTGAATCACAGGCGCAAGAACGACCTGAAGCTTCTGCTATTGACGCCTGGGATGGCCATTTGACATATGCAGAGCTCGACCATGCTGCCAACCGGCTAAGTCATCATTTGGTGGAGGTGACTGGAATTCAGTTAGGCGATCTCATACATGTCTGCTTTGAGAAGTCTGTCTGGTTTTTTGTCTCAATTCTTGCTATCAATAAGGCTGGTGCAGCCTGGATTCCGCTTGATCCTGGCCATCCCCTCCCGCGCCAACAACAAATTGTCCAGCAGACTCGTGCACGCGTGGCATTGGCTTCACCTGCAAATGCTGTAATGTGCACAAAACTGGTCGCAGACGTTCTTGAGGTGACGTCCGCTTTTGACCAGCAACTTATTGGCCGATTCGGGCGTGCTCCTCCTGCACCTAATGTTGCAGTAACCCCCGACCATGCGGCCTATGTTCTTTTCACCTCTGGAAGTACTGGTGTTCCAAAGGGTTTTGTGATGGAGCACTGCTCTGTCTGCACTAGCCAAACAGCTATCAGTGGCCGGTTGGGCATGACGCCAAGCGTCAGGATACTACAATTCGCTTCCTATGTTTTTGATCTTTGCATTGGCGAAATTATAGCTCCTTTGATTACTGGAGCCACTCTCTGTATCCCGTCCGATGACGCCCGAATGAGTGGCCTGGCCGAGTTCATTAATGAGAACAAGGTCAATTGGGCCTTTCTTACCCCATCATTCGCACGTACACTGAAGCCCGAAGATATGCCTGGCCTCGAGCTTCTATTGCTTACCGGAGAGGCTGTTGGCCGAGACGTTTTTGAAACATGGGTTGGCAAAGTGCGTCTGACTACTGGATGGGGCCCCGCGGAGACATGTGTATTTAGCACGCTCCACGAGTGGTATACCAAAGACGAATCACCACAAACCGTTGGTCGGGCGGTTGGAGGTTTCTGCTGGATTGTGGACCAAGAAGATCCTCAGAAGTTATGTCCCACAGGCTGCACTGGAGAAGTTTTCATTCAGGGACCAACAATACTACGAGAGTATTTAGCTGATCCCGTGAAGACTGCTGCAGCCACATTGACCGAATTACCAGAATGGGCACCACAAAGAACCTTGCCATACTGGAATCGCTTCTTTAAGTCTGGAGATTTATGCTACTACAACGATAACGGAACCATTGAATTCGTTAGTCGAAAAGATACCCAAGTTAAAATTCGAGGCCTACGAGTTGAACTTGGGGAAGTTGAGCATCATTTACGGGAGTCTCTGGAAGGAGTTCGACAAGTTGTGGTAGATGTTTTCCAAGGAGAAGCTGGAACAAATCTCGTTGGATATTACTCGTTTAGTGATGATACGAAGACAACTGGCGCTGGAGTCGACCCTGATGCTGCCAGTGTGGTACTTCCTCTTACAACTGAGCTCAAGGCTCAAATGATAGATGTTATGAGCCGATTGGCTGTAACACTACCTAACTACATGGTACCGACAATGCTTTTACCATGTAGATATATGCCTTCTATTACATCGACAAAGATTGATCGTGGTGGTCTTGGTCGTATGGTTGCAACCCTGTCGCGGGAGCAACTGGCCGCATATTCTCTTGCGGATGGCGAGAAGCGTGCACCAGCTACGCCAATGGAAGAAAGATTGCAACAAATGTGGTCTATAATCCTCAAGATACCATCAGAATCAATTGGAAGAGACGACAGTTTCTTAAGAATCGGCGGTGACTCTATCACCGCTATCCAATTTTCTACTGTTGCACGACAGGTTGGGCTAAAGATATCTGTAAAGGACATCTTTGCCGACCCTCGGCTGCACGCTGTAGCTGCCAACGCTGTTGAGTTTGAAGGTACTTCATATGAGGCAGTAGCATTCGGTTTGCTGCCTAGTAGCCAGGTCGATGCTATTAAGTCGAGAATTCAGGAGCAATGCAATCTTTCTTCCGATGAGATTGAAGATGCCTACCCTTGCACAAGTTTACAGGAGGGACTCATGGCTCTGGCAGTTAAGCAACCGGGATCTTATATTGCTAAGTACGTCTATCGAATTCCCGAACATATCAATGAAGAAGGTTTCAAAGTAGCATGGGAGCATACAGTGGAACTATGTGGGAATTTGCGTACTCGCATTGTAGTGCAAGATGGCAAGACAATCCAAGCTGTTATGCGCCAGAAGGCAACATGGGACCCTTTAGGGAGTCTTCAGAGCGTGATGGAAAGTACAAAGAAGATGACCATGGAATATGGCTCCAGACTTTGTCGCTATACATATCTCAATGATGGTAGAGGACAAAGATACTTTGTACTCGTCATTCATCATGCTGTTTTTGATGGCTGGAGCTTAAATCTTGTTTTTGGTGTTTTGCATAGCATATACCGAGGCAATATGAGCTTCACATTGCAACCATACTCCGGGTTTATTAATTATAATATGCAGCTCGACCATAATGCAGCCAAAGAATACTGGAAAGAACAACTCAATGGAAGCCAACGCGCCATTTTCCCCTTGGCTGATCCCACTCAATCTGCTGCTCCAGCAAGTCAGGTCACCAAGATCAATATTCCCTTTTCAAAGACATCGGATAGTTCTATTACAAGAGCAACAGTTCTACGCGCAGCTTGGGCAATTGTGCTTGCACGATATTGCGATACCAACGATATCTGTTTTGCAACTGCTGTATCTGGCCGTCAAGCTCCAGTGCCTGGAATCGACAATATGCCTGGACCGGTTGTAGCTACAGTGCCCGTGCGAATGCGTTTGGATGA